>OY744546.1:72227203-72252263 GCA_963556195.1 Sepiola atlantica
TTTGAGAAACTAGATGTTTTAAAAAACAAGAAATTTTTTTTTAACATCTAATAAAAAGCCATTTATACTACGTAAAAATACAAACAAATTACATAGGTAAGTAGAAAAATGTCTATTCTAGACATAAGTCAACTTTACTTGTTGCAAATTTATGTTTTTAAACTCTTTCTCGTTCTTTTTTTGGACCCCGTTCGCGCCTCTGCTGAGCGTCGTAACATATACCCCAAATGCCACAGGCAAGTTTGAAAATAACTTTTACAGCCTACAGTTAATTTTATTTGTTGTATATTTGTTTTTTTTTAGCGTTTTTACTCTGCTGAGCGTCGTAAAAGATTCCCAAAACCCATTTATAATACGTAAAAATAAAAACAAATTACATAGGTAAGTAGAAAAATTTGTTGCAAATTTATGTTTTTAAACCCTTTCTCGTTCTTTTGTTTGACCCCGTTCGCGAGTCTGCTAAGCGTCGTAAAAGATACCCTATTTTTTTAATATAAATTATTTGCATTTACTGTGATTTTCCTGCATATTCTGAAACACACACACACACATAAGCATGTTTTTTTCTCATCCCCCTCTCTCTATTTCTCATTCCCCCTCCCTGTCTGTTATTCTCACACCCACACACTTTCGTTCTTTATTTGTGTACATCTCCGCCTTTGCAATTTCGCGCTCTTTTTTGGCGCGCTCTTTTACGAAATCTAATTCCATCGTCGCCATTTCCCAGAGCTGATGTGACCGTAAGTCGCACATTTTTTTTCTTGAAAATTTTCATTTCAAATTGTTTCCATTAATTCAAAATTATTCGAAATTCTTCAGTTTTCTCTATATATTTTAAAATCCGACATTCCATATATTTTTAATTGTCTATTATACCAAAATCTTAAATTACTCTTAAACCTTAATGTCATCTTTTAATTAATTAATTTTTGAAATATAATCATCCTTTAATTATATATTTGTAGATAAATTTTAATCCACTTAATAAATTATTCATCGCATAGTTTGAAAACAAGGTATTGTTAATCGACTAGAATGCATTTTGGTTTCTAAGTCAGCCATTTTGTTAATAGTTAAAAAAAAAAAGAAGGTAAAAACGCAGAATAAAGGCTGGCTGACTGGCTAGTGGGCCGTGCTCAAAACCAGATTGGCCTTTTTATGGCCAAATTTCACGAATGTGGCGTGTTTTGGACCATCAAAAGTTCTGTTTGTCCTTTTTAGTTGTGAATATTCTGGAGTTTCACTTAGGCAGCCATGCATATCGCAAAATTGAAAACAAACACTTCGCTAAAAATGAAGAAAACACAGAAAATAAATTCTTTTAAATAAAACAAAAATAAAAAATGTATATAAATACTCGTGTCACTTCATATATATATATATATATACGTACACACACATATATATCTGTATATGTGTATAAACCTGGTCGTGTCGGACATAAATACACACATTTCATTTACTAAATCGAATATTATTGGAATAACAAAAATAGGAGAAACTTCAAATGAATCATTCTACTAATAATAGATTAAAAAGTCTAAACACAAAACTCAGTAAATTAAAATTATTTTCAGTCAAAAATTATTTAAGTATAAATTTTCTTTAAAATAATTACTATTTATTTTTTAGTCAAATGTTTCTTTTTTCGTTTTTTTACTTGTTTCTTGAAAAAAACAATGATTTATTATTCTCAAAAGGGAAAAAAATCATGTTTCGTTGTTTAGTATTCTTTTTGGTTTATTTTTTAAAATAAATTACTGGTTTCATGAAAAAAAAGATTCTTTCTGATTTTGTAAATATATTTATTCACCTTTTCCGTTGCCAAAAATGTTTTCCGTCCGGTATTTTTTTTTTTTGGAAGGGGACAACAAAAATCTGCCTTTAATGACGCTGTGGAGACCCCTTTTGTATCTAAGCACCGTAGAAATGAATATAAGTATCACAACCATAAGAAATGTATATAGCAAAGTATTCAAATTCATCAGGTAATTTATTATAAAAGAAGAAAAAAACGATCCAGCTTACTTATTAGGCAAGAGATAATAACTCAATTTTTATGGGGTACATAACTTAGGAAGTTTATTTGAGTTAATTTAATATTTAATAGAATTTTTTTTTAATTTATGCCCCCCTCCTCAAATATAAAAGATTTTCAATGAAAAGAGTATGATTTGGAGAAAAAAATATCTAGTAAAAATTAAATACAACGTTTAAATTTATTTTTCTTTGATTTTTAAAATTTCATCATGTTTAAAAATAACTTTTCTGGTGGTGAGGGGGGGGGGGACAAAATAAGTAAAAAAAATAACAAGTTAAAATCTGTCTTTATTTCTTTCTCCGTACTTTTTCGCGCGTGGCCGGCCAATTCAATTTAACTGGCTCATAAATAATAATCGAGAAAGCAATTCTTCAAATAAAAGTCAAATTTACGTTTAACTGCAAACTTTGAAAATATTTTGTTAGGTTAGTTTCAAAAATATTTTCTTTTATCATGCATGGTTTTATTATAAAACAAAATCTCCTCGCTCGTCATTGAAATTTTCAATTTTTGTCCCAATCCAGATTTTATATATATATATATATATATATATATATATATATATATATATATATATATATATATGTATATATATATATATATATATATATATATATACATATATAATCATTCACTTAGCTTAACTTTTCCGGCGGGTGGAGGGGTGGGCGGGCAAAAACAATAACTAAAAGTTAAAATCTCTTTCTGTCTCTGTCAGTAAGCGTCAAAATGTTTCAAGATAATAGTTGGAAAATTAGACCGAAACAATTTATTTTGGTTTATATACTCTGGATATAATATACGGAAAATGCAGACGATTCAATTGTCCGCTATTGTGAAACGAACCCAATTTTTTTAGTACAGAATAATTAACAAAGCCCATTTTTGATTAATTGGAGAACAAATTGCTATGTGGAAATTGTTTTATTTTGTATTTTTTTTCCTCATGGAATATTTTGAAATAATTGAATCACAAAAAAATACCCATTTATTTTCGTCCGCACAGATTTTGGCGGAATTATTTTGGTCTTTGTCCGTGTTTTCAACGAGGTTTATATATTACCTTATCATGTCTTTAAATTACTTGAAAATTTTCAAATAAATTTATTTGGCCGACACCTGAAAAAAATGAAATGTGTTCGCTGACGGTCAAAGTGGCATAACTCTAACTTCCTTGCATAAATTCAGTCTCAGTTATCTCCCTTATTCGAAAATGCCGGTTGTATTTCCACGTGAGCGGGAAAATTTTAATTTCTAAGTACTTGAATTTAGTCCGTGACAGTTATTCCAGTCAAATCAGTGAAAAAGGTCGCGAAATAGAAGAAAATTTTACAATTATCGATCTTTTTATATATAACAAAGAAATGTAAACAACCTCGTTTTTTTTTGTCCTGAAATAAAAGTTCTAATTTACTTTTGTAAAGTTTTGAGAATCGAACTTTAATTCAATGTTTCGTTGGCGGACATATTATTTTCCCACGCAACAAAATATTTTTACTACGTTTTTTTATACAAAATTTTTGATACAAAATAAAATTTGAACATTTTCTTACACCAAAAACCAACTTGTTGAAAAAAAAAATTTTGACATGTAAAAAAAAAAAAAGATGGTGACATTTCATGCAGCGATAAAAGTTATCTCCCTTGTTTGTTTCAGCAGGTCGGTTACTTTCTATCCAAAAAAGCGCCAAAACTAAAACATATTGGTCGATATTTTCCTAATATATATATATATATATATATTAGAGTTGGGCGGTTTTGAAATTTTGGTTTCGGTATCGGTTTCGGTTTTTTTCCCTTAAAACCTCGGTTTACGGTTCGGTTTTTCGGTTTTTTTGAAAAAAAATTTTTTACTATGGAAGCTATTCATTCTCTTGTGTGATGATTAGTTATTATTCAACGTTTAGTTGAATTATGCCACTGTTTCGATAATTTTGTGACTGAATCATTTTCCATATGAATCATATAAGTTTTAAGGTGTTGACTGTTGTAATCAAAGTTCTGATACCTTTTCAACAGTTAACACGTTAAAACATAGATCTATTTTAACTTTGGTAAAATTATTCAGTTTTTAACTTGCCAAAAAAGGTCCGACAACAACAAAAATTTTTAATTTGTTATATAAAAGGAATAACAAGTCATTTTTTTTTAGGCAAATACTTATTGTAAAGCTTAAAACTTAAAAAATTTGAAATAAGCTAAAATATTTTTATCTTAACTGACGGAACATCTTATAATTGTTCCCCTACAGTTCTGCTGCCAACTAGTCCCATCTGTATGGAGTGTGACACTTGGTGACTGCAGGATCATCTTTGCAGCATGAAGCTTAGTGATGAAATGAGATTCATCACTGATATTTGCTGATGTGGATATTGAGGGAAGATCATCCAGCTTTTCTTCAAAAAATGTCAATTACTTGTGAACATTTTGATGCAGAAATACCTGCTACCTGCAGGCCTATAATGGTCATCCTAACATTATCATTAAAGCGGTTGCACCAACTGTCCCTAGTTGCTCTAACCTCCTTTTTGTTTTTTTCTAATATCTGCTGAATAGCTTCATCTCTGGAAGTCTTCTCGTTCCTCAACTTCTTACACTTCCTTTTCAAAAGACTTGTTGTTTTCTGAAGTGATACCTTTTCAGCTTTCAGCTTTACCTGAATCTCTTTCAAGGAGTTGACTTGTTTTTTAAGCTCATTATTTTCACTCAGTCTCTTCTTGTTCATTTGTTTCAACATATAAATTAGTTTATACAATTTACTCTTTGTCAACTTTTTCTGCCTGTCAATGGATTGTTTGGAGACTTCCATGCGCAATCTGGCAATCACGTTCTTAACATGAACATTCTGATTTAGCAGAGATGGTTTTTGTTTAGAAACAGTTTCATATTTTGCTGTTAATAATCGAAATGCAGTTCTCATATCGGACAGCTTATTCTGATATTTTTTGACCGATTCTTCCAGTGCCTTAATTTTTGAAGCAGGTGGGTGTTCAATAGTGGCTGAATCATTGGATTCGTCTGGAGATTTGACCTGGGAAGATAGGGTAACTCGCTCATGGAAAGGTGAAGTCAAAAACTGCTGCAGTTCCTGAGGTCTTTGTGTCTTGTTTTTTCGTTTTATCCGATTCTCTATTACCAGTTTTTTTAATGTTGAGGACAGATGCTTTTCATCGTAATTGGACGACAGAAGTTGATTTATCCACATGACCATCATACTGAACTTGAGATTCTTCTGTGTTAAGTAATTCTGAAGCCGAAGAATATCTTCATTAGTCAACTCATTTGATCCTTTGGCAGCTAAAGAATCTAAATTTAAAAAATAATAATTTACCAAAGTTAATAACAATACTGTTAATGATACGCGCTCGGTAAATTCTTTTTACGAACATGTGCTAATAAAATATCCATTTCTCTAATTTTTTTTTTTTGGGGGGGGGGGGATCATTTACTACACTCAACAGAACGAAAAAAAGGATGAAAAAACAAAATGTGTAACAAATAAATGTTAGCAAAGGCAAGTTATTCATCTACCTACATGGATAAGTTTATTTGTATTTTAACTGATTTTAAAGGGTTGTTTTTGGTTCAAAACAAGCTGTGTCAATAGAATAAATGTCACAAAAACATAATTTATCGAATAATGATACCGTTAATGATACGCGTCGTATTATTTCTGCAATGTTATTATTTAATTCAAGAACATACTTTATATTGATTTTATCAAAACGTGTTAAAATACGCTGAATAAATCCCGCCGTGTGCCGGTAAATAGGGATATATTACACGAAACCGCTTGATGGTGACAACTGTTAATGTTATGAAGAAGTGATTATTCAGCACTTCTTCAGTTTAGGTGTGAATCAGAAATCAATTTTGAAGAGTTACATTCCAGATAGCGGTTTTTAAAACTCATTAAAATACGCTAAATAAATACTGGCGGTGTCTCTAAATTTGAATGAGTTTTATTTTGTGTATACGTTGGCCGTGTCTCTAATGAATAACATTACAGACATGACCGCCGTGTCTGCAGCTTCTTCGTTTTAATAAACAGCTGTTATTATTATTATTATTAAAAAATATCTTTCATTTCCTGTTATTTAATTTAAAAGCGCTTAAAAATATTTAAATACCACCCGTTTTTAACTCGGAAGTTATTTTCGTTTTATTAATTATATTTACGCACATGTGATAAAAAAATACCACCCGTTTAAAATTGACGCACAAAGTTCAACTAACAAATATATTCTTCAATTTATCATTTTAAATAAACAATAAAAGACTTCATGCAACTTTTAAATAAACAAAAAAACAAAAAAATTAAAGTCGCCTAAGATCTTTGAAATATCCATCAGCAGCAGTTGTTTTGTTGACGTTTTCGAATTTTTGATGCGCGGCGGTTATAGATCATTGAAGATTTTGTCATTTGCGCGGACCTACCTCCAGTTTTATACGTTGCGCGTCCTGAGTTATGGGTGTATTAATATGACACCAACAGATTATTAAAGACGGTATATTTCTCTACAAAGGTGTACATTTTTGACATTTTTTTACATTGAATTTCTTTGTGATTTTATACACTAAAGTTTTTTAACTTGGATTTCTTTTATAAAATTCGACATAAAACCCTATGTTACGCCTACCAAATTAAAGAGCGTCCTTTTTTCTTTTAGATGGGACTATTTTTATATGCATAGTAACATGCGCGAGCGCGCGCAACAAATTTGAAAAAGACATCGATTTTTTTCAAAAAAAAAGAAAAAGCGTCCATCACTGAAAATAGTGACCTAATTTAAAATTGTCTGGAAAAAAAAATATCAATGAGACAAGAAAAAGAATTATATCTTTATAAAGAGAAAAGATTAAATTTTGTTTACATCCAAATTTTATCAAAATAATCCAAAAAATTAACGAGATACCGCAAGTTGAAATTGTATGGAATTTCACTTTTTTTTTTACATATTTCGCTAGCAAATCAGCCCGGTTTGGGATACCTATTATCATATATTTGTTCAATCTGTCCTCTTACTAATATAACATTTTTTGGTAATATTCAATTTTATTCAAATCGGAAAATCTTTTCAACCGTGTTTCCTTGTATATGGTGGCTTACTGTAGTAAAAACACAATACCGAACGGTTACGGTTTAAAAAAAAAAAACCGATTCGGTATTCGGTATGGAGACGAAACCGAAAAACCGCGGTTTTTCGGTAAAACCGCCCATCTCTAATATATATATATATATATATATATATATATATATATATATATAGGTCGAAAGAGTTTACATGTTGTTATAGTGATTTTTTATTTAGACAAAAAGTACGAAGAAGTTTCCGAATCGTTATTGGGTGTGGGGGTAGTTGTACATACAATTTGACTTTACCGTACGCTCTCACCAAAAAGGGGGGTATCAAAAGAAAAAAAAGTGAGTCTCGATGGGATGTGGCAAAGTACCAGAACTCATTTATTTATTCTACTAGCAAAGTGTCTTTTGTTAAAGAGAGATTGAATGAAGGGTGGGTTGCGTAGAACCCAGGACTGTCCAATTAGGGCAGGTTGAGTTGTCACTTTTTTTTAGAAAATCAACGCTGCTGTGGTTTGCTCACCCACTTTCATTCATTAGTAAGAAATCCTACCTGGGGCAAAACCTGGTGTTCCACATAGTTCCCCAGTGAACTTAAATATGGCTCTAAATGGCAGTTCCTTTTAAATTTTTTCTCCATCCCTGTTTCACAACCAGTTTTGTCCACCCAAATTGCCGTAACAGTACAGAATCCAGGAAACGATGGTCGACCCTATTGAAAGCCTGATCAATGCGGCTTCCGTGTCCTTTACACCCTCTATTATTGTGCGAATCAAATGCAGGCCGTTTTGAATCAATGTCTCCTTCACAGAAAAGTTCTGGTCCAGTCAGCGGTCTTCAAAAATCTGTGTTGGGCCTCCACCATGCCGATCAATGTAACCTGTCCAATGATGGAGCCATGAGCCGACCTGCTAGCCGCTCGTCAGGGGGAGCGCTCCTCCAAATGCTCTCGACGTGTGAGAACCTCTGAATATAGCTATCCGAGCGTCAACGTTCACGGCTTCGTAACTGACCATCGTGTCACTCACTAGCCAAATGGTTCCCCCTGCAGTTAGGAAATCCCCCTACCAGCCACCACCCTGGTTAGCTTATTCTCTAAATGCTCTTTTTCTCCCTTTGCCTTATATCTCAGGCAAGGCGTTGGGGCATACTTTACAGCAAAGTGTCTAACCTTAGTACCTGCTCCCCCGTTGGTAAGGCTCCCCGGAAATCCAGTATCCATCTATCTAATCTAGGCTTAGCGCTTAAATTCAAACTGGCCATAATTTATGGTCTGACCACTTTGACGTATGACAAGATAGAACACCTGATGTAAGTACTCGAATAGGAAGGCACGTTATGCGGTGATCGACTGGAATCTGTCGACGCATAAGCCATCAAAATCAGACAGGCTGTTTTCACAGCCCGCTACTATAACCCCCCCCCCCGACGCCATTAAGCATCGCTCCAGACCCTTGAGGTAGTACCTCTCCAATTGCCGAAGAAAGGAAACCCTCTCTCCCAGGTGTGTTGGGTGCATAACAATCCAAACATGGAGCACGACCTTCCGCACCGGCATGCACATGTTAGCCACCTCAGACAGGATGTCTCTCACCAGTACAGAGACTCCACTGGTTCATGGACATGATCTGCTATGCAGTGTCACAGACGCAGGTCAGGATGGCTGAAGACTGGTGGATGTTCGGGCGTAAGCCGCCCGTCTCGCACAATCCTCCGACAGTTTAGTTTCTCTGTAACCTGCTGTATCCAAATGATAATAATTATCAATCCTCATGCATGCAAAAAAAAAAAGGTTACAAATCAGTATGCAAAAAAACTAACTTTTTTTTTCTCATATATATATATATATATATATATATATATATATATATTTACACACAACCGAAGAAAAACAACCTAACCTGAGGAAAGGTGCGAACCATGTCTGCAATGACCAGCGTCACCCCGCACGGGTGCCCTTCCGTGCTGAGCAAGTCCGACCCTGATGAATAAACCAAGTTAGTTACCTCCCATGTGTCATTCTGATAACACAGTGTTTGTATACACGACTTATGTGAACAGTGAGTAAATATATCCCCCCCCCATGTGTCATTCTAATATACGACTGAACTACTGAGTTATTCTCCCGTGTCATTCTCTAATATTATATATACGACTTTTTTGCAGGCGAAATGACCGACAATGTAATTTTTGAATTTGCTTGCTCGTTAAATTAGAAACCGAAATGCATCTTAAATATCTTAAAGATTTATTTTTAAATTTTTTATTCAAATTAAAATCGTTAAAAAAGTTTTTTTGTTTTTTTAAGGTTTAAAAAAAGAGACCGAGAGAGAGGCTGACATGCTAACAGTTCGAAAGGTAAGATTTTTTGTTAAAATGACAAAAAAATTTTTTTAACGCCAATTAACAGCCGTTTTTTATAAAGATATCTGTATGACAGGTGAAAATGTGGAAGGATGATAGACAGAAAAGGGAGGTAGAATAGAATAAATAAAACTAGCGTAGGGTTTTTAGTTAAGGTATGAATGAAGTATGAACGAAATTAGGGTAAAGGCAACTTGAGACTTGGTGGGGAACCGATCTTAGTGGGTTCATTAGTATCGTATTTCGCGGGTGAGTGCATTCACCCGTGTTTTACGGCATGGATTCAGCAGATTGGACCTTTCCATGATCTGACGGAGCTGTCACTCCTTGGAAGGATGGACACAAGGTACCTGGGGTTTTGACTTTGGATGATACCGCTTCTGTTGCCTTTTAGAGATTAGAGGGTCGGGGTTAAGGGTTAGGCTAATGGTTGCACATTGTTGTGACTATGTGATGAGTGGAATAAAATATCCGCGTTTGTTGTTGAGCGATCGAGGTGGAGTTCCCTGGACTCCACATGGGTTATGTGATGACCAGAGAGGCAAGAAATCAATGCTCTCTATGACCGCGTTGTGAATCTTCCTCTGATGGGATAGTCTTTTTAATTGTTGTTGTCTATTTTTTATTTTTTCATGTTGTCGATCGCTACCCACAAGTACCAACAGGGGGAGTGGATTCATCCTGCATCCGGATTCTGCCCGATAAAATGAAAAAAAAAAGCTGATTGCAAGGACAACGCGGATATCTGAAAGGTAAGAAGATTTTTTTCCTTGTTTCCACAACGGAATATCAAGGCACCGGCCAGGAGGAGAAATTAGTTAGATGTCCAGGATGAGTTTTGTCGGAGAGAATAAGTTCCTTTCTCCAGAGTTGGAATAGCGTTGTCAGTAACGGTGTGTTGCTTGAGCAAAAAAAAAAAAAAGAAGCTTTTTTTTTCACCACCAATGGTCGGATTCCCGCTTTATACCTTAGTCAAATATGGACTGCTTGTGACAATCTGTCTGTCTGTATGTATTATTAGATCACTCCGGCCATTCCAAAACTTCCTCAAACATACACGCGTCTTTTTACAAATTTTTCAGATTTAAAAAATAAAATTTAATAAAAGTAGATGAAAGTTTGTGTACATTTTTTTTTTGTACAGTAACAAAAAAAAATCTAAACAAAAATTATATATTAATTTTTTTTTTTGTGAA
The DNA here is from genome assembly GCA_963556195.1 of Sepiola atlantica. NCBI lineage: Eukaryota > Metazoa > Mollusca > Cephalopoda > Sepiida > Sepiolidae > Sepiola > Sepiola atlantica. Next base: position 72,237,888 of record OY744546.1, read on the forward strand.
AATGTCTCACTGAGATTGTTCAGATTGCAGCTTTTGTGCAACACAGTGATTTTTTTTTTGCGTACCTCTATGAAGGCCGCATGTCTAACCCTCCAGAAACTCCAGCAAATTGTTGGAATAGCATTCTACGTCTATCTCCTTTTCTAAGATGCTAACTGGATGGAGAACGTCCCGCTATTATACCTTAGTTGAATTGAATCTGTGTACCCCTTGAATTCCCCCTGTGTGTCATGAGTAAATTGCAGATGTTGCAATTTGCAGTCGTGTGCCACCTGTATAAATCACACTGTTACTGGAAACGGACTGCTTGCCACAATTTCCTGCTTGAAGATGACATCAAATTACAACTATCCATATACAAGAAACATGGCACACACCAAAAATACTTCTGGACTGAATTTCACTACGCCCCATTCCAATTCAAATTTTTACAATTTGTTTTAAAAATATTTTGCTCGAGTGTTTTGTTTTTTAAAAATCTATATATTAAAAATTAGATTGGATGGATTAAGCTGGGTTTCCCCTATCCGCCATTTGAATGAAAGTTGTACTTGTTTGTTTTAACCGTCCAAAATGAACAATTAAATTTAAAGTTATCCACCATAAAGGAACAAAATAAATATCATTAAGGCAATGATATTCCACCTTTGTTTTCAATAACTGCTACGACTGCAAGATTTCGCTCTTTGCCAATCCTGCATAAAAAAAACAGTCGGCGGGGCTGCGACCCCCCCCCCCCCCAAAAAAAAATGGGGCCAAGTGTTTCCCGTGGGTGGCGACCGGTGGCCTTGCCTAAATGGTCACATGACCTGCAACACTCCACTTCGGCTAGACGGGAGGTCGGAGAGGCCTGATCCGATCAATCTGCTAGTTTCCAACTACCCCGATCCAATAATAAAAATTGCTAGAAGGTGGTGGCAATGTTTTTTGAGAGACATGACCGCAACATGGCTGTGTGCCCCGGACGTTTCACTTAGAGAGATCGATGGAACACATGTGCTTGTGTGATCACGATCGGGTTTAGTATATATATATACCATTGCTGTAGCCCTGTCTTCCCTTGGCAATTCCCATAGTGGGCTCCGTGGTGGGTGGGGAGCAGAAATGGTGAATCAATAACTTATAGCTCCTAAAAATTGAATGGAGCTCACATGAGACGCCATCGGAAATATATCCTGGTCGAGGTAGAGAAAAAATGCACATCAGTACCTAAATGTTTCAAAAGTACAATAACTCTCCTTGTGCAAAGAGGAGCTGGAGCTAAAAGAATCTCTATCCGCAAAAAATCAAGATAGGCTATCGAAAAGGTCGAACAGTACATTCCTAATCCTCTTCGGTGCTACAGGACATCACGCCAAACAACCCTTACCACTAAGGGAACTCACACATGGGCAGATCTGCGAAAAGAGGGGCATTTCCTTTTTTAGGAAGCTAGGAAGATGGTTGACATGTGTCCCCAGTAGACAAAGAAGAAAACAAACTGATAGAACGCTTACTTCTGGGACCGGGAGACTGACTCAGAAAAAAGAACCTAATAATAATACAAGTGCAACCCAGACCTCCTCCTCAACCAGTTGCCGCTAAAAAACAGCAGGCGGAACCCATATTCCTACTCAACCGATTGTGGTTGCCATTCAAAAAGAGACAGCTACCCTCTCTCACCCCCATTCCAGATGACCCACCACACAGATCAAACCAACCCGAAAAACTACTATGAAAGAGAAAAAAAAGATCATCAGATAAAAAAATTCTGAACCTGAGAAAAAAAATGGAAAAATTAGCTCGGAAGCCCAAACCACCCCAATCATACAATGGAACGTAAGAGGCACTAAAGCCAATTCTTCTTATGAGAATGTTCCCAGCAAGCTACAAGAAACATTTCTCAGGCAAGATAATAGTGCATAAGAAAAAATACAGTTCCGCAGAGTGATTGATCCATCAATTTTCATGGAAAGTACATGGAGAGACTGTAATGTAACATACACTCAGACTGGGAAACCACCGGACAAGGGACCAGCCACACAAACAGCGGGCACTGCGGCAGTCACAATAAAATGTTGAATACTCGCACACACGCACACATATTTGTTAACATGACGTCATTTGGTCGTATTGACTGGAATACATACGCAGAGAGACTCCCTACGCGGACTCAGTGAGCACTGCAACCCGACATCTTCGGTTATAGTTGAAAGATCTTCTACATGTGCCGCCAACAATCAATTTCGGATTTTATCGCATATTTAAAAAAAAATAACTAAATTCTGCGAGTTCGATACCAGCCCTGTCGGCGCGAAACGGAGCCACGTGTTTTCCGTTGGTGGCGACCCGTGGCCTGGTTGCCTAAATGGTCACGTGACCTGCAACACTCTTCGGCTAGACGGGAGGTCGGAGAGGCGCGATCCGATCAATTTACGTCGTAGTAATTTTGTTTTTCCAACTACTCCGATCGTTTCCAATAATAAAATTGATCAACATAAAATACCCATTCCAGTTTATTATATAATAAGTGCTAGAAGGCGGTGGCATGGTCAATCAACTTGTGATAGACACATGACCGCAACATGGCTGTGTGCCACGGGTGCTTGTGAGATCACGATCGGGTTGAGTATATATATATATATATATATATATATATATATATATATACCATTCCTGTAGCCCTGTCTTGTCAAGGCGTTTGGTTTCCCCCTTGGCAATTTCCCATAGTGGGCTCCGTGGTGGGTGGGGAGCAGGAATGGTGAACTTATAGCTCCTAATAGAACCACAAAATTCGTCTCACATGACGCCAAAAAAATGGCCACCGGAAATATCCTGGTCGAGGTAGAGAAAAAAAAATGCAGATTTTTTTTTCATAGTAAAAAGCTATGCACACCAGTACCTAAATGTTTCAAAAGGAGTGATAAGGAGCCAATAACTGTCCTTGTAAAAGAATCTCTATAAACCACAAAACCATACAAACGAACAGTGATGACTTTTTTGATACACGCAAAAAATCAAGATAGGCTATATATTATCGAAAAGAATCCTCTTCGGTGCTACAGGTGCCAGATGGACCTCACAAAAAACCAAATGGGAAAATGTGGAGAGAAAGACCTGCAAAAACTGTGGTGGTGAAAGAAAAGGAATTGACTGTCAAGTAAGCTAGGAAGATGGTTGTGTCAGAAGAAAACAAATAATATAAAAAACTGATAGCACGCTTACTTCAGCTGGGACCAGCTTTTCAAAATACACTCAGAAAAGTATGAAGAACCTTAATACACCTCCTCCTCAACCGGTTGCCGCTAAAAAACAACAGGCGGAACCCAGACCTCCTACTCAACCGATTGTGGTTGCCGTTCAAAAAGAGGCAGAACGTCGTCCGAAAACACCAACTTGTCTCCATTCTGAGGGCACCCGACCCAAAACAGTCCGCAAACACCAACTCTGACAGCACCAAATCCGACCTCCACCTTCACTGGTCTCATTCATTTCTTGTCCTCTTTATGGGGACTCCCCATCATGCAATGCAAAATAGGTCACATGATCATTTGGTACGTCTGATGTTTTTTAAGTTTTATTTTCCACTACATGAGCCCCCCCGTGATCTTAAAAAATCACATCTTCTCACCTCGCATTGATGGCAGAGAGACACGACGTAAGCACGTGTCGCGGCATCCCGTCAACACTCACACTGTTTACAGACTGTACATGCGTTACCCTTCCTCGTCCCCAACGTGTATAGTGCATAGAGCTCCCGACCCACACTTCTTCACCAACTGTGCCTTGTCTGTCATGTTCGTTCTAGCAAGAGACTGACTGATGCGGCACTGACTCTTTGGGGACATGTTGTACCAAAATACTGCCTCTTCTGGTGAGATTCGGCCTCTTTCTGGTTCGGTGATGCCTTTCCTCCCGGTCGATATGCAGCCCGAAAAAATTGCCGGGTTCCCCACCTGGCACACAGCTGTAAAGTCGGAAGGCGGCACCATTATCCAGTAATATCTCTTCCACTGGCCCCCTCTCCCAAAACACTGCCTCCATGACTCTGCAGATTTCACTCGCGGTTTCCGCTCTCAACTACGCCAGCCAGATTGCCACTCTCTCAGGTCCACAGTCGACCATTGACAGGAATATATCGTTCCTATATAATGCGTGACGTCCCGTTTCCAAGTTTTCACACTCTCTGCTCCACCACCTCTTTAACCGCCTCCTTTGTCACACTCGGGTTCACCTTTCTTGCCAGAAAAAGTGTCCTCTCTTTCCTAAAGTGGTGCATTTCATGCAATTCTCTCGCTTCCTCACTAACGGCGCACACAGCCTCGGCCTCGAAAGCGGTCCAAACTCACGAATCAAGTCTCCCAAAATCCCGAGCCTTGTCCTTACATGTCTCCTGAGACTTCTGACTGGTGGCCGAGTCCGTTTCACTCCCCTCGAGCTCTGCAACATTTATGTGGGCATGGTCATTTGCGTAGCCAAGCGGCATCCTCCACTGTTGCTCCTCCAATTTTCAAGCAGCACAGCGAGAGCCAGAGTGCTAAGCATCACACCAGACAGATCACACCTTCGTTTAGAGTTGGGCGGTTTTGAAATTTTGGTTTCGGTATCGGAAAACCTTGGTTTACGGTTCGGTTTTTCGTTTTTTTTGAAAAAAAATTTTTTACTATGGAAGCTATTCATTCTCTTGTGTGATGATTAGTTATTATTCAACGTTTAGTTGAATTATGCCACTGTTTCAATAATTTTGTGACTGAATCATTCTTCATGATTATGAATCATATAAGTTTTAAGGTGTTGAGTCAACACCTTTTCAACAACTCGTTAAAACAGTGACCAAAGATTCATGAAAGATTTCTGAAGAATAAAACTGAGTTTGAATATACATTCTATCTAATTCTTTTAACCCATCAGAAGCTAAAAAAACGAAAATTTATTTAAACAAACAAAATAATTTTACAAATAAAATTAAGCATGAAAATGAAATATTGTCAAAATTTAATAGGTGAAAATGTTTGCATGCGTACCGCGCCAAGGGAAAAGGAAGGATGGTTAAAAAAAGTAGAGATTATTAATTCACCTAAAGTCATTTTTTAAGCTCTTTCGAATAAATTGTCAACTCTAAATAAATACCATATTAACAATTTAGTAAAATATAAATCGTTGCATAGTCTACTTTTTGAATAACCCATTTTTGGGAGAGAAAACGGTATAGTTGAGAGATAGTTCTCTAGAAATGACAATTTATGTATGAAGTGGCTTTTCAAAAGTAAACAATGAAATAAATGCCTAATGTTTAAAATAATTTAAAAATCCGAATAAAGTGACACTAGCATTGGCAAGTGTACAAGGAATCAGAATATGCCACTGAAAATCTCCAGAAATTAATGGTTTACAAGTAATCTGCACTAAGTGCACATAAATGCTGCTGCAATACCTTAAAAATACCATGAATCCATTAAAAAAAGAAAGAAGTTAGAAAACTCAAAGTTGAATTGTAATACATTTATGTACAAGAAACTAAAATCTAATTACTAGGACTGTTTAAAAATGAATATATTGCAAGATTTCTTTAGCATTATTGTAGATTTACACCTTCACCCCCTTACCTCCCCAAAATATGAGATTCTACTTTTTTTATTTAGGCAAATTACATGTTTAACACCCTGAAAAACTTGGCAGAAAGAACAATTATTTTAGAATTTAAAGTGGGGATCAGTTTCACATAATCCCCCATTTCAAGGCCATTCTAGCGTATTAGGACAGTTAATTATTTTTTCTATGGGAGATCAATTCTGTGCGTTTTTCTTGTTTTTTTCTTCTTTTTTTTAGACGATTATGGTTTTTGTGGGAGGAGGGGGGGCTTACCACTTGAACTTCAGGTTAGTGGTAGGGCTAGGGCAAACTTAGCAGAAAGAAAAAAACAATTCATTTAGAATTTCGAGTTTCACAATGCAGAATAATTCACCATTTCCGGGCCATTCTAGCGTTTTAGGGCATTAATCAATTTTTTTCTATGGCAAATAAATCCTGTGCGTTTTTTTATGGGCGTCTGTTTTTTTTTTTAGACGATTATGTGTGTTTTTAAGGGGTTTTGTTTTGGATGGAGGTTGCCATTCGGACTTAGTGTTAGGGGTAAGGGAGTTTTTTAGGAGTGGCTTGCCACTCATATTTAGTTAATGGTACGATACGTTCAAGATGGCATTTTTAGGAGGTGGGCTTGTTTACATTAAATTTATATGCGAAACTGATCCCCCACTCTAAATTCTAAACTATTTTTTGTTGTTTTGTTTTTTCTTTTTTTTTTCGCCAGACTTAAAAAAATTTTTTTTTTTCGAAAGTTGAGTGAAAACCAGTATTTTTTAAAGTATTTTTTATAAAAGAACCAAATAGGATTAACTTTTTTAAGCACAAAAAGTATTTTTATCTTACTTTTAAACAAGACGCTGCCATTGTTGACTTTCGCTCAAAAAAGGACAATATTTTTTAGGATAAGATAATTTAAAATTACTATTACCGAAAGACAAAAAACAACGTACAAATTATTTAATGCATAAAAAAAGATGAAAGATTAATTTATTTACTAGTTGGGTACGAAAAATGTAACGTTCTAGAATGAAAATAAACAAAAATTGCAGTAATATTCGGTATGGAGACGAAACCGAAAAACTGCGGTTTTTCGGTAAAACCGCCCATCTCTACCTTCTTTGCCCCGTTCGACATGCCACCTTTACCACCTCGCGCACAACATCCTCGGTCACTGTGTCATCCCAGCGGCCGCCTTCGCTGAGCCACCCGCAAATGGGGTAATGAAAGCTCTCTCTTAGTCAGTCCGTCTGAGATATCGGGCACCTCATTACCCCGTCCGAACATCAACGTCCCCTCCTTATTCCTTTTGCAGCTTTAGTCCTAGGGCCGTGCCATTTTCTAGTGGCTCAGGTGGCTTCGCAATCAATCCATATCTTCCAACGTGATTGCTAACATTGTGGCCCTCTCCACCTCGTTATTTTTCCCCCAGAACTGTTTTGCAGTCATAATTTTGGGTGCAGAACTGAGCCCAAAACCCAACCTTGTCAAGCAAAAGGTCTGACCCTTGAACTTAACCAGCTGGTACCGCCATAGCCTCTCGTTAGGCTGATTTTAGGTCCACAATCTTGCTTGCCCGCTCCATCTTCCTCCACTCTCGCATTACTTCCTCGCAAATGTCGATACCGTCCCCTGTGTGGCAAGCAACCTTCCCTTTGGTGGGCTGGACTACCGCCATGAGTGGTAGGACTCCATCTGCTTCCCCGGACCATGGTACACCTTCCTCAATCCACCTTGCTATCTCTTTCTCAAATTCAGCCCTTGTGTCACCATTCAGAGTACTTTCGTAGCACCCAACTTGATTTTTTAGTATTGGCGGCTCTGAAACCCAACGCCATTCCACCGTCCACTTATCTCCATCAAAACTGGCCTGCACATTCCTCGGCACCTCCCTCACACTGGTCGTTCCATGCCAAGATTTAGCAACATCCGTTGTCACACCAACGTGGTTGTGCAGCCGGCTTTGGCTTTCTTCCCGTTTGCGGTGACCTCCATCTGTGGTAATGCACCGTCACTTGATAGGGGGGGTAGCCACTGGCGCTATGTGGCATCCCTCTAATCGTTTCCCTGTATACCGTGCAGGTTCGGCTGATATGCCCAGTTTGTCCGCAACGGAAGCAGGTTATGCCAGGCTTAGGTTCTCGGTAGTCCCGTACAAAATGAGGCCCCTGACCGCCCCCACGAGAGATTCTTCTTAACTGCGGACTTCCCTCCCATCAGGCTTACACTCGCGGTTGCCTCCAACTGGTGACTCTTCTGGCATGGGTCAGCACGATCATTGTCAGTCTCTGCAGCTCTGTGGACACGCACTATCAGGAAGACCAGTCACAAACGTCATTTTCATAACCCACCAGTCCCGCTAGCTAGCCTCCGGATCTCCGTCGCAAAGACTGGCTCCCCTGTCCATGTGATCCGGCGCATTTTGCTATAGGCGTCGAAAACGCTTTCTATCAGTGTCATTCATTTCCAGGTAGACCGAAAGTGCATTTCCTTCCAATCTTGCGACCATCTTCAATTTAGACAGCCATCGCACTACGTCTCCATCACCAGCGTACGCCTTCAATACAGCACCAAATCCGACCTGTTGGTACTTCATTTCTATAAAACCAGCCATTTGCTTTTTAACTCTGTTTCACAGGACTAGCCGAGGATCAATCATCTGTCAACCGAAAAAACCTTGGTTCAACAAAGAATGCCAAGCTGTCCGGGCAGTGTCCATTTTTAGCAACTTACTGGCTGGTACAAATGACAGCTGTCGTTTAATTCCATCATGGGAGAAACAACCCACCTATGTAGCAACAGCTTCCAAGCCAAACAAAGGAATGAATAATTCCCCTATCTGTGTATACAGCAAAACAAGATCACCAAACAAAAAAATTGCAGGACGCACTCCTCAGAATTGCATTTTTTTTATTCAGCATTTAAATCAAACCAAAAACCCCACTCGGGCAACCTTTTTTGGACACAGCGGTCCACTTTGTCCAGCTGACTCCTGTTTTTTTTTTAACCGTTGTTTTCCGATTTAGTTTTGACGAATTATTTTTCCTTACTTACTTGAAATATGTAAAAATCGTGGATTTTTTCACAAATTATTTTTTTATAGTATAAAAATTTTTTCTAGCACAAATGGCATACATTTTGTATATCGCAAGTTATCTTATAATTTTTCTCATATTGACAGTGTTGCTGCCTGGAGGACAAAATAAAAGACGAACGGAAATCACAGAAAAAGGTAAGAGTGTAAAAATTTAGCTGGGGGCAAACCCGTGATTATGATGTGGATGAAATAATGAGAAGGAGTAAAGGAAAGGCAACTTGAGACTTGGTGGGGAGCCGATCACATTAGCGTGTTTGTCGTTTGTTGGGTAAATTTGGGTAAATGCACTTACCCGGGTTTATGCAGCAGCTACAGATTCAGCAGACGGTTCCTTTCCTTGATCTGACGAAGCTATCAGACCTTAGAATGATGGATGCACGGTACCGGTTGAAATTCTTTGGAATGAAACGCTTCTGTTGCCTTTAGGTCGCACATTGTTGCGACTGAATATGTGTGCTGAGTGGAACGAGAGAGCATCCGGACAGTAATTGAGGAAGACAATTCATCCAAACGATTAACTAGGGGTGGAGAAGTGGGAGGGTTCCAGTCTTGGTCTAACGACCATACTCTGTGCGGATTTTTTCCCCTAATCGTTACTTTGACCATGAATCACCAGCTCGCTCGTTCCTCAAACTTCTCTTGGGGGTCGGTCGGCTTCCCTTCACACAACTCAAAGTCAGTCACTGCCTGCTGTTGCCACCTACTTCCACTGTCTCCATATATGTCTGCACTTCTTCGTCCTCGAGAGTCCCACATGGACTGACGCCTGATCCTCCTCATAGCCTGGGCTCCAGGATGGATCCTTCCCCCCATCCCTTTAAAAAAATCCCTGACTGCGGCCAGGTCTGAATTGGAGCTCTCTCCAGGATCGACCATCTCCCCATCCCTGAGCTTGCAGAGGCTTCGTGTACTTGATAAATCTGACACTCTTGTCTATCACGGCTCCGTGACCTCCGCACAGTGTCCACCGGACCAGGTTTATGGCATTGGTCACTGAAATTGTCCTCCCCTGACCTCTTGCCATCTCCATATGTTCTCTGGCCGAGACTTCCCACATGATGACCTCCTAGCCGTGGAAAAAAAAACCCACACTGTGACCAGTTCCCACGATGGCCTTTTTCCATCTTCATTGTCTCTGAGGGGAGGTCTGTCAGCCAGGGCTGGAATGCCGTTCTCGCACCCGAAGAAGAAAATGTTCGAAGTATTGACGCATTCGAAACGCAGTGTCGCGATAAGTTTCTAATTTCGTATCTGGCCCCTTCGAGGGTCCTTAGCATTCTCAGCCATGACCGTGTAGGGAGGTCGCCAGCAGGTACGCTGCAAGAATGCAGCCCCCCTCATGGGATATAGGGACGATGTGACTGACTCAGGTTCGCCCCTTCTCCCCCTAATCGTTTCAGGTACGATTATGTCTTCCTCTTAGTGCTCGTTGTCAGCTTCCATTGGTGGGTTTTTTTTTTAATCAACTCCCCCGCAATTATATTTTTTGTCTTTTGTTTTTTTTAATATTGTTTTTTTCATTGTCATTAGTCGAATCACGTACAGAGGTGCCACACATGGTAAGTAGAATTCTTTGCAAAACCAAATAAATAAAAAATGTCAAACGATTGTGTCCGTTTTGTTTTTTGGGGGAGGGGGTGCACTCGATTTTTTTTTCAGACCTTCAAAATATATTCCAGTTTGCTCGGTCGGTAGGTAAAAAATCAACAAATTTTTTTTTTGTATCGGTTAGAAAATTACCGAACACTTTTTTTCCCCAGTTTTTTTCTTATTCAGAAATTTTTTTTTCAGATATGCGAATATTATTGCGTTTTTTTTTGTGTTTGGGGGGGGGGGGGGGTAACTACGTACCAATTTTTTGGAGGATGGGGGGTACCGAACAATTTGGGGGTGGGGGGAAACCAAGAGAAACCATTTTTTTTTAAAGATGCACGCACACACATTTGTGTGGGGGGGGGGCCTTCTTTGTTTTGAATGGCCGGGGGGGGGGGGGGGCAGTGCATTATTATGTTTCCACTTGGGGGGGGGGGGGCATGTTGTACCGAACACTTTTTTATGGTGGTATTTTTTTTTTTTAGGACACAAATTTTTTTTCGGAGTCATTCTTTTTTTTTTGTGGGGGTGGGGGACCAGAGAAACCAGTAGGGGTGGTGGTGTTGTCCTGAAAAGGACTCATCATCAAGGTTTGTTTTCCACAATTGAATATTTTTTTGTGTACTAATTTTTTTTTTTGGGGGGGAGACAAAATTACCGAACTTTCTACGTACCAATTTTGTGGAGAGTGGAGGTACCGAACAATTTTTGTTTTCCAATGAGTGGGTGTTTTTTTTTGGGGGGGGGGGACCACATTTGTGGGAGGGGGGCTTCTTTGTTTGAAAAGGACTTTGAAAGGATTTTAATGGGGGGCAGTGGAGTCATTTTTTCAGATTTGAGAAATATTTTTTATATATCTTTTTTTTTTGTGGCGGGGGGACGGTGTGGGAATGGGGGGGTTTTCGTTTTGTTGGGGGGGGGGATGTTGTACCGAAAACTTTTTTTTCCAGTTTTGCACAATGGTGGTATTTTTTTTTTAAGGACAAATTTTTTTTCTTTTTCAGAATTGGAGTCATTTTTTTTTCAGATTTTGTGAGGGGACCAGAGAAACCAGTAGGGGTGGGTGGTGCAGTGCATTTTTTGAAACCGTAACAATTTTTCCACATTTGAATATTTTTTTTTGTGTACTAATTTTTTTTTTGGGGGGGGGTTACCAATTTTTTGGAGAGTGGGGGTACCGAACAATTTTTGTTTTCCAGTGAGTGGGTGTTTTTTGGGGGAGGGGAACAATTGGTTGGGGGGGTGGGGGGGGGCTAGGACTCATCGTAAACAAAAAATTTTCCCACATTTTGAATATTTTTGTTTGGGGGGTGGGGAAGCGGGGATGTTTTTTTTCCAGTTTTGCACATGTTTTTTTTTTAGGACAAATTTTTTCTTTGACTTGGGAGATGGATCTTTTTTTGTGGGGGGGGGGGGACCAGAGAAACCAGTAGGGGTGGGGTTCTTTTCCTGAAAAGGACTCCTCCATCATCAAGGAAGACGATTTGAAGGGGGTGGGGGGTCAGTGCATTTTTTTGAAACGTGCACATTTGAATATTTTTTTGTGTACTAATTTTGTTTGTTTGTTTTTTACCGAACAATTTTTGTTTTCCAGTGAGTGGGTGTTTTTTTTTGGGGGGGGGGAAACAATAACATTTGTGTGTGGATGGCCTTTGTTTGAAAAAGGACTCATCATCAAGGAAGAAGATTGAATGGGGGGGGGGGGGGCAGTGCATTTTTAATTTTTCCTCATTTGAATATTTTTATTGGGGGGGGGGGATGTTGTACCGAAAACTTTTTTTTCCAGTTTTGCACAATGGTGGTATTTTTTTTAAAGGACAAATTTTTTTTCTTTTTCAGAATTGGAGTCATTTTTTTTTCAGATTTTGTGAGGGGACCAGAGAAACCAGTAGGGGTGGGTGGTGCAGTGCATTTTTTGAAACCGTAACAATTTTTCCACATTTGAATATTTTTTTTGTGTACTAATTTTTTTTTGGGGGGGGGGAGAGGGGAACAAGTGGGGGGGGGGGGGGTAGGACTCATCGTTTTCCCACATTTTGAATATTTTTGTTTGGGGAAGCAGGGATGTTTTTTTTCCAGTTTTGCACATGTTTTTTTTTAAGGACAAATTTTTTCTTTGACTTGGGAGATGGATCTTTTTTTGTGGGGGGGGGGGGGACCAGAGAAACCAGTAGGGGTGGTGTTCTTTTCCTGAAAAGGACTCCTCCATCATCAAGGAAGAAGATTGAATGGGGGGGGGGGGGGTCAGTGCATTTTAATTTTTCCTCATTTGAATATTTTTATTTGGGGGGGGGGGGGGGATGTTGTACCGAACACTTTTTTTTTCCCACTTTTGCACAATGGTGGTATTTTTTTATGGAGGAGTCTTTTTTTTTCAGCAGGAGGTGGGGGTGTGTTTTCCTGAAAAGGACTCGTTGGGGGGGGGGGTAACCTCTACGTGCCATTTTTTTTAGGTAGCAGTGAATTTTTTATTTTTTTTTTAAGGACAATTTTTTTTCTTTTTTTTTGGGGGGGGGGGGGAACCGAACTTTCGGGGGGTGGAGAAACCATTTTTTTAAGGCAATGGGGGGGGGGGGGGAGTGAATTTTTTGGAAACCAACAAAATTTTTCCACATTTCCCGAATGGTATTTTTTTTTTTTCTTTTTCAGAGACGGATGGAGGCATTTTTTTTTCAGGCAGGGGAGCTCTTTTTTCTTTTTTTTTGGGGGGGGGGGCTGAACCAAGGCAACATTTGTGTGTGTGGGGGGGGGGGAGAAATTTGAAATATATCTTTTTACTACGTTTGGTTTTTTTGGGGGGGGGGGGTGGAACACTCTTGGTGTGGGAGGGATGGAGTTCAGAAAACACCGCACGTGCGCCTCGCAGTTTGTGCATTTTTTTTTTTCTTTTTTCAGCGATTTTTTTTAGACATTTTGCGCAGTTTTTTTTTTTGTCTGTCAAAATTTTTATACTTTTTTCAAGAAAGGCCGGTTTGGGGGGGGGGGTTGTATAAAAAAATCTTTCTTTGTACGGATAATAAAAGTTTTTTTTTTTACTTTTTTCAGCTCCCGTGCGCATCCTGCCCGCAAGTCGATACAATTTTTTGTACATTCGCTGTTTTAATAAAAAAAATTTTTACAATATAATTTTCCTCGTTTGTCTTTTTTTGCCGCCCTCCTTGTGTTTTTTTTTTTTTTTAGGCGCTGCGAAACTGAGAAAAGTGGGGAAAATACCGAACCGGACGAGAAATTTGTCCAAACCGAAAAAAGACGGGGGAGGGGGGCAAAATAGCAACCGAGTAAAAAAATTAAAAAAAGTGGTACGTAAAAAATTTTTTTTTTTTTTGGTGGGAAAATATTATTTCGGAGCGTGAAAAAAAAATGGGGGGAGGGCGAACTTTCTTTTCCCCCCTCCGACCCCCCCCCCTTCCTGAAATAATCTAGTGCGAACGCAGACCCCAAAATAATCGCAACGCCCCCTCCCCCATCACTCGCGGGGTTAGGGTTAGGGTTAGGGTTAGGGTTAGGGTTAGGGTTAGGGTTTAGGGTTAGGTTTAGGGTTAGGGTTAGGGTTAGGGTTAGGGTTAGGGTTAGGGTTAGGGGTTAGGGTTAGGGTTAGGGTTAGGGTTAGGGTTTTTGGGTTAGGGTTAGGGTTAGGGGTTAGGGTTAGGGTTAGGGTTAGGGTTAGGGTTAGGGTTAGGGTTAGGGTTAGGGTTAGGGTTAGGGTTAGGGTTAGGGTTAGGGTTAGGTTAGGGTTAGGGTTAGGGTTAGGGTTGGGTTAGGGTTAGGGTTAGGGTTAGGGTTAGGGTTAGGGTGGTAGGGTTAGGGTTAGGGTTTAGGGTTAGGGTTAGGGTTAGGGTTAGGGTTTTGGGGTTAGGGTTAGGGTTAGGGTTAGGGTTAGGGTTAGGGTTAGGGTTAGGGTTAGGGTTAGGGTTAGGGTTAGGGTTAGGGTTAGGGTTAGGGTTAGGGTTAGGGTTAGGGTTAGGGTTAGGGTTAGGGTTAGGGTTAGGGTTAGGGTTAGGGTTAGGGTTAGGGTTAGGGTTAGGGTTAGGGTTAGGGTTAGGGTTAGGGTTAGGGTTAGGGTTAGGGTTAGGGTTAGGGTTAGGGTTAGGGGTTAGGGTTAGGGATTAGGGTTAGGGTTAGGG
>OY744547.1:5000-30000 GCA_963556195.1 Sepiola atlantica
AACATCCCCCCCCCCCCATTCCTCAAATCTGGAGAAAAAAAAATGACTCCACTGCCCACCCCCATTAAAATCTTCTTCCTTGATGATGAGTCCTTTTCAAACAGAAGCCCGCCCCACAAATGTGGTCCCCCGCCCCCCCCCCCCACAAAAAAACACCCACTCACTGGAAAACAAAAATTGTTCGGTACCTCCACTCTCCACAAAAATTGGTACGTAGAAAGGTCGGTAATTTTGTTCCCACCCCCCCTCCCCAAAAAAATTAGTACACAAAAAAATATTCAAATGTGGAAAAATTTTGTTACGGTTTCAAAAAATGCACTGCCCCCCCCCCCCCCCCCCGTCAACCTTGATGATGAGTCCTTTTCAGGAAAACACCCCTACTGGTTTCTCTGGTCCCCCACCCCCACAAAAAAAAAGAATGACTCCGAAAAAATTTGTGTCCTAAAAAAAAAAAAATACGACAATAAAAAAGTGTTCGGTACAACATTCCCCCCCCCCCCCCCCAGTGGAAAAATTTTGTTACGGTTTCAAAAAATGCACTGCCCCCCCCCCCCCCCGCGCCCATTCAAAACAAAGAAGCCCCACCCCCACAAATGTGCATCTTTTAAAAAAATGGTTTCTCTTGGTCCCCCCCCCCAATTGTTCGGTACCCTCCATCCTAAAAAAAAATTTCTGAATAAGAAAATCTTGCAAAACTGGGGAAAAAAAGTGTTCGGTAATTTTCTATCCGATACAAAAAATTTGTTGATTTTACCTACCGACCGAGCAAACTGGAATGTTATATATTTTGAAGGTCTGAAAAAAAAATCGAGTGCAAACAAAATTGGGGAAAAAATTATTTACCCCCTCCCCCAAAAAACAAAACGGACAACAATCGTTTGACATTTTTTATTTGGTTTTGAGACTGCAAAGAATACTTACCATGTGTGTGGCACCTCTGTACGTGATTCGACTCGTGACAATATTAAAAAAAAACAAAAAAAACAAAAGACATTGCGGGGGGAGTTGATTAAAAAAAATACCACCAATGGGGGCATGACATTCATTACAAGGCTGACAACGAGCACTAAGAGGAAGACGAAACGATTAGGGGGAGAAGGGGCGAACCTGACGAGAGTGTGAGGAGTCAGTCACATCGTCCCTATCCCATGAGGGGGGGGGGCTGCATTCTTGCAGCGTACCTGCTGGAAACCTCCCTTCACGGTCATGGCTGAGAATATTTCAGACGTCGACAAAGGAATGGAGGTTTAGCAGCGCTGCCGGAGGCTAACCAAATTGTACACAAGAACCCTCGAAGGGGCCAGATACGAAATTAGAAACTGTGTTGATGGCTTACTCGCGACCTCGAAGAACCGTTTCGAATGCGTCCATATTTCGAACATTTTCTTCATTTTGGCAGCCGGGGTGCGAGAACGCCATTCCAGCCCTGGCTGACCAAACTGACAGAAGGTGGAAAAGGCCATCGTGGGAACTGGTCGCAGTGTGGTTTTTTTTTTCCATAAAAGTTTGGTACGGCTAGAGGGATTGCCTGGTAAAGGTAAGGGCCAGAGAACATATGGAGATGGCGAGAGGTCAGGGGAGGACAATTTCAGTGGAGGTCACGGAGCCGTGATAGACAGAGCACCTGTCAGATTTATCAAGTACACAAAGCCTCTGCAAGCTCGATCGTGACTAAAAAAGGGATGGGGAGATGGTCGATCCTGGAGAGAGCCCCAATTCAGACCAGGAGGATCAGGTGTCAGTCCAGTGTCCTTCGTAATGGTCGGGTAAGGATTGCCCGGCACGGAAGGGGTCCCCCATGTGGGACTCTCGAGGATACATCCCCGCCCCACTAAGACAAGCAAAAAGTTCTTCTGTTGTTCTGTTAAGCGAAGAAGTGCAGACATATATGGAGACAGTGGAAGTAGGTGGTAACAGCGGGCAGTGACTGACAAGCCGACCGACCCCCAAGAGAAGTTTGAGGAACGAGCGAGCTGGTGATTCATGGTCAAAGTAACGATTAGGGGAAAAAATCCGCACAGAGTATGGTCGTTAGACCATGGCTGGGACCCTCCCACTTACTTCTCCACCACTAGTTAATCGTTTGGATGAATGGTCTTCCTCAATTACTGTCCGGACGCTGACTACTCTCTCGTTCCACTCATCATGTGCGACCTAAAGGCAACAGAAGCGTTTCATTCCAAAGAATTTCAACCGGTACCGTGCATCCATCATTCTAAGGTCTGATAGCTTCGTCAGATCAAGGAAAGGAACCGTCTGCTGAATCTGTAGCTGCCGCATAAACCCGGGTAAGTGCATTTACCCAAATTTACCCAACAAACGACAAACACGCTAATGTGATCGGCTCCCCACCAAGTCTCAAGTTGCCTTTCCATCAGTCATATCTTTTATTGCCTTGTATGTTGACTCCCATTCATTCCACTACCATAGTTTCACTTACTCCTTCTCATTATTTCATCCACCTCATAATCACGGATTGCCCCCCCCCCCCCCCTAGAAAAATTTTGTGCTCGCAGAGTCCTTTTTTTCAACTCCATCCGCTCAATTCTTCACTTACACTCTTACCTTTTTCTGTGATTTCCGTTCGTCTTTTATTTTGTCCTCCGGGCAGCAAATATGAGAAAAATTATATTGTGCTAGAAAAAAAGAAAAAAACAGAAAAAAAAATTTGTGAAAATCCACCAGTCCAAAAAAACTATGGAACATTAAGGAAAAATAATTCGTCAAACTAAATCGGAAAACAACCGTTCAAAAAAACAGGGGGACAGACAGCTGGACAAACAAGGTGGACCGCTGTGTCCAAAAAAGGTTGCCCGAAATCAAAGAGTAGTGGGGTGGGGAAATGCCGAATAAAAAATGCAATTCGAATTCACATTGTCTTCAGAGACAATGAAACTTGAAAAGATGCAACTTCCTTTTATTTTTTGTTACATTTGGGGAGTCGGTTACGGGTGCGTCCTGCCATTTTTTTGGTTGGTGATCTTTTTTGGCTGTACACAGGAGAAGTGCCAACACTGAAAATTGACGTTTTTGCTATATTCATTCCTTTGTTTGTGGCTTTGAAGCTGTTGCTACTTTGAGGATGTAGGTGGGTTGATGGAATTAAACGACAGCTGTCATTTGTATCTTACCAGCAAGTGCTACATTCTACCAGATGCCCTTTTTTAACGATCGCCACGAATTTAACAGCGTGCCCGGACAGCTCAGTCTTTCTAGGAATCTCTTCCAGTCCTGCAGATGTCTTCAATTTTAGGTGCCTTCAGTGCACTTCCCATGAAAATTGATGGATCACTCTGGGGAACTGTATTTTAACAATTATAGTTGCCCGGGGTTTTTTTTTGGCTTCCGAGCTGATTTTTCCTTTCTCAGGTTCAGAATTTTTTTATCTGGGTGGGTCATCTGGAATGGGGGTACCCAGTTGAGAGGGTAGATAGTCTTCACTCAAATCTGTAGTGGAAAATAAAACATAAAGACTTACCTGTAATATAAGTACCAACTTTTGCATTGCATGATAGTCCCCATAAGAGAACAGGACATGAGAAAATGGGGTGGAGGTCGGATTTGGTGCTGTCAGAAGAGTGAATCAAGTTGGTGTTTGCGGACGACAAGCTTCGGCGGCCTACCTACATAACAGGATGGGTGACAGAATCAAATTAAGCACGCTGGTGGTGATGGAGACGTAGTGCGATGGCTGTCTAAGATTGCAGAAAATTGAGGATTTGGAAGGAAAGGCACTTTCGGTCTACCTGGAGATGAATGATACTGAACAAGACGATGCTGAACAAGAATGCGCAGGATCACATGGACAGGGGAGCCAGTAGATTGTCTTTGCGACGGAGATCCGGAGGCTAGCGGGTTATGCAGGGAAAACCGGTGAAAATGACGTTTGTGACTGGTCTTCCTGATCACAGAGCTGCAGAGACTTAGAGACTTAGAGACTGACAATGATCGTGCTGACCCATGCCAGGGTCAAAGAAGAACCGCGAGGGGCGGTCACCTGGAAAAAAGCCCCAGTGAAAATGTTTTCGATGCAGGGGGCCTCATTTTGTACGGGACTGCCGAGAACCTAAGCCTGGCTTGCGGACAAACTGGGCATGTCAGCTGAACCTGCACGGTATACAGGGGAAACGATTAGAGGGGTGCCATAGCGCCAGTGGCTACCCCCCCTATCAAGTGACGGTGCATAGGACTGCATTACTACAGGTGGAGGTCACCGCAAACGGGAAGAGAGCCAAAGCCGGCTGAACGTTGGTGACAACGGATGTTGCTAAAATCTTGGCATGGAACGACCAGTGTGAGGGCGGTTGATGACCGTGAGGTGATGTGCCGAGGAAATGTGCACTGTGAGAATAATAGTGAGAGAGGCATTTGTGATGGAGCGGCTTGTGCAGGTGTTGATGTTGTGTTGGGCCTGGAGAATGGGCATGATCACATTTGAATGCGAGCGCCCAGTCGGATTGGTAGGAATGGAGAGTGTTCAAAACCCCAGAAGGCGGAACCGTGCCAAATAAAAGACAGTTTCGGCAGAGCCGCCAATACTAAAAAATCAAGTTGGGTGCTTACGAAAGTACTCTGAATGGTGACAAAAAAGGGCTGAATTTGAGAAAGAGATAGCGAGGTGGATTGAGGAAGGCATCCTGAGGGCCACAAGCTCATATATTGATGACAATCATGGTCGAGGAAGGAAATCTGTCCGAGGAAAAGAGCAATGAAGATATGGATTGATTGCGAAGCCACCTGAGCCACTAGAAAATGGCACGGCCCTAGGACTAAAGCTGCAAAAGGAATAAGGAGGGGACGTTGATGTTCGGACGGGGTCAGACGGACTGACTAAGAGAGAGCTTTCATTACCCCATTTGCGGGTGGCTCAGCGAAGGCGGCCGCTGGGATGACGAGGATGTTGTACGCGAGGTGGTTAAAGGTGGCGTGTCGAACGGGGCAAAGAAGGTGTGATCTGGTGTGATGCTTAGCACTCTGGCTCTCGGTGTGCTGCTTGAAATTGGAGGAGCAACAGTGGAGGATGCCGCTTGGCTACGCAAAAGGAATGACCATGCCCAAATGAATGTTGCAGAGCTCGAGGCTGCAGCAAAGGGAGTGAAACGGACTCGGCCACCAGTCAGAAGTCTCAGGAGACCAGGCTCAGGATTTTGGGAGACTTGATTCACGAGTTTGGACCGCTTTAGAGCAGATGCCCTGACCCGAGGCCGAGGAAGGATGCAGCGGCTGCATGAAATAAATGCACCACTTTGGGAAAGAGAGGACACTTTTTCTAGCAAGAAAGGTGAACCCCGAGTGTGACAAAGGAGGCGGTTAAAGAGGTGGTGGAACAATGCAGAGAGTGTACAGGTGACTGAAACAATGGTCGATTGTGGCCTTGGGAGAGTAGCAATCTGGCTGGCGTAGTTGAGAGCGGAAACCGCGAGTGAAATCTGCAGAGCCATGGAGGTTTGGAGAGGGGGCAGTGGAGGAGATATTACTGGATAATGGTGCCGCCTTCCGACTTTACAGCTGTGTGCCAGGTGGGGAACCCGGCAATTTTTTCGGGCGGGAGGAAAGGCATCACAGAGGCCGAATCTCACCAGAAGAGGTGGTATTTTGGTACAACATGTCTCCAAAGAGTGGTCAAGATGAAGAGTCAGTGCCGCATCAGTCAGTCTCTTGCTAGAACGAACATGAGTGAAGAGGGACAAGGATCCATCACACAGTTGGTGAAGAAGTGTGGGTCGGGAGCTCTACACGTTGGGGACGAGGAAGGGTAATGTACAGTCTGTAAACAATGTGAGTGTTGACGGGATACCGTGACACGTGCTTACGTCGTGTCAGGAAGAAGCCGGTGAACCCCCCGTTGGAAGAACCCCCGCGACCCTCTAATCATGAGAGGATGCGAGATGAGATGTGATTTTTTAAGATCACGGGGGCATGTAGTGGAAAATAAAATATAAAACATCAGACTTACC
Organism: Sepiola atlantica; assembly: GCA_963556195.1. Lineage (NCBI taxonomy): Eukaryota > Metazoa > Mollusca > Cephalopoda > Sepiida > Sepiolidae > Sepiola > Sepiola atlantica. The sequence continues at coordinate 10,958 of OY744547.1, forward strand.
AGACCAGAAGTACCAAATGATCATGTGACCCTATTTTGCATTGCATGATGGGGAGTCCCCATAAAGAGGACAGGGTATGAGACCAGTGAAGGTGGTGGTCGGATTTGGTGCTGTCAGAAGAGTGAAGTTGGAGTTGGTGTTTGCGGACAACGTTCTGCATCTTTTTGAACGGCAACCACAATCGGTCTGGGTTCCGCCTGTTGTTTTTTTAGCGACAACCGGTTAAGGAGGAGGAGGTCTGGGTTCCCCACCTGGCACACACAGTCGGAAGGCGGCACCATTATCCAGTAATATCTCCTCCACTGCCCCCTCTCCAAAAACACTGTCTCCATGGTTCTTCATACTTTTCTGAGTGTATTTTTGAAAAGCTGGCCACTCTCCCGGTCCCAGCTGGAGTAAGCGTGCTATCAGTTTTTTTATATTATTTGTTTTCTTCTGAAACAAACTTACTTGACAGTCAATTCCTTTTCTCTTAAACTGGGTGTTCACCACCACAGTTTGCTCTCCATATTATCCCATTTGGTTTCGTGATGTCCATCTGGCACCTGTAGCACCGAAGAGGATTCTTTTCGGTATATAGCCTATCTTGATTTTTTGCGTGTAACAAAAGTCATCACTGTTCGTTTGTATGGTTTTTTGGTTTTATAGAGATTCTTTTAGCTCCGGCTCCTCTTTGATTTCATCCAAGGTGCACAAGGACAGTTATTGGTAGGTACTGGTGTGCATAGCTTTTACTATGCAAAAAAAAATCCGCATTTTTTTTTTCTCTACCTCGACCAGGATATTTCCGGTGGCAGTTTTTTGGCGTCATGTGAGACAAAATTATTTTTTCAATTATGAGTGGAGCTCCCAGGACAATTTTGTGGTTCTATTAAGAGCTATAAGTTATTTGATTCACCATTCCTGCTCCCCACCCACCACGGAGCCCACTATGGGAATTGCCAAGGGGGAAACCCAAACGCCTTGACAAGAAAGGGCTACTCAACCCGATCGTGATCACACAAGCACCTGTGTTCCATCGATCTATCTAACGTCCGGGGCACACAGCCATGTTGCGGTCATGTCTCTCACAAAAGTAAATTGCCACCGCCTTCTAGCAATTTTATTATTGGAAACGATCGGGGTAGTTGGAAACTAGCCGATTGATCGGGTCAGGCCTCTCCGACCTCCCGTCTAGCCGAAATGGAGTGTTGCAGGTCATGTGACCATTTAGGCAACCAGGCCATGGGTCGCCACCCACGGAAAACACTTGGCCCCATTTGGAGGGGGGGTCGCGGCCCCGCCGACAGGGCTGGTATCGAAAAGCCTGTTTTTTATGCAGGATTGGCAAAGCTGGTCAAGAGCGAAATCCTGCAGTCGTAGATGCACAGCAAACAAAGGTGGAATATATCAAATATTAAATCTTTTTTGCCTTAATGATATTTTTTTTGTTCCTTTATTTATGGTGGAGATAACTTTACATTTAATTTTTGTTCATTTTGGACGGTTAAAACAACAAGTACACACTAGTTTTTTTTCATCTCTCTCTCTTTTTGGAAATACAACTTTCATTCAAATGGCGGAGATAGGGAAACCCAGCTTATTCCCCATCCATCATTTTAAAAACAAAACAACACTCGAGGAAAATATTTTTAAAACAATTAATTGTCAAAATTTGAATTGGAATTTTTGGTGTGTGCCATGGTTTTTTTTTGTATACAAGATTAGTGTATGGATAGTTGTAATTTGATGTCATCTTCAAGCAGGAAATTGTGGCAAGTGTGATTTATACAGGTGGCACACCGACTGCAAATTGCAACATGTTTCTGCAATTTACACACAGGGGGAATTCAAGAGGTACACAGATTCAATTCAACTAAGGTCGGGACGTTCTCCATCCAGTTAGCATCTCAGAAAAGGAGATAGACGCAGAATGTCTTTTTTTTTGGGGTCTCCGTTAATGACCAGTGCTATTCCAACAATTTGCTGGAGAGGATTAGACATGCAGCCTTCATAGAGGTACGCAACAAAAAACACACTCTGGCTACTCTGTGGCCCAATGTCAAGATTTAGATGTGCAGCAATTATTGAAAAACCAAAGGTGAAAGTACTAATTAATCTGCAATCTCAGTGAGAAATTTTCACAAAAAATTAATATATAATTTTTTGTTTTTTTAAACAAAATTTACAAAAATGTACACAAACTTTATTTTTTAAATCTGATTTAGAACAATAATAGACAGATTGTCACCTCGTTTTCAAGCAGAAAATAAATTGTGGCAAGCATTTGATCCGACCATTGGTGGTGAAAACTCAAGCAACATACCAGACTGTCTTCTTTGGCAGTCTCCGTTACTGACAACGCTTATTTCAACTCTCTCTGACAAACATCCTGGACATCTGGGTCTTTTTTTTTTACAAATTCATCTAAATATCAGAGATAACTAATTTCTCCTCCTGCTCTCTATTGAGGGGGGGTGCCTTTTATCCGTTGTGGAAACAAGGAAAAAAATCTTCTTACCTTTCAGATATCCGCGTTTCCTTGCAATCAGCTTTTTTTTTCATTTTTATCGGGCAGCATCCACTCCCCTGTTGGTACTTGTGGGTAGCGATCGACAACATGAAAAAAAAAAAAAAATAAGACATCAGAGGAAGATTCACAACGCCGTCATAGAGAGCATTGATTTCTTGCTTCTCTGGTCATCACATAACCCATGTGGAGTCCACTGGCATTCTCAAGATGAGGGAACTCCACCTCGATCGCTCAACAACAAACGCAGATATTTTATTCCACTCATCACATAGTCACAACAATGTGCAACCATTATTCATTTACTCCAAAACTAAGCCTAACCATTAACCCCGACCCTTCTAATCTCCAAAAGGCAACAGAAGCGGTATCATCCAAAGTCAAAACCCCAGGTACCTTGTGTCCATCCTTCCGAGGAGTGACAGCTCCGTCAGATCATGGAAAGGTCCAATCTGCTGAATCCATGCCGTAAAACACGGGTGAATGCACTCACCCGCGAAATACGATACTAATGAACCCACTAAGATCGGTTCCCCACCAAGTCTCAAGTTGCCTTTACCCTAATTTCGTTCATACTTCATTCATACCTTAACTAAAAACCTTACACTAGTTTTATGATACCACACTCTCATTGTTTTTTATATGATTCTATTTTCGTCCTTCTTTAATTTTTAAGCCTACCTCCCTTTTCTGTATATCATTTTCATCCTTCCACATTTTCCCCTGTCATACACAGAACTTTTTTTTTAAACCATATTCTTCGGGTCCCCTTCTCCTTTTTATTTTTTTTTGGGGGGGGGGGGGCTAACAAATTCAGCTTGTTGTGTTGTTCTGTTAACTGGAAAAATGTCAAGAAACTGAAAATTTTTGTCATTTTAAACAAAATCTTACCTTTTCGAACTGCCTCTCTCTCTACCTTAAAAAAACAAAAAAACTTTTTTTAACGATTTTTTTTAATTTGAATAAAAATTTAAAAATAAATCTTTATCTTTGTTAAAAGCAAATAAAATCGATTTTTAAGTGTTCGCAATTAAAATGTTTATATACTAGATTAATCGATGCATTTCGGTTTCTAATTTAATGAGCAAAAAGGGTCCAGAGCGAGTATGGCGTATGCAACTCTCGACCCCAAAATAGGGGAGGGGGGTAGTAGCGGATCGTGAAAGTGTGAAAAACTGACTTTGATGGCTATTATCACCGCATGTTTAACGTGCCTTCCTTATTCGAGTACTTACATCAGATTTTCTATCTTGTCATATGTCAAAGTGGTCAGAATTAATTATGGCCAGTTTGAATTTAAGCGCTAAGCAGATTAGATCTACTTCCGGGAAGCCTTACCAACGGGGGAGCAGGTAACTAAGGCTAAGTAAGGTCCTCGCCTGATATAAGGCAAAGGGAGAAAAAGCCGTGAACGTTGATGCTCGGATAGCTATATTCAGAAAGGTTCTCTCACGTGGAGAGCATTTAGAGGAGCGCTCCCCCTGACAATCTGGAAGCGCCCCGAGTGGCTAGCAGGTCGGCCCATTGGTTTTGCTCATGGCTCCATCATTGGACAGGTTACATTGATCGGCATGGTGGAGAAGGCTTTAAGGCCCAACACAGAGTTAAAGATTTTTGCTGACTTAATCGGGACTGGACCAGAACTTTTCTGTGAAGGAGAGATTGATTCAAAACGGCCTGCATTTGATTCGCAGACACGGAAGCCGGACTGATCAGGCTTTCAGGGTCAACCATCGTTTCCTGGATTCTGTCCTGGAGGCCGCTGGTTTTATAATCCGGAGTCGTTTGTGGTCTCTCGGTCGGTACGTCAGGGATGTCCGCTGTCGCCCCTGCTTTATGTCCTGGCGTTGGAGCCCTTACTCTGCAAATTATGGGACGGGCCGGCGAAGGCGGGTCGTGCATGGGATCGCTATACCTGCCGGAGGACGTGTCAGGGTTCACATTGATGTCACCGTTTTCGTGTCGAGCCGCATTGACGTGATAACGGTGGTTTAACACGCGAAGAAGTTACAGGGTCGCAGCAAGTCCACTGGCCTGCGGCTGGGTGCCTAAAAAAGTCGAATCGTCAGTCGCGATTTGGATTCGAAGAGCCCAGGCGCCTTTTGGTTTTCACCCGCCTGCTTATTTCGAAGAGAGGCCCTAGGAATGCCGGATATGGAATTGGTCGGTCTTTGACAAAGGATGTTTCTTTGGTCCCCAGGTCGAATCTCACCGTAGGAGGAACCAAAATTTCTCTCCGAATGCCGAGCCGCGCCAAGCAGCCAACGGGAGTTAGTGGAGGGGTCTCTGAGACAGAGTGAGCTGCGACGATCACAAAAGAGTCTCTTACACCGTTTTATGCACCCTGTTGTTATTGTTTTTATGAATTATTTTTATGCAAAAAACTGGATTATTTTCTCCGCTGAAGAAATTATATTTTCCGTTCTTTCTATTTTGTTTCAGTTTGTATTAAAAAAATGTTTTTTTAAATACTCTAAAATCTAATATTGGATAAAAATACTATGTACTCGACATACTTTTTAAGCTAATTTTTGGCGCTTTTTAAGTTATTACTTGTTTTTTTTGCATACGGACCATTTTTTTAAACTACCGGTTACGTCACTAGAGTAATCCTTTTTTTTACGCAATAATTAGATTTTATAGTCAATAAATTTTAACATAAAAATGATCACCACAAAAAAAAAAAACCCAACACTTGTTTTTGCATTTCTTTTATGGACCATTTTTTTCCTGTGTAAATTTACCGATTATGTGTCGCTTATTGTTTTTTTTACCCAATTACATTTTAGAGTATTTTTTTAGTGTGATAGTCATTTTTTTACACTGTCAAGCAAAAAAAAACTCCTTACCACATTGTCAGCCAATTTTTTTTATATGAAACAAGATATCATTTCAGAAAAGGACGTTCTGACTCGCAGTAAGAGTTCCAAAAGACTTGTCCTTTGGATAACACGGAACCCCCAACTTTACGACAAGTTCATAATCCCCACTTTTCAAATTTCCAAAGGAAATATTTGGCAAACAGTAAAACCACAATTGCCTTTTGTTAAGGGAATATTATATATAAGGCAGAGAAAGAAGGTGAAAGTATTTTTAACAGGAAAATGAAAATAACAGCTGGACAATATTTGATATTTCTTCATGTTATGTTGCAAACTGCCTGTTTTAAGATGTGATGACTTTGCTGCAAATTGCCAAAGAATTGTCCTTCTTTTTTGTTTGCATTTTCAATATTGAAAATGAATTTTTACTTCTGAATATCTTCCTTTTTTAGTTTCCTTAATATTTGTCATTTGAAATTTCAGATTCCCAAGAGAAAAAAACAGAACCACCAGTGAAGAAACACCTTACAGTGCTTTTAAAAAAAAAGTCCCTAGAAATTCTATGGAATTGATTAGGTGATATATAACCTTGGGACTTGCCTTGCCTTTTCTATTGGACTTACAACACATGTACCTTCTTCAGCGAACCATAATTATATACGGCAAGAGTATTGATTTTCTTACTCCCACAAACAAGTAAGATGTGACCCAAGGTCGGGTCGGGAAAGTGGGGTTTAAAAATTGCCTGGGCAGCCCTGTCGGCATTCCCCGTTAGGGGCGCCTCAAGCAGTAAGCAATAAACTAACTCCTCCCCAAAGAGGGGAGGCGAAGCCTGGGAGGGGGGACCTCCTAGAACTGCACAGGACAGACCCATAGACCGGCGTAAATCAAGCCCCGAAGGCAAAGACAATACCAGTCTATGGGGTGCAGTATCCATCGGAACAGATACTACACTTTGATCTTAGCCAAAAAAAGGCCTAATCCAAAACATGTCCAGGAATATGAACATCTTAAAAGGAGGTTACAGGGGGAAATGGTAAAAAAATGATTAGGAAAAAAAGCAAGGAGGGACCAGAGCGCCACTTAACATTTATTTACCAGAGAGATAGGAACTGCAAGTATGATACCCAACAACTGGTGTTCTTCTAGCAGAGGATGTTTGGTGCTGCTGTTCTAGAAGAGTACAACAGTGTAAATACTGTTACGGCAATTTGGGTGGACAAAAAACTGGTTGTGAAACAGGGATGAACAGGGGAAAAATTTAAAAGGAACTAAGTTAATTGATGGAACTACAAGCCCACTGGTCCTCTAGGGGAACTTTGTGGAACACCAGGTAGCATTTAATAGTAGTATTAGTGGTCCTCTAATTTGTATCTTACTGCAGAGGTAGAAATAGCTTTTGAATGCGTTCAGAGTAACTTTTTAACAATTAATAAAAAAAAAACATATTACGGGTTTTATATGCACTTATATGCCGCAAATTGTATACAACTTTATAACAATTAATAAAAAAAAAATACAGGTTTTAAATGCGTTCAAAATAACTTTTAAGCACTTTTATGCCACAAACTTGTATACACTTTATAACAATTAATTAAAAAATGTTACAGGTTTTAAATTAATTGTCTGAAGGTTGTTTTGAGCGCATTTAGGAGTTGTTTTTGGCGCATTTCAGAATAGTAGCGTGTTTTTTATTAATTGTTGTAGGCGGCTGAGTCAAGTAGAGTTGTCCCCCTCAGATCGGTCACTGCTTATACAAGAGCGCCGAGTTATCTCCCTCAGCTCGGTAACTTTTTAAAGGCGCCTTTGTTTTTTCAAAAACTTTGTATTAAAAACTTTGTATCAAAAACGTAGTAAAAATATTTTGTTCCGCCAACGATTAAACATTGAATTAAAGATTATCAAAACTTTATATATAAAGATCTTTCTTCTATTTCGCGACCTTTTTCACTGATTTGACTGGAATAACTGTACTTATTCAAGTACTTTTTATTTAAAAAAGAAATTAAAATTTTCCCGATTACGTGGAAATACAACCGCCATTTTCGAATAAGGGAGATAACTGAGACTGAATTTATGCAAGGAAGTTAGAGTTATGCCACTTTGACCGTCATCGAAGACATTTCATTTTTTTCAGGTGTCGGCCAAATTTATTTGAAATTTTTCAAGTTTTACACAGACATGATAGGTACACGGAACACGGACAAGGACAAAAAAATTCCGCCACAATTTGTGCGGACGAAAATAAATGGGTATTTTTTGTGATTTAATTATTTCAAAAAATTCGATGAGGACTTTTTTAAAAAATACAAAATAAAACAATTTCCACATAGCCATTTTTTTCTTCAATTAATCTAAAATGGGGTGCTTATGCATATAACCCCTGACATTGAAATATTTAAAGACGTGTTAGCTGAAAATAAGAGTGTGCAGATAAAATTACACAAATTCATCCAGTATTTATTAAATTATATAAGAAAAAGAAAAAAAATGAGTATTTACGTACATTTTTTACATTTACGTACATTTTGACATTTTTTTGTAAACAACAACAAACCCCGAAATCGTGAAAATATGAATTATCGTCCTTGACCACTAGAAAAATGGTAAATATCTACCGAGTGATAAAATCGTTTTTTAGTAAATAAATACTGGATGAATTTGCATAATTTTTTTTCATCTACCACGTAAGTACATAACAAAGTTTATACATTTCTTTAGCTATTTTATTTTTAAGAGCGGTCTAAGATGTCAGGGTATTTTCCATATATTTTTTATCCAGGGTAAATTGTTGAGGTCTAATTATCCAACTTGAAACATTTTGACACTTACAGACAGAGACAGTTAGTTATTGTTTTGCCCCCCACCCTCCAAAGTGAATGATTATATATATAAAATCTGGATTGGGACAAAAATTGAAAATAGTCTTCTAGGATTTCCTATTTCAATGACGAGTGAGGAAATTTTTTTATTTAAATAATAAAACCATGATAAAAAAATATTTTTTAAACTAACCTAAGAAAATATTTTCAAAGTTTTCATTTTTTTCTTTAATCAGACATTTTTCCGACCATCTTGGGTGGCCAATAATATGGCCGGCCACGCGCGAAAAAGTTGACGCCTTACAGAGAAAGAAATAAAGAGAGATTTTTTAACTTGTTATTTTTTTACTTGTTTTTATTTTGTCACCACCACCAGAAAAGTTATTTTTAAACATGATGAAATTTTCAAAGAAAAATAAATTTAACCGTTGTATTTAATTTTTACTAAATTCTCCAAATCATACTTTTTTTATTGAGAATCTTTTATATTTGAGGAGGGGGGCATAAATTAAAAAACTTCTATTAAATATTAAATTAACTCAAATAAAGGCAACACTTCCTTAAAAATAAGTTATATACCCCATACAAATTGAGTTATTATCTCTTGCCTAATATAAGTAAGCTGAATCGTTTTTTTTTCTTGTGATACTTATATTCATTTTTAAGGTGCTTAAGATACAAAAGGGGTCCCCAGATTTTAGTCTGCAAAGAGGAAGTAGCGTCATTAAAGGCACAGATTTTTTTGTCCCCTTCCAATACCGGACAGAAAACATTTTTGGCAACGGAAAATGTGAATAAATATATTTACAAAATCAGAAAGAATCTTTTTTTTCATTAAACCAGTAATTTATTCAAAAATACCAATTCTGAGACATTCCCGGTTGCCCGGAACTTTTATGGGAAAGGGGAAAAAAAGCGGCGACTTCCTGTTTGCAGACGAAAAAATCTGGGGACGTATCTAAGCAGCTAAACTCACTTGTGATTTAATTTATTTTTTATTCTTTTTAGGTAGGCAGCGAACGTCAACTTCCGTAAAGGGAGATAATATATATAGAGAGAGAGTGCTTGAACGACGGATGGTTTCAATAACAACCCCTACCTACCCAGGGAAAGAGAGTGGGGCGTTTATTGGCGACTCACCATTCACCAAGCCCCGTAGGTTGATCAGTACAGAAAAGTTTCATGATGGCGCCAAAAATGAAAGCTTTCCTGGTAAAGTTAATAACTGTTAACAAACGCAAGAACAGTTACTTTTCTATTTACCTAACTGTTTGTAAAGCGCTTTTTTATCTAATTTTTTTAATGGAGTCTCGTAGGCGCCTCGATGTCAAACTTCCATTCAAAAAATTGTGAACAAACGAATTTCTCACAAGGCTGTCTGACTGGCTAGTGGGCGTGCGCAAAACCAGATTGGCCTTTTTTATGGCCAACTTTCACAAATTTGACGTGTGGCCATCGACAATTCAGTTTGGCCATTTTTTGTGAATATTCTGGAGTTCAATTATGCGCGGCTAGGCGTATCGCAAAATTGAAACAAACACAGAAAATAAATTTTTTCAAATAAAAACAAAAATGAAAAAGTGCCCTTTTCTCGCCAAACGGGAAAAGAAACATTTGACTAAAATAAATAGGGTAAAAACGTATTGTAGTATCCATATTTTGGGAGGCTCTGCGCATACGTCAGATTCATTCATAAAAAAGTCGTGAGTGATTCAAACCAAGCGCATGCGCAGAGGAAACAGAATGAGAAAAAACACGCTAAAACAAAAAGTGGGCATTTTTAACAATTTAAGTTACTATCGCTGAAGTGAAGAAAACGAAAGGTGTTAAGAATAAAAACAACTGAAAATGAAAACAAACACGAAAGAAACACGTTTTTTTTCCTACAAACTGAATTGTGTGCGCATGCGCTTGTTTTGAATCACTCACTACGACTTTTTTATGAATGAATCTGACGCATGCGCAGAGCCTCCTAAAATATGGATACTACAATACGTTTTTACCATAAAGGTAATAAATAGTAATTATTAAAGAAAACTTTATACTTAAATAATTTTTGAGTGAAAATAATTTTAATTCACAGTTATTTACTGAGTTTTGTGTTTAGACTTTTAATCTATTATTAGTAGAATTTTAAATGATTCATTTTAAGTTTCTATTTTTTTATTCCAATAATATTCGAGTAATAGTAAATGAAATGTGTGTGTATTTTATTAAGATTATGTCTGACACGACATATATGTGTGTGTACGTGTATATATATATATATATATATATATATATATATATATATATATATATATATATTTATATGTTTTTCATTTTTAGTGAAGTAACACGATACTTTTTGTTTTATTTAAAAAAAATTCTGTGTTTTCTCCATTTTTTGCGATACGCATGGCTGCCTAAGTGAACTCCAGAATATTCACAACTCAAAACACGCCAAATTCGTGAAATTTGGCCATAAAAAGGCCAATCTGGTTTTGAGCACGGCCCACTAGCCAGTCAGCCGGCCTTTATTCTGCGTTTTTACCTTTTTTTTAACTATTAACAAAATGGCTGACTTAGAAACCAAAATGCATTCTAGTCGATTAGCAGAAAGATCAAAGTTAATAAAATACCTTCTTTTCACATATGCGATGAATAATTTATTAAGTGGATTAAAATGTATCTACGAATATATAATTAAAGGATGATTATATTTAAAAAATTAATGAAAAAAAAAAAGATGCAATATTTTTCAAGTATTGACATATATATTAAAGGTTTAAGAGTAATTTAAGATTTTGGTATAATAGACAATTAAAAAAATATATGGAATGTCGGATTTTAAAATATAGAGAAAAAAACGAAGAATTTCGTATAATTCTGAATTAATAGAAAACCATTTGAAATGAAAATGTTTAAGAAAAAAAAAATGTGCGACTTACGCTTTAGATCAGCTCTGGGAAATGGAGAAGAAGAAGATGGAATTAGATTTCGTAAAAGAGCGCGCCAAAAAAGAGCGCGAAAATTGCAAAGGGACCAAGAGATGTACCGAAATAAAGAACGAAAGTGTGTGGGTGTGAGAATAACAGACAGGGGGGGTGAGAAATAGAGAGAGGGGGATGAGAAAAAAAGACGCTTGCCCACGAGGACAAAAAGATAGACATATATATATATATATATATATATATATATATATATATATATATATATATATGTGTGTGTGTGTGTGTGTGTGTGTGTGTGTGTGTGTTTCAGAATATGCAGGAAAATCACAGTAAATGCAAATAATTTAAGAATTTTAAAAATTATTATATATACCATTAATTTTAATAAAATAATATTAAATTATTTTATCTATCTATATAGATAGATAGATAGATAGATAGATAGATAGATAGATAGATAGATAGATAGATAGATAGATAGGAGATTTAGTCGTATCACAACCAAATTGGCCGAAAATGAATCGGCTGCTTTTTTCCCATCATAAATGAGTATTGATTTACTCCTCTCCAGGAGTTAGGCACAAGGCCAGTTTTTATCTTACTCCCACAAGTAAGATGTGACCCAAGGTCGGGTCGGGAAAGTGGGGTTTAAAAATTGCCTGGGCAGTCCCGTCGGCATTCCCCGGTAGGGGCGCCTCAGGCAGTAAGCAATAAACTTACCCCTCCACAAAGAGGGGAGGCGAAGCCTGGGAGGGTGGACCTCCTAAAACTTCACAGGACATCATAAATGAGTAAGTAAATCCAAATAAATGGATTTTTTTCCTAACTGTATTTTCTTTAGAATAATTTACGGTAATGATGATATCATGACAAAAGAACAGATACATTAAGCCTGTGGGGGGATTACCGCCATCCCCTTAAAAAGGAGGTAATTCCTGGGAGGACGGGCGTATGACAACAGAATCGATACTATACGTATTCCCATTAAAAAAGATAATAATATATAATGGATCATTACATAAATAATTTTTTTATAGTTTATTGGCCCTTTTCTGTCAATAAATGTATTTATGACAAAATGTTTTCAACAATTTGGAGATATAACTTTTGACTAAGGATTACCAACGACCTCCACTGTCCCCATAATTTTGATGGCCTTTCTTAAATATTTTGTGCAAATTATTAAGTAGATTAATAATTTTTTTTAAATGTCTATCTACGAAAATGATTATATTTCAAAAATGAATGAAAAAAGGTGAAATATTTTTCAAGTATTGATATATATTCAAAGTACTTTAAGATTTTCGCATAATAGAAAATTAAAAATATTTGGCATAAGGCACCGAAAACCGAAGAATTTTTGAATTAATTGAAACAATTTGAAATAGAAAAGTTTTATAATAAGAAAAAAATGAGCGACTTACGGTTGCATCAGCTTTTCTGAGAAATGGCGAAGATGGAAAGGGGGGAAAGAAAAGGGCGCAAATTGAAAAGGGAAGAGGAGATAGAGAAAGAGAAAGAGAAAGAGAGATAGGGTGTGCGAACTAAACTAATAGACAGAGGGGGGTGAGAAGAAGATATATCAATATAGAGAGGGAGCCTTGTGCCTAATTTGTTGACTATTTCGATTTTGTTATATTTTGTGCAAATTTAAAGTGTAGTATGTTTTCTTCTAAACATCTCATTTATTCTTTTATTATCGATTAAACTATTGCTCCAAACAATTTTTAAAACAATAACAATAATATCGCGAAAGAAGAGAGAGAGAAAAAGGGGGGAGAGAGGTGAGAGAACTTATCTCGCGTTTTTTTTATTTAACTTTACTCGGATATTTCTCCATTGCGTAAGATGTAACTCGCGTTTTTTTTGTTTTTTTTGCAAGTTTCACCTCGAATCATTGATGAAAATAAAAGTGCTTGTTTAGGGCCGAAAAAAAAATCTTTATCTTATTTTAGGAGTCAAAAAAGGGGGAGATAACTCTAGTTTAAACCACGCTTTTTTATGTGCGTAAAAAAATAATTTAGGAATAAAACAATCACAACGCATTCGGCACTAATGAAAAATAAAATGATTTATTTAAATAAAGAAAGAAGGCGAAAAACAATAGAAGTGAAAAAAACATGAAACAAGGGAAATAAACTTTTTTAAATAAATAACAGTTTTACACTGGGTAAAATCAGCAATTTGTTTGAAAATATTTCAATATAAGTGTCGTGTCATTTCGGAATTCAGCGAGGTACGCTTCCCCCATTTGCGTGTGGGTGCAACACTCATTCTACATTCGTTCAACCGAATTTAGGAAAACTCGTCACAGGAAAATTCGGCAACGGAATTTTATCTATCTAGATAGATAGATAGATATAGAGCGACAGATAAATAGATAGATAGATAGATAGATAGATAGATAGATAGATAGATAGATAGATAGATAGATAGATAGATAGATAGATAGATAGATAAGAGATTTAGTCGTATCACAACCAAATTGGCCGAAAATGAATCGGCTGCTTTTTTCCCCATCATAAATGAGTAAGTAAACCCAAATAAATGGACTTTTTTCCTAACAGTATTTAAAATAATTTACGCTAATGATGGTATCATGAAAAAAGACCAGATACATTAAGCCTGTCTCACAGTAGGATGTAAAACCTGGGAGGATTACCGCCATCCCCTTAAAACAGTAGGTAATTCCTGGGAGGACGGTCGTATGACAACAGAATCGATACTAAACGTTTTAATACATAGTAATTGGATTACATCAAAAATTTCTTTATAGTTTATTGGACCTTTTCTTGACTAAGGATGACCAACTACCCCCTCCCCCATAATTTTGATGGCCTTGTGCCTTATTTGTCGATCATTTAATTTTTTTTAATATTTTGTGCAAAATAATTCAATTAATAGAACATTTTTCGAAAGAAATAACAATTTGAGAAAATCAACAGTACAAAAAAATGAATAAAAATGATGAAATATTTTTAAAGTATTGAGTACTCAAATTAAGGTTAAGAGTACTTTACCGAAAATAGAAGAATTTCGAAGAATTTTGAAACAATTTTAAATGAAATGAAAAGTTTTTAAGAGGAAAAAAGTACGACTTAGCTGAGATCACGTTCTCTGAGAAATGGCAAAGACGGAAATGGGGGGCGAAAAAAACCCGCGAATTTCAAAGGGGCAGATATATTAGGAGAAAGAGGGTGTGAGTATAGATAAACTAACAGAATGGGAGGGGTGCGATATATATATATAGAGAGAGAGAGTGAGAGAGAGAGCGCGCGAGAGAGAGGGAGAGCGCACTGGAAAGACGGTTTAAATCAACCCTTACCCACCCAGCGGAGAGAGAGGGAGGGGTTTATTGGCGACGACGTGATTCACCACGCCGTCAATATTTCTTTGATCACCAATCTAGCCCGCGAAAAAAAAGAGTTGATAAGTGCAGAAAAGTTATCTATTTTTTTAAACACGATGAAATTCACAAGAGAAAAAGAAAAACAAAACGTACAAAGATAATGTCCTTATTTTTAACGTAGAGGCCCCCGCGTTTCATCCCGGGGGAATCTGTAGGCTATAATTACATTACCGTTTGTGTGTATTTTAAAAAGCTTTTATTCATATTTTTTATAGATACTTCGGAGTCTTGTAACCCCGCCGTATTCAAGATGGCGCCTGATTTTACTCGATGGGAAACCTTCATGTCCGCTAATTTGGCTGTTAAACGACTAAATCGCTCTATCTATATATTATCACTCTGTCTCTGTCTGTCTGTCCGTCTCCCTCTCTCTCTCTCTCTCTCTCTCTCTCTCTCTCTCTATTTTTTATATAAAGTATTTAGATCTCACTTTTCGGCATAATCTGAAACACACACACACACACACACACACACACACACACATATATATATATATATATATATATATATATATATATATATATATATATATATATATATATATATATATATATATATATATATATGGTGCCCGGAAAACTCGTCACAGGAAAATTCGGCAACGGAAAATTCGGCAACGGAAAATTGGTCAACGGAAAAAATTGGTCACCGGAAAATTAGGAAAATTAGGAAAATTCGTCACTTTTGGGCAAGTAGGAAAATTCGGCAATTATCGAATTAATATCGATTGAAAATAGATTTTAGAACCGATTTTACAGGAGATATACTTGTAAATACGGGGCTACCCCCCTCCCCAGTGGAGAACATTTTTTTATATTATTTTTTGGTACTTGTGCAGTTTTGTGTTTACAAGTATATCTCCTGTAAAAACGGTTCTAAAATCTATTTTCAATCGATATTTATTCGATAATTGCCGAATTTTCATACTTGGGCAAAAGTGACCAATTTTCCGTTGACCAATTTTCCTGTGACGAGTTTTCCTAAATTCATATATATATATATATATATATATATATATATATATATATATATATATATATATATATATATATATATATATGTGTGTGTGTTTCAGATTATGCAGAATGAAGTACTTGTAAAACAAACACAAGGATGCAACATCGCATCAACAAAACACACGACTGTTTCGCTGTATTACAGAAAAAAACACAAGTCGTCATAACATAAATTGTCAGACATCACACCTTATTATTTAAAATAAATTTAGGCCACAAAAAAGAAATACAACCAAAAGATAGTTGGGTTAGCTTGAACGGTTCTGACCGACCCACAACACATAAAAACAAAAACCACAAAACATAAGACAGACAGAGAGAGGGAGAGAGAGAGAGAGAGAGAGAGAGAGAGTCTTTTTTCTCTCGTATTGCCAGTTGTACTTAGGGTTAGTGGGATGCTTATTGCAAAATATGGCAATTCAAAATAAAATAAATGGAAAACGTATGGATATACTTACTTAAAGCCAGCACATCGTAAAACTTACCGTGTTGATCTGTCGAATACTGTTGCGTAGACCGGCTACAATTTCTCTACGTAAATTACAAAAACAGACAAATAACAAACACGATTGATTAGATATCATTAATTTTTATCAAAAAACCACATACTAATTGTTTGTTTCGCTGTATCACAGCTCTTCGGTGCGGCTTTAAAACAAACCTATTTCTGACCAGGTGTTTATTTATTATCCCTCTTTGTTTTAACTCCATCCTTATCACTTCCTCCCATAACTTAAGCAGTCTCGTCCATTCTATCATCATCGTATTCGGTTTAAAGTCCATGTGTTGACCGGCTTGTAGAAATTGACTTTAAAACTAATAAGGTTTTTATTTATTATCAAGCCCATCCTTATCACTTCCTCCAATGTTTTCCTTGGCCTTCGTCTGTGAACTGACTCTGCTACCTCAATTGTTCTACATCTACAAACTCAAGCAGTCTCATCTATTCTATCATCATCGTATTCGATTTATTTCTTTATTTTGCGGAGTTGAACAGGCTTAGATTAAAGTGAAATATCTCGTAGTCTGTTAATTTATCTACTTACCAACGCTACAATGGCGCAGATTCAAGGGAAATAACTAGTTTCAACTAATGATTAATAGATTAAATACGCTGTTTATTGTTCTATTTAGCGGATATTTGTTGAGGCTGTTTACATGTAATTTGCCCCAAAAAGTAGAAACTTTTTTTTTAGGGGTCGAAATACGAGAGGTGAGATTCGGTGGCCAAGAAATGCGTGCTCACTTTACGTATAACTTATATAGGAAAGTGACTCCCCACCCCTCCTAACATCTAAAATGGCTGTTTACATGTAATTTACGAGAGGTGAGATTCGGTGGCCAAGAAATGCGTGCTCACTTTACGTATAACTTATAACATGTAATTTGCCCAAAAAAGTAGAAACTTTTTTTTTATGGGGTCGAAATACGAAAGGTGCACTTCTATAAATTTACCAATAAAAAACAATATATTAATAATATTATTCTTTTTGCTTCAATGTATTTTCGTTTCGTTCTTTGATTTGGAATACGTAAAAAAAAAAAATTTTTTAAATAGATTATGAGTCCCAGTAAAAAAAAAACCCTCAGGAAGACGATGGGCAACGATCGCCATTTTGTTCGTGGGTAACGATTCTATGACGAAAATATTGATTCCTAATAAATAGCAATTGACACGGATTATAAATACAAACAAATATCACAGGTCAGTTTTAAATTAACTTTTATCGACGACAGTTACTTTTATTTGTTGTATATTTGTTTTTTTTAGCGTTTTCAGCGTACTGATCATTCTTAAACATTCCCGAAATTTATATAGATAAGTAGAAATGTCAATTTTCTTGCAGTTGTATATTCGTTTAATATGCGGCACAATCGTACAATCGCACAATTTTTCTAAAAATCCCTATCAACAAACAAAATCAAAGGATTTAATTGTATTTAACGAATCGGTTCAAATCAGTAGTATGTCTCGACACGACCAACGCCGTCTATATTTGAAAGTTAGCTTAAGCTGGCGCGAAAGTGTTAATTCAAAGAGCAACGGATATCTAACACGCTATAACTCTTTGATGTCCACATTAACATGTCGCCATTGAAAACTCTTACTGTCTGGCCACCTGCGTTCATCGAGTTTATCGACGGGCGAAAGTAAACTTCCAAATTAGTTAAAATTAGAGCTCTTTCTGAAAAAAAAAAACAATTAAAAAATATTAATATCTGTTCAGTGGTGCCCGGAAAACTCGTCATAGGAAAATTCGTCACAGAAAATTCGTCAAAGGAAAATTCGTCAATTTTGGCCAAGTAGGAAAATTCGGCAATTATCAAATAAATATCGATTGAAAGTCGATTTTAGAACCATTTTTACAGGAGATATACTTGTAAATACGAGGCTACCCCCCTCACCAGTGGAGAACATTTTTTTATATTATTTTTTTGTGCAGTTTACGAACCGGGCTATTTTTTAGATGAGATTTTCAAGTTAAATTAAATTTTGACGATATCTTTTGTTTATTAAATTGTTAGGTGAAAGTACAGAATAGTTAACAAAGCCCCCCCCCTCACTCCATGTTAAGAATGGCTTTCTAAATAATGTTATTTCAACCCGGTTCGTAATTACAATACCAGTCTATGGGGTGCAGTATCCATCGGAAGCAAGGATCGAAAACATGGTTACCCGGGTTAGGGTTATTTTATTGTATTTGCTTTAATTTAGAGGCATTAAACCAACGCAGATTACTGAATAAATTTGTATTCAACACAGACTCGTGTATTATCATTTGATTGATAAGCCGTATGTAATCTTTTTAAGAAACATGTTTTTATTGTTTTATTCGTTACCCCCACCCCACCCCAAATCCGTCGACTTGCTATCAAACGAAGAGACAGACCAACGGCGTCATTAAAGATTTTATTGCTGTGACTTAAGCGGAAATATTAACGTTCTATTATTTCTTTGGAAAGTTGAAATAGGGGTACGAACGATTTTGACGCCATCTGAGTGCAGGTTGGGAGGGGGCGAGATATATCTATATATCTATATATCTATCTATCTCTCTCTCTCTCTATATATATATATATATATATCGCCCTCTCCCATATATATATATATATATATATATATATATATATATATATATATATATATTGATAAAATGAATATTTTCTTTACGTACGGGACTGTAAAATCAACTAAATGTTAAATTGCCACACACTCACCACCTCCCTCCCCAAAAAACAAGAAATCAGACAAAATGAAACTAAAACCCGGCCATAAAAATGTTACTTCCTTCCAAGGCCGTATGTATGGGGAAAGAGTTTAATCGCGTCGTTTATTTTATTTGTCATTTTCGCCGACTGTCCCCTTTCCCCTTACACATCAATAATGTGTAAATGAGTGTGGAGGGGGAATTTCAGCACGTCGCTAAAATCCGCACATCCAATAAAATAGAAAGAAAGAAGTTACATTCTGTTTCATTCTTCCTGCTTTCCTTGAGGACAATTTAATATGAAGTTTATTTTACAGACCCGA
>OY744547.1:35000-113000 GCA_963556195.1 Sepiola atlantica
GCAGTTACCTCCTCCTTTCAAACATAACTGCACCGGTTGGCCGTTAGGTGTCGCTTTTTCACCGACAGGTGGCGCTGAAAAGCGATACCAGAGTTATCTGCCCTTCGGATTATAAAAATTGGTGTAAACGGAAAATCACTCTCTTCTCTTTTCAATTGGCCTCGCAGAACGACGCTGACACTAGCGCTCCGTCTCACTCTATTTTTCTCTTCAACTGGCCTCGGCAAAACAACAACCAACACACGTTTCTTCCGTCAACACGTGTTTCAACAACGGTAAGAGTTCTCAACTCATTTTCTTTGTGTACGGCTTTCAAAGACTTTTCCCACGACTCATTTCTTCACATACGCATTTCAAGAACTGTTTCTTATCGACATACATACACCACACACCTCATCATTCCACATTACACACACGTTCAATAAACCTTATTTGAACTAACTTATTTTGTTTGTTAATTATTACTCTGTCTTTGCATGCAACATTGCTGGATTTAACGAACACGTTTATAGTCGGGGAACACGACCCTCGATCCCAACAGTATTAATAATTAAAATAATACTAAGATAAAACGATTGCATGTATTAAACTAAGCCTACTCAGTTTTGATGTTGAAAAAAATTGCGCATTTTATTCATTTAGATAATAAGAAATATACAAGAGGGGATAACTGTCTGATGTAAGGGAGATAACTCGGAAACTATTTGGATTCGAATCTCTCCAGTACGTTCTGACTTAAAGGGTGCAAACTTTTAGAAATATGAAGATACACGACCTAGCCAAACAACTTCTATCACACAACTGGTCAAGCATTTATTACAAACAAGATAGAAATATCTATAGATCCTGCAACAGAGATAGTCCAAATGAGTCGTGAAACCTACGCGTACATCAAAAAATAGGAGCCTTGACGAGTAGGCAAAACAGGTATCCTAAAATTATATCAACAAGGAAGTTTCCTTGACTGGCTCATAGGAGAAACTCTCAACTATGACCAGGAGAGACTCAGAAAAGTCGCCCAATGTAAGATCCTCATGACAAATAGAATTATTAAATGTCAGTTTTTCCACACTTGATATATTAGACTGTAAAATTGTGTTGGCAGATAACCGCTATACAAAGTGTGGTGTGTATAAAACTATTCGTTATATAAACACCCTGTATAGCAGAAATTTTTGGGAACATCTACTAGGGAAAACTATACAGTATCATTTTGTAATCTCAAGAAGCACATACTTAAAAGCAGCAGACGTAACGACAAGATATTTCCTGTTTCCCTCCAAAAATATGCACTCCTTACATTGAATGGTTTAAAGCCCACTATCTGATATACAATTAAAAAAACAGTACTTGCATTCATATATATATATATATATATATATATATATATATATATATATATATGTCTGAATGTTAATATAAATACTTGCTTTTTTTATAAACAAACGAACTCAGATTTTTTGGTCACTTATTTTATTTATCCTTCTTCATTTCAAGGATCGTCTGTGTTTTATGAACTCATAGCCGAAACTCTGTGATGAACTTACTAAAGAGATAACAACCTGGTCATATTCACGAAAAAAATCAACGAAAAAGTAAGAGAAGGTTGAAAAATCTGATTTTTATTAAATAAAAACAAAGCAAAATAATGGGATAATAGCTTACATATTCCTCGATGAATGTTTGAATGGCTTAATGTCTTCATGGATCTTATACAGTTCCAAACAACAAGATATCCAGGAGTCAGGTATACTGTCAAAAACCTTCTTGTAATCAATCTAGGCTATTGAAATGTTTCTATCTCTTACAAGGAGTTGGTTTTCCAGCAATCAGCGACTGGTCTCTTCACTCTTGAGAACAAAGTGATTCTTCATCAACACTTAGGATTCTATTGAACACCTTCGCATAATGATGAAGAGCTGTCAGTTTTTCAGCCAGAGATGTGGGATGTTTTCAATTCCTGGGATTTTGAAATGACTGTATTGCAGACAATTTATATGATAAGTTCCAGGGCTAACGATCCACACTTTTTTCTCAAATTTTTTTGGCATCTTCCTTCATGGAGTGGCCCCCAGAAGCGTTCCACTTCTTTTAAGTTGGTGGAGAGCACACCTTCGATTCATAATTTTTACTTGGATTTTTTATATTTTTGCAGCTTCGTGTTCTGCTTTCTAAACTCCACAGTGGTTAGGGTTAGCTGCGGTGGATTTTGAAAGGAATATTAAATTTTTAACTTCTTCACCTTCTTTCTAAGTTTTTTATCTGTGCTTTCATGTGAAAGAAAATGCAGATATTCGGGCTTTTCAGTTTCTCTATCTTCTATTGGACTTTTATTGCTTTTCAACTTCAAGTTGTGTTGGGGGTAATAGTTTTAACTGCATAAACCATACTTCCCCATAAATTGCATGGTTACTTGAAGAGGCATTACTTGGGATGTGCGAGTGCATCATTGATCTTTATAATAAGAGTGTTTAATGCATTGTTCTTATTTATTTTGATCAGTCTGGAACGAGTTTGTGAAATTTCTATTGTTTTTCAGCTCTTCTACTAGACCTCTCTGGTTGATAAATAGTCACATTTTTTAGGTGGGGCATTCTGTCAGCTTTGACTGACCCTCTGAGAGATGTTACGTTATTTTGTGCGGCATCTCCTCTGGAATGTGTCCACTTTGTCAGTAGTAGGCATCTCAGACTTTGGCTCTATGGTAAAATGTCACATAGGACTCTGGTGTAGTGTGATTAGATTGGACTTCACAGAACTTGGGAAGAGTAAGGGGGTTTCTGATTGGGCAAAGGTTTTCTTCAACCATTCCATAGATGTACAATTTAATTTAAATAATGTGTCGGCAGTGTTTTTCAGGGAATTTATACATGTAAATTTTTTCTTCTCAATGTCTGTCTTGTTTGTGCAGTTGTGTTTGGAAAAATGGTAATTCTATGTCATTTTCAGGTGTTTTATTCTGGCAGTTTGTAAATTCTTGATTTCTTTTATTTGGCATACAGCATGGAGTAATCCATGAAGACTTTGTTTGAATCGTGTTGGCAGCCGTGGCTCAGGTTGTAAGCACTCAGGCATTTATTCAGTAGCCTACTTAGCAGATCTATCTCCAGGCAAATGAGTAAAGATAATAATATTCTTCTTTCTTCAGATGTTGACATCATGCATTGTTATTGTTCCATTGGTGTGGCTTAATAACATAGTTGTTTGCCACATGGACAGCCATGATTTTCTCGATTACCGGATCGATCTTAAATAATTCAAGAGTAGCCATGAGTGGGCCACACTATCATGTGTCTTGTGGTACTCTATTCAAGAAATGCTTAAATTTCTCTGGCTCTCCCTACAATCCTCAAGGATGGTGTTGTTAAACAACTGGTTCTATACAAGAAGTGTTGATAGATGCTGTCTGTTACCAGGCCAGTGAAGAGCTCCTCTGTTAGTGAGACAGCAGATTCGTCTGTACTTGCTAGGGTGTTGTTGTGTCTCATTCATTTTGGGTATGGTGGTGTGGCCTACTCACCACCGAAACAGTCTGTTGGAGAAGCCACTAAAGTTGCTATGAAGTGATCTGCAGTTAGGTTGTGCACAACAATTTTTTGTGATTCTGGAATCGATCCAATTTAACATTCCACATGTGTTGTTCCTGGTTCTGGCATTTTAGGTTTGTTTTCATTACTTTAAGCGATATTCAAAAAATTGAGTTAGTAAAGAAGTGAAGAACATAATTTTCATCTTCACAATTACCCAGTAAACTATGTTATAATAAAACTTTCTTGTGGTGTCTTGGTCTTATCAGATTTCAGGACAATTACTCATATGATCCAGTGTATAGCTGTGTTCAGGGGATCTTATTTGGGCTTTGAATACTGTTATTGAAGATAGTGGGTAGTAGGTAATTAAAACGCTCCAGTAGTTAATTCAAACTTACTTAGAATGGTTTCTCATATGTTTGATTAAACTTGATTTTTGAGAACAAGAATATTCACATATTTTACAAGAATATCGCTTTGTCCCACTATGGGTCTTCATATGTATCACTAAACTTGATTGAACAGAAAAAGAATATTCACATATGTTACAAGAATATGGCTTTTCTCCAGTGTGAGTTCTTATATGTTTCTCTAAACTTGATTCAACAGAACAAGAATATTCACATACATTACAAGAATATGGCTTTTCTCCAGTGTGAGTTCTTATATGTTTCACTAAACTTGATTTAACAGAACAAGAATATTCACATAGATTACAAGAATATGGCTGCTCTCCACTGTGAGTTCTCATATGTATCACTAAACTTGATTTATAAGAAGAAGAATATTCACATACATTACAAGAATATGGCTTTTCACCAGTGTGACTTCTCATATGTATCACTAAACTTGATTTACCAGTACAAGAATATTCACATACATTACAAGAATATGGCTTTTCACCAGTGTGAGTTCTCATATGTATGACTAAATGTGATTTATAAGAAGAAGAATATTCACATACATTACAAGAATATGGCTTTTCTCCAGTGTGAGCTCTTATATGTCTTACTAAAGTTGATTTAACAGAAGAAGAATATTCACATACATTACAAGAAAATGGCTTTTCACCAGTGTGACTTCTCATATGTCTCACTAAATTTGATTTAACAGAACAAGAATATTCACATACATTACAAGAATATGGCTTTTCCCCAGTGTGAGTTCTCATATGTTTGAGCAAATGTGATTCCCGAGAACAAGTATATGTACATATTTCACAAGAATGTGTCTTTTCTCCAATGTGTACCTGCATGTTTTAGTAAACTTAATTCCTGGGAACAATGTTATAAGGAAGTTCTCAAGAATAAATGATTTTCTCTAGTGTGAATACACATGTAGTAGTAAATTTTCCTTCATGCTAAGAGAAACGCCACATACTTCACAATAATATGGCATTTATATGGTGTAACTTTCTGTAAGAGATATCTTTAAGTGCAAAGATTTCCCCATACTTCACAGGTAATGTGGCTTGTCTCCAGTTTATGATTTGATCTGTTCTGTACTTTTTGATTTATTTTAAATAATAATAAATGCATATTATCTTCGCAATGTGTGAATTTTCCACACTATTTTTTGGAAGATTTGTTGAAATCGTAGTATCCAGAAAAATAATTTTTCGCTCAGATGTCGTTATTGTCTTCCAAATGGACAATCATTTTCTATATCGTGATTCTTAAAGAAAATGATGACGTATTCAAAATTCAACAGAGGCGTTTAAGCAGGAACATCTGTAAATAAAAATAAATGAAATTCAATTATTTTAGTATTAAAATCATCAGCCGAAAAGGTCACAAATTCGGTTAGTAATATTCCTAGCAAATGGCTGTTTCAAGAATAATATCCGTTCACCCCTAATTCTTCTGAATGTCAAAATTGTTTGGATCCATGAATGAGCGTCGGTAGGGTTATTAAGCGTGTTGAATGTATTATTTTTTAACATCAGTAAGAAAAAATTTGAAAATTAATATTAACAGGTAATAAACATATTCACTAATTGTATTTTTTCTGGTTTTAGGTCATATGTTCTTATCTCTTATTTAGCTGTTTAATTTGACTCCTCTCTTTATGTTATATCTTTCATGTGAATCCAGCGATCACTGTATCCCCATAACCCATCTAATTTCAAATAAAAAATGTAAACAAATATTCATTCTATTATTTTATGATTACTACCAAGTATATAAAATAAAGGTTTCTGCATATATTTCTTTCATATTTATTATAACAATATTTTAACAATGTATTCCTTTTATTCAATAGATCATATCCGCTTGCTTTCATAACATCCGCTTAAATCAATATTAAATTTCTATTTCTCTTAGATTTTGATTAGACTTTAATGGAATAAATTCCAAAATTATTTTCTGTCATCTGGGCGGATGGTAGTCAGGTGTGAGAAGTTTTCTAGCACAGTCGAGGCAGCCCGCTTTCTTTGCAGCAGCCTTTGCAATGTTTTCTATGTAGTTGTTTCAATACATGCTACCTGGGAATGTTAGGCTGAGGAGTTTGAACATTGGACTCTCAAGTAGTGTGTTATGCTATGGCAATTTGTGGTTGAAGAGGATTCTTGTAGTTGTTGAAGGAGATTTGTCTTTTAAATGTTAATGATTAATGATCCCATTCCACTACAGACTTGAAAGGTAACTTTCTAAGGATTCAGCCATTGCATCCGTTTTGCCCACATGATGAGAGTAGAGTATCGTGTCATCAGCAAATATACCCATCTCAGACACAATGTCATCAGGAAGATCGTTTATGAAAATCAGGAACAATAAAGGTCCAAGGATCGATCCCTGGTGTACACCTGCCATGTTGTTTGGATGAACGGCCATCGAGGATAACCTGGATCTTTAGAAAAGATCTAATTATATTAAATATTCGTCGTATGAATTGATTTTTATGAGAAGCCTTTTATGCCAGACCTTGTCAAGAGCTTTTGATATATCAAGCGCTACCACTCTAGCTTCAGCTGCCTTGTCCATTTTATGGTGTTTGTATCCACGGTAGACAGTGCTTGCCTAAATCCATACTGATGATCAGAAAGAAGTTTAGCATTAATGACGTGATGGACTATCGCTAGAGACAGATGGGGCACTAATTCTGAGGATCAGTTCTATCTCCAGAATTTTTCAAGACTGGTTAGACAGAGGCAATTTTTCAGCTATCAGGGATGTAAGATTCGGCAGTGCAACAGAGCATGTATTTATAGCTATTATTGGGATAAGCTCAAGCCCACATGCTTTGGAGGTGTCAAGGTTTTTTATGATGTCCCTGACATAAGATGGAGTGATGACCAGGTCATCAAGAGTGGCTTCAGTCTGCAATGGGAATTTTAGTAGGGAGTGGTTTTGGGCTACTTTGGTAATTCGAACTAGCACTGTTGGATGAACCAAACGTCTACTAAGCTGCCTAATGCAACGATCATGAGATCCCCAAAAGGGTAGACAGCAGGACAGTGGCCACATGAGTCCACTAAGAAGATTGTAACAACTCACCTGCTGAGTCGACCGACCCTGAAAATTAAGGGACAAGAGTGAAGGACCAATGCTGGATGATTAGGAATCTACGATTTTGCAGAATTATTCTGCCTGACTTATAAATCCTGATCAGATACGGACAGTTAAGGAGAGTTTTCACAACTCCACCTGTTGTGTCTCATCGTTTAAGCATTGTATCAAGATTATTTTTCCTTCTTGAAATGATCATACAGTATACACATAGTGCGGTAATAGCCACAGGTCTTTGCAAGTGCCTGTTTCTGTAGGCAGCGAAGAGTAAAAAAAAAATTATTCGGCACAATTATTTATTCGATGTTATCATTATGATTTTTAAATGATGTTAATTATGTTAAACCAATATGAAACATATTTTTCAAACAATATCTGTAATAAAATAAAAGTATACACATTTCTTTAAAATATTATTAATCAATATTATATTACAAATGAAAAAAATATCCAATGTCAATGACCTTTTAGGACTATTAAATAATAGTTAACTAATAAAAATTGAGAAGAAAATTATTATTTGATTATTTATTTTTGTAAAAAGATAGACATTTAATTATATTAAAAAAAGAAAACTATTAAATTATTTATTTAAAACAATTGTTTTTAAAAATACACATTGAATTATATTAAAAAAAAATTTATTTATTTTTGTAAAAACTATATACAGTATTTGTTATTTACTGTTGTAAAAAAATTATTTTCATTACACAATAAACACATCATTTTTGTATGAAAAATATAAAATATTAATAAAAATACAATTATAAATTTGGAATGACAAATCTTTTACACAAGTGACCGATTTCCATTATACACCATCTTGCTCATTTAAACGGTAAGATAGGATGATTATCAGAAGAGATGGTAACCGTAATTAACATGCCGCTATTCCAAATTCACGCAATGAATAGACTGCCTCTCCTGCACCAAGCTGTCATAATTTAAAAAAATCAAAATCTTTCTAATTAAAACTTGCTCTAAGGAAAGTTTTGTATTTTTATTTTAAATAATTTCTTTTGGAAAATGTTTATAACTGTCCCGCCGGCCCTGATGTTATCGTAATATATATATATATATATATATATGTTTGTTATCGTAATATATATATATATATATATATATATGTTTCTTATCGTAATATATATATATATGTTTGTTATCGTAACATATATATATATAGCGCTTCCTTACCCTTCCCTTTCAGCGTTGGCATCATCATCATCATTGACTGCTGTAGCCGGACTACAGGGGGGGGGGGATGACTTGCACAGAGGTACCGGGAAACCCGTAGGTCAATGCCATTTCCCCAAGCCGGCCATTAAATTTTGAAAGGACCGTTCTCTTGAAGAACCCCTTTTATTGAAGAAAACCCTTGGGAAGGCCAGAGGCCATTTTTATTTGAGTGAAAACCCTTGGGAAGGCCAGAGGCCATTTTTATTTGGAAGAAAATCCTTGGGAAGGTCTTGGGAATAAGTCTCTTGAAGAGACTCCATTTTTCCCCCTTATTTCATTGTATTTGTATTTTATTTTTATTGTTACCTTGGGTTAACTTGTTTTTAACCCTGCTTTGGGAAACAAAAGCAGGAACTAGTCCCTTTTTGTTACTAATAAACAATATTGAATTACATCTCTGGGTATGTTTTTTTATTTGCTCCATTTTTTGTCTATCTATTTCATTCCCTCTTTTTTTCACGGTAACAACCGACGAATTTCGGTGACGACCCCCAGATTTTTTCGTCAATATACATATATATCTGTTATCGTTAGGCAAGATAAGTTACTCTTCTACCTACCTGGAGGATTTTTTTGTGTTTGTAGAAAGTATTATTTTCGTATAAGTTATACTAAAATGAACAGATTTTTGCAATCAAATCTAAATTTTGCATCGAATAATTTATTTTTAGGAGATTCTTTGGTGCTTTTTTAGAATAAGCTCCCTGCAGAAAATTATTTTGTACTTACTCAGTCATAGTTTCTCACTCACGGCACGAAAAAGAATTTTAAAATATCAAGCAGAACTTTAATTAGAACGATTTTTCCATTTCCATAAGGGCGATATAAAACGTCGATTCGCCGACATTTTGGGTGTGGCCGATTGATGGAATAGCTAACTAAGGGCCCCAGTTACCATGTAAATTATTAGAAAGAAAAAAAAACAAGAAAATTATATCGTGGAAAGTACCCCGGTGAAGAAATCAAAAATAATTATTTAATTTTCTATTTTTTTATTTAATAAATATTATTATTGCATATGTGTGTCTTTCTTTTTTAAATTCTAACAATAAAAATTGGCTATTCCATCAATCGCTCACACCCAAAATGTCGGCGAATCGACGTTTTATATCGCCCTTATGGAAATGGAAAAATCGTTCTAATTAAAGTTCTGCTTGATATTTTTAAATTCTTTTTCGTGCCGTGAGTGAGAAACTATGACTGAGTAAGTACAAAATAATGCTTTTACATGAAAATAATTTTCTGCAGGTAGCTTATTCTAAAAAAGCACCGATTCTTTTTTTTAATCGGCTATTCAGACTATCTTTAAATCAGGTGGAATCGAAATTTTTTATGAATTTAAACTTTTTTTGTTTACAAAGTTATTGTACACATTAAAAAAAGGGAAAAATCTTACCTTTCATTCCAGAAAATTCAATACAAAAAACAAAAAAGAGCAAAACACGGGATGATTTCTTTTTCTTTTGTGTTCAAAACAGAAAATTTGGTCTGCTTGTTGGGATTTTCTGTTTCGTTTGTCAAGTTCATTAAGAAAAAATCAACATTAAAAGACGAAAAAACACGATTATTATTGGAAATTGTTTTTTTTTTTAAACTGTCTGATAAAGGAAAAATGAATTTTGCCCATCGTAACACGGTGTAATCATTATTTTGTTGCTCGTGTAAAAAATGTCCGGTCATTGGTTAAATAATAGACGGTCGAGCCTGAGGCCTTCAGGAGGGGGGGGGGGATATATATAATGCCCCCCTACTACTACTACTACTACTACTACTACAACAACAACAACAACAACAACAACAACAACAACAACAATAATAATAATAATAATAATAATAATAATAATAATATTAAAAAAAAATTTAATTAAAAAAAGAACGGTCTCCATATGTTTGAAAAAAAAAGGTAGTTTATTTTTGGTACGTCAGTTTAAATAGTAAAGAAAGTATTAAATTGGCAAAAAAAAACAACAACAAAAATAAGCAGCGGTCGATAATGAATTACGTGTGTTCCTATTTACTTAACTCCCCACGACGGCAGAGTTAGACACTAGATCGGTTTCTACTGTGGAGAAAATCCAGCTCCCAAAAAGAAGCACTGTGGATTTGGACAATTGTCTCAGTTTATAAGAATTTCGGTGCTTATGCTGATAAGCGGCCCATTAAAAAAATCATTTTTTTATAAAAACATTATTATATACTTATTCAGCGTTATCTTCTTACTCACTGTGCAAAAAAGTAGAAAAAATTATCCACTAGAACTTTAATTACAAGTATTTTTCCATTCTGCGTATCGTACCAGCGATTCGTTCACAGAGACGCCATATTATGATTTCGCAAGTTGATTATCTCCCCTGCGAAATCTTCTTTCTTTAGAAACAAACTGAAGTCTCTGTGAACGAATCGCTGTTACGATATGTCGGATTTTTCGTGGGTGTTAACGAAAACCGCTCTAAACAAAGGTCACGTTATCTAGGACAATTATCACAAAAAAAATTATAACAAGAGACATAAAAGTTAAAACAAAGTTTTATTTACAAAAAAAAGGTAGCTTGGACTGCTTTTTTTCCAAAGCTGGAATTTCCTGGATAACGTACAAAAAAAATAAAACTAAAAAAAAAATACATCAGGATTTCTGAACATTAAAGTTAGATACAACAAAAATTGACACAATCTAAGCAAAGGAATAAATCCTTTTAAAACATAAAGTCAGTATTCTTACAAATCAATCAAATAGTCTCTTTTTTTTCTTTACACCAAAGTTACAATCAAAAGTAATAAAATTGACAAACCATGCTTAATTCCAATATTTATCAAACGTCTGTCACAAAGTTCTTTTTTTCTTTCTTCAATAATTTTCTTATAGCAAATCCAACGTAAGAAATACGTCACAAGAACAGTACAAATTTCAAATAAACATAATACTTGCTTTTTTCATCATTTGTCCCAAATAGCATCACGCGCGAATGTAAGGATCCTTTTCTCGAAGTCATCTCTTCCAAATCGATCTGTGTTGCAAGTACGATCACTCTTTACGATTCTTAATCTCTGATTAGAATCTTCTCCACAGCAAAGTATTTCAGTTCACGGGAGCTAAGCTCTTCAACATAAGCAATTTCGTTCCTGGAGTTATCTTTATCTCGTTCAAATTCTCCATAATTCTTCATTTCAAGTCTCTGACTTGAAACAACTTCCAAAGGTTAATATTCTTGACGGGAGGAAAAATATTTCATACATAAAAGGCAATTCTAGCCAGGAGATACTCTATCTCTTAAATTTCTTCAAGTAGAAATTCTCCACAAAATTTAACGTCCCACATGTGGACGGAGAAACAGCTTTTACAGGTGTTGACTGCAAGGCGTCCAAGTCTGTTCTGATTAAATTTCGCGCCGATATCAAATCCAGACATAACCAATGCATCATTGCTAAAAATAGAAACCACGTGACACAAAATGGCATGAACCTAACCCAACTCCCACGCAAAATCCATATGACCTTCCCCCTGGCACGTAAGCAAACTGACAGCCTTCAAACAAAGGGAAGTAACCGATGACTTACTTAGAAAATATATCGAAATTTCCACAGATATGCAGAATGGAAAAATACTTTTAATTAAAGTTATAGTGGGTAATTTTTTCTACTTTTTTGTACAGTGAGTAAGATTATAATGCTTAATAAGTATATATTACTTTTTTTTTTGTTAATTAATTTTTTACTGTGGCCGCTCATCTGCATAAGCACCAGAATTTCTTCTCCACTGACCGAGGAGAGAAAAGATACAATGTAGTTATTAGGACTACATTTTTCTTTTCGTTTTTTCTTTTAAAAATATTGAATAAATTTTAGTCTTAATATGAATTGGATTGTGTTCCTCTCTTTAAAAAAAATGCAATTTTTATAGGTTCTAAAACTTATTTCTAAGCTAGCATTATTTGCGACAACTGCATGTATTACTTTTTTTTGCGAATTTAATACTTCGATGGCATTTACTATTTTAATAGTACCAAAAAGTTAAACTTTTGATGCTTGTACAGAGAAGCGTCCGTATTAAATTATTAATACCACAAAAAAAAAAACAGTATTATAAACTTACGCAGTAGATTTAAATAAGTATCCTCACCAAAAAGTAGGAAAAATGATTGTAAGAAGTTTCAATGATTTGTGTCGGTTTTTTTTTACCCCACCTAATAAACTTGTATCGTCCCGGCCTTTGGGTCTGGATTTACGCCGGTCTATTGGGGGCTGCTGGTCCTGTGCAGTTCTAGGAGGTGCACCCTCCCAGGCTGCTCCTCCAATCTTTGGGGAGGAGTAAGTTTATTGCTTACTGTCTGAGGCGCCCCTACCGGGGAATGCCGACGGGGCTGCCCAGGCTATTTTTAAAAAGCCAGGATGCTCAAATTCTCGAGCGCTGGTTCTTTCCCACTTTCCCGACCTTGTGTCACATCTTACCTTGTGGGAGGTAGATAACTTCAGTGATTTGTGTATATACAAATAAGACTATAACAGAAAGGGGATCTATATTAGAAGCCACAGCCGGTGCTCTGGAATCTATTGTATACAGACAGAATAGAGAAAGGGCGCTGTTTTACTCGTCTAAGTCTTTTCGCCTAACAAACGTAGTCATCTATATTTTTTAGCCTTAGGCAGGGACAATTATACTATTAGTAGTAGGCCTTCGTCGGTCGTGTCCGACCATGAATGGCACTTGCAGATCTTGTTGGCTAGTTTCTAGTTTTTAGAGTCCTGTCAGTGGTGTCAATATCCCAAGGGGCATACTGGCTCAATCAGGGCATTTCTTGCTGTGGCTGAGAAGGCCTATGTGGACCTTGCAGTCTCTGCCACAGTTGTCACATATGAAGTGGGAGGGTTGATGAGGAAGCTCACTTGATTTTGCCCTTTCTTTCCTCCTTGCACGCTTTTCAGCAGCTTTTATTTTCCACTTTGCCTCCCCGATGTCAAGCTGTCGTTTGAAGGTTTTTTTCCATTTATCCCTGTCAGAGGCAAGATGATGGATCGATGTCAATGGCCTTCATGTCTCTCTTGCAGACATCCCTGTATCTTAGAAGAGGGCGACCATGGTCTCTCTTTCCTTCTTTTAACTCTCCATAAAGGAGATCTTTGGGAATTCTGCCATCAGCCATCCTGTGAACGTGACCAAGCCATCTCAGTCGGCGTTGCCTCAGTAGTGTGTACATGGATTTCATACCAGCTATTTCAAGCACCTCAATGTTTGTCTTTTTGTCTTCCCATTTGATACCTAGGATGAAACGCAGGCTTCTAAGATGGAATATCTGCAACGTTACCTCTTGTTTAGCATAGGGTGTCCATGTCTCACTGCCATACAGCAGGACGCTTATAATGCAAGCATTGTACACTGACATTTTTGTGCTGGCTTTGAGTAAGGAGTTTTCCCAGACTCGACCCTTTAGTTTAGACAAGGTACCTGCTGCTTTACCAATCCTTTTGTTGATTTCCGTATCCAACGAGAGAGAATCCGAGATGTTTGAGCCAAGATATGGGAAGTCTTCAACAACACCTAACTCAAAGTTGTCAATTTTGATAGAGGGCTTGCCTGTTGAGCCCAGGGACAGTATTTTGGTCTTTGGAAGGCTAATGATCAGGCCGAAATCTTTACAGGCAATAGAGAGGCGGTTCATAAGTAATTGAAGCTCCCCCTCAGTGTGAGTAGCAATGCCTGCATCATCAGCATATAGCATGTCCCTCATCGTTGCTTGTCTTACCTTGGTCTTTGCTCTGAGTCTGGAAAGGTTAAAGAGGCACCCATCAGATCTTGTCCTAAGAAGGATGCCTTCATTCACATCACCAAAAGCATGCTTCAAAAGCATTGAGAAAAAGATCCCAAAGAGGGTTGGGGCCAGAACACAGCCCTGTTTCACTCCATTACAAATGTCAAATGGTTCAGACAGGTTCCCATCAAATTGTACTGTTCCTTTCATATTCTGGTGGAATAGTCTGATGAGACTCAGAAGCTTTGGAGGACAGCCAATTTTAGAAAGTGCCAAGTACAGCCCTTTGCGACTAACAGTGTCAAATGCTTTTGTGAGATCCACAAAAGCAATCTGCAACGGCATATTTTGTTCCCTGCATTTCTCCTGAAGTTGTCTCAATGAAAATATCATGTCTACTGTTGATCTCCCTGCCCTGAAGCCACACTGGGACTCAGGATACACACGCTCAGCAAGCGCCTGTACCCTTACAAGTAGTACCCTTGCATAAACCTTGCCCACAATACTTAGTAGAGATATGCCCCTGTAATTGTTGCAGTCACTCCGATCACCTTATAGAGAGTAATGATTTTGGTGTCTCTCATGTCCTGTGGTACTTCACCTTCTGCCCAGCAACAGCAAAGAATATCATATATGGGACTGTCTTACACTGCTTGATGAGATCTGGAGGAATCTCGTCATTACCTGAGGCTTTGCCAAGGGCAATCTGGTCTATAGCTTTGTTTAGCTCAGAGATGGTTGGCATTTCATCGAGCTCATGCAGGACACTGAGTTGTTTCATTGTAGCAAGTGCTGACTCAGAGACCTCACTTGTCCTTGCATAAAGGTCAGCGTAGTGCTCCTTCCAGCGATCCATCTGCCTCCCCTTGTCAGTAATAATTTCTCCGGAGGAGGATTTCAAGGGGGCACACTTGCTCTGAGTGGGGCCCGTAGCAACCCTTATGCCTTCATAAATGGTCCTGATGTTGCCTGTTGCAGATGCATTTTCAATGCGATGGTTAAGCTCCACCCAGTATTCATTGGCAGAACGCCTGGCCATCTGTTTGGCCTCTTTTCTGGCTTGCCTGAGCTTGCACAGATTTTGATTGCTAGAGAGCCTGTTGTACTCGCACTGCATCTGCCTCTTTCTGTCGATATAAGGACTGAGTTCCTTGGACTTCGCCTCAAACCAGTCAGTTGACTTAGCTTTTTTTCTTCCAAAGGTGGCCAGAGCACAGTTGTGCATTGCTCCCTTCAGAGACTGCCATCGCGTGTCAGCCGATTCAGACTTGATTGTGGAATATTCCTTCTCAAATAGATCCGCAAACTGCGATACAAGCGCAGGATCCTGCATGTTTGCAGTATTCAGACAGGGCTTTCCCTTAGCCTTAGAAAAGAGCATCTTTTTTTTAGGTGAGAGCCTAATTTTGCAGCAGACAAGCGAGTGGTCAGTATCGCAGTCAGCGCTGTGGTAGGATCTGACAACTGACAGAGTTGAGATTTGCGCGACGGATGAGCACAAGATCAAGTTGGTGCCAATGCTTACTTCGTGGGTGCCTCCAAGAGACTTTGTGCTGTGGCTTTGTGTCAAAGAATGAATTGGCAACACACAGTTCGAAGCGTGTGCATAGTTCAAGCAATCTCTGCCCATTTTCATTTATTTTTCCAGTATTGAATTTACCCAGACAGGCAGGCCAAGCTTCGTGGTCACCGCCAACCCGAGCATTGAAAATACCGAGTAAAATTACTTGGTCCTTGAGAGGGAGCTTAAGGAGGGTAGCACAGAGACTCCCATAGAACACATCTTTAACATCAGGGGTGTCCATTAGAGTTGGGGCATAGGCACTGATGAGTGTGACAGGGCAAGTTGTGGTGTTGAGTCTCATTGTGAGGATACGTTCAGATCCGTCTATAATAGGTTCTACCATTTTTAATATGCTATTCCTCACAGCAAAGCCAACACCATGCTCCCTCCTCTCACTTTTTGGCTTACCCTGCCAGAAGAATGTGTAATCTTTTTCGCGCAGGCTAGCAGCCTCAGCAAGGCGCGTCTCTTGCAGTGCAGCAATGTCTACGTCTAGTCTATGAAGTTCGTTGTTGATAACTGCAGTTTTCCTCAAGTCATGTATGCTTATCAAGTCGTCTGAGATGCCAGTAAGCATAGTCCTGACATCCCAGGTTCCCAGTTTAAGAGCTGGACTCTTTGATGTAGATTTTGTATTAGCGCCTGGTGTAGTCGATTCATCTAATTTTTCGGCTTTTGGCCTAGCCCCACACACCTAGATGAAGCAGGTTAGACGGGCACGAGAAAGCACCTTATTAGCTGGGGGCTGCCCAGCTTGAGGAATGGGCGGTAGCTTTCTAATGGGGCACGAAGACCCCTCCCACCGTCGAAAAGAGGCCCCTGGCGCTCCTCATTACGGCTATTAGTCAGAGCTTATAACCGGTGAACTGCCTCTCATCCATGTTGTGCTCCACCGAGGTAAAATCGATGGACTGGAGTGTCCTCTCCAGGAAAAAAAAAAAAAAAAAAAATGATATATTTCTAATTAGCTTATAACTGATAAACTGCTTTTCATCCGTGTTATGCTCCACCAAGGTGAAGTTAATGGACTGGAGTGTCCTTCCCCCTCCAGTGCAAGTGCTGCCAGGACAAAAAAAAAAAAAAAAATTATATATATATATATATATATATATATATATATATATATATATATAGGAATGCAGATGCTGCCCAGTTATCAGCATTCCCCTCTATTTCCCGGTGATTGCACAAGCGAGGCATACGGAATGACATCAGCTCGTCACACAGGGACGCAGGTTTTTTATAGAGTTGATCTCTCTAGGCATTGCCTTTATAAGGCTGGTAACCCCGGCCATTGTCCCTCAAAGTGGATCATCTGCCCAGCATTGTGAGTTGGGACCATAGCTAACAGCTGCTCCTCAACCTTAAAGTCACATGCTCCCATGACTTTACCTTTAGTCCTTGAACACCAATGAACCTTCCCCCTAAAGGCATAGGGAATTTTGTAGCCCACTACGTGGGCATTCATGTGTGATATACGCGACACTGCTGGCCGTACTTCCGCTTTCTATCCACTCCGAAACGAATTTCTGCAACGTTTTTCTTCACTCTCTACGGATCCGACTTTTCTCCTTTGATCAAACTTCTCTGTTCGCAATCTAACTTCCCTCTGCCTCCTCCCCCAATCACTCCTCTTTTATCTCTTCCATTTCCAATCAGGAGCATCTCATTTGCATACCTCGTAGTCACCCTGTAGGCATTTAAAGAAACAAGTCGGCCATTCTTGTTTCCTTCTTCTTCACACGAGGTAAGCCACGCAAAAACGCGGTCGGTCGTTCTTGTTTTCTCTTCTTTTTCCTCATTTACACCACACGCCCCTTGATCTTCGAGATCAATAGGATACTTCGTAATCCTCCATCCAAGCAGGCCGCCTCCTCTCACGTCGAGGCCTCTGGGGAACAACTTCTTGGGGGTTAACATTTTCAGGTTCACTACAACGTGGGTCTAAGTCAGGTAGAGTCGCATCATTTGCTTCTCGGTGGCCCTCGATTTCCTCTTCTTTACTGCCCTCACTGCGTACCGGCAGTGTCATGCGACGCAGGTCTAGGATATGCCGGGGAACGCCGTTCACCATCACATTGTTCTTCGACCGCAATCCCGTTACGACCCCTTTTTTCCAACGAGTGGTACACTGTGCATTAGGGGGTTTCACCCATACCTCTTCACCTACTTTGATAGTGGCTTCCTCACTCTCGATTCCTGCTGTTTTGTTGCACGGGTGCCGCCACTTATATGTGAAAACGGCCCTATGAGGGACAGTTGTCTCGTCTTGTTTGGTTTTTGGCGAGATGTTGTACCAAAACACCGCCTCTATGGGTGATACGTTGCTTTTTTCCGCAGCGGCTTTAATGGTGCGATGATTCCTCTCCACTATTCCGTTGCCACTCGGCCGATACGCTGCTCTAAAAAATTGCCTTACTCCCCACTTATCGCATACCCCATTAAAGGCTTCAGATCGGAAAGCGGGCCCATTGTCCATCAAGAGTTCCTCAACCGGCCCTCTCTCCAAAAATATCTCCTCGATGACCCCTCCGATCGCCCATGCCGCTTCTGCCCTGATTTCTCTCCAGATGGCAAACCTTCCCGGTCCACAGTCGACCATCGAGAGATACAATTTGTGGCGATAGTGCGTCACATCAATAGCCAATCGCTTCCAGTCCTCCGCAACGTGCAACTGTCCTGTTTCGTGTCTGGACGGTCTAGGGTCAATTGATTGGCACTCTCGACAGTTCTCCACCACTTCCCTAACCTCCTCCTCGGTGGTCTCCGGGTAAACCTCTCTGGCTAGGAATAACGTTCGTTCCCGACCAAAGTGGTGCATTTCGTGTGACTCCTTGACTTCTTCCCCTGCATAGCATACCGAGGAGACCTCCTTTCCCTCCTGCAGCCAGGCCTTCTTCACGCGTGTCATCGAATCCGCCTTGTTTTTTTCTGATGGGACCAACACGACAGATACTCTTAACTGGAACTCCGCTATTAGATCGGCGAGCGCTCCGAGTCTGCGCTTGATCAGCATTTCCGCAGCACCTTTGGTCTTAACTCTCTTATCGCCAGTTACTGCCGACCGAATCCACGATGCTGCCGTTGCCGAATCGGTTTTAATTTCAATTATTTTCAATCCCCACTTCAGGGCCAGATTGAGTCCTTTCATAACGGCATCTAGTTCTGCTACGTTGATATGGGAGAAGTCGTTGGTTTTTCTTAGCCATGCCGCATCCTCCACAGTTACGCCTCCCATCTCTAGTACGACGCCCAACGCCAGGTTACTGGCATCGCACCAAATCACACCCGCATCTCCGCTGCTGACATACCAGTCCCCTTTCACTGGGTCCTCATTCCTCACCCTCGCAATGATATCTTGCAGCATGTTCATAACCTCCTTCGTTACACGGCCCTCCCAGTCAGCAGTGCCTGCTAGTCGTTTAATAAAACTACATGCTATCCTGAGCCAGCCAGCGATAGGATAGTGCCCGACCAGCCTCCCGCAGACTGAGAAAAGTTCTCGCTTCGTCAGCTCAGATCCGACTTCGGGTATTACACTCCCTCGTTCGAAGACAAGGCTTTCTTTTCCATCTCGCCTTAGTTTCAACCCCAGCACCCGTCCTCCATCCAGGGCCTCCGCCGGTTTTGCAGTTAACCCATACTTCTCGACATGGCTTCTTACTTTCTCCGCTGTCACCTCTGCCTCCTCCACCAGAATGTCGTCAATGTACGAACTAGTGGCCTCCTCCACTGAACGGTCTTTGCTCAGCACTGTCTTCAGCACGGCAGTCATAATTTTGGGGGCTGAACTCAGCCCAAAGCCTAACCTCGTCAGACAATACACTCGCCCCTTGTACCGGACCAGCTGGTACTGCCAGAGTTTTTCATCTACATGGATCTGCAGATATGCCGATTTCAGATCGACAATTTTTGTGGCCCGTCCCATTCTTCTCCATTTCCTCATGACCTCCTCACATACGTCGATCCCCGTTCCAGTGTGGCAGGCTACGTGTCTGTTCAATTCTCTGAAGTCCAGTACGGGCCTAATCTTGTTTTTTGTAGGCTGAACAACCGCCAGTAGTGGCAACACTCCTTTTTCTTCCCCTGTCCACGGTTTCAGAATTCCTTCTTTTATCCACCTCTCCACTTCTTCCTCAAATCCTTTTCTTATTTCTCCTCGCAGGGTGTTTTCGTAGCAGCCCACTTTATTCTGTAGTTCCGGGGGTCCGGAGATCCATTTCCATTCCACCGTCCACCTCACGCCATCAAACTTTGCCAGGAAATCTTTGTCCTCAATGCAGCAAACCTCCGGTTTTGGTATTCTGATGGTTCTATCACCTTCCACTCCTGCCATCCCCACTGCGCCGAGACGTCCGAACGTCACTTGGCTCCCTCGTAACGTGGCGCCCCCCAGTCGGTTAATTGCACTCATACCTATAATCACGTCAACACCACCGACCAGATGATTCAACACTAAGGCTCGCAGTCCAATGGACACCCCTTGCACCATTACTTCCGCTGTCGTCTCACCTAGGCACTTCACATCCCTGCCATCCACGGTCCTAATAGTCCTGGTTCCGCTCCATGACCTAGCGACATTCCTCGCTAACAACGTTGTAGTACAGCCTGTGTCGACAAGGGCTATGGCTTTCTTCCCATTGACTACTACCGGTAACCGAGGCAACGTTCCATCATGCGCCATCTCCGCACAGAAGGGGTAACCACTGGTGCAATAGCTCCCCTTCACTCGTTTCCCTGGTGCCGTGCAGCAACACAATAGCGGCTAAGGTGCCCCACTTGTCCACATCGGTAGCACGTGATCCCCGGTCTCGGCTCTTTGCAGTCCTTGATCAGATGAGGGCCCTGGCACCGGAAGCACTTGATTGCAGGTCTCCCCTCCTGTCGCCTCGCCGGCTGCCTCTCATTCAAGTGAGGCCTCATGCACATATTTCCACCCACAGCTGCAGCCACGATTGGGCTTTTAACATTTTTCACTAGGACTCTGGCGTGAACCAAGAGATCGTCCACTTCCATAGTATGGATCCCAGTGATTCTCTGCATGTTCGTAGAGATTTCCTCTGGGAAGCCGTTAACTAGGTACAGCTTTACCGTCATCTCCAGGCTCCTCCCCACGTAACCAGCCAACCCTGCCAGTCTCCTGATCTCTGCCGCAAAGACGTCAACCGACTCGCCGGTCCACCTCAAACTGGAAAGTTTACCAAGTGCTTCGAATGGGCCCTCAGCGAAGGCCAATTTCAGCCTTTGCTCCACTGAGGCAAGGTCTTCCTTGTCTTCATCTCGCATCTGCTGGTAAATCGTGAGGGCTTCCCCCTCTAAGTATAGCGGCAGCAGGGTGACCACATCTTCTATCTTTTGCAGCTTCGCCACCATCTTTAATTTCTCCAGCCACTTAATCAGGTCACCCTCCCCAGTAAAGGGTCTCAGCATGTGAGTGCTCAGTCTCCACTCAGCCATGGTAATTTGCTCGATGTGCCGAAATAGCTTGTGATATACGCGACACTGCTGGCCGTACTTCCGCTTTCTATCCACTCCGAAACGAATTTCTGCAACGTTTTTCTTCACTCTCTACGGATCCGACTTTTCTCCTTTGATCAAACTTCTCTGTTCGCAATCTAACTTCCCTCTGCCTCCTCCCCCAATCACTCCTCTTTTATCTCTTCCATTTCCAATCAGGAGCATCTCATTTGCATACCTCGTAGTCACCCTGTAGGCATTTAAAGAAACAAGTCGGCCATTCTTGTTTCCTTCTTCTTCACACGAGGTAAGCCACGCAAAAACGCGGTCGGTCGTTCTTGTTTTCTCTTCTTTTTCCTCATTTACACCACATCATGTAGTTTGTCAGGTCAGCCTAAACCTGGTACCGAAGTGGAGCCATCGCATGTATTGCGACTTCTTGGAGCCATACATGAGCTAGATATGCAGTGTGGACCAGAGGCTGCTGACCAGATACCAAAGTATCAGCGGCTGTCTTTCACCAAAGGATCTACCACTCCTCCATATCCAACACAAAATATTCACCGTGTCCCTGGCAGGGTGGCTTCCGGGTACTATGCCTTGCCAAACAAAGGGCAACCCGCGATTTTGTCCGGCACTGCTTATTGGATATTCGCAGCTAACCTTTATATTTAAAGGCCGTTCCCCAATCCGCAACCCGAGGAGCCGGTGGATGGGAGTTTTTCTTAACCACACCACATACTATTAACTTGATAGGAAAACAATTCCGCATGATGACCGGACATTTTTACACGAGGAACGAAATAATGATTACACCGTGTTACGATGACCTAAATTCAGTGTTCGTTTATCAAAAAGTTTGTTTTTTTACAATTTCCCATTTAAATCGTGGTTTTTGTCTTTTAATTTTGATTTTTTTTTATATCTTCGTGTATTTTATTTCTTAATGAATTGTTTAAGAAAATACCAACAAACCGACTAAATTTTCTGTTTTGTATTGAATTTTCTGGAATGAAAGGTAAGATTTTTTCCCTTTTTTTTCTTTTTAAATTGTGTTAAATAACTTTGTAAACAATCTTAAACATTTAAATAAGTTTATTAAAAATTTCGATTCCACCATGCTGGATGACAGACCTGATTTTTAAAAAAGTATGAATATCGGATTAAAGACAATATCCTAAAAAGAAATTATTCAATGTATTTGATTGCAAAAATGTGTTCGTTTTATTTAGTATACTTAAATAATTTCTACGATAACAATACTTTCTACGAACACAGAAAACACTCTCCCGATTAACTTATCTTGCCTTTGGTGACATTTATTTGTTGCGTATTTGTTTTGTTTTGCACCTTGTTTTTGTTCTGCTGGATATAGTAATATATCGAGATATATATATATATTTTTTTTTTTTTAAATCAACATCTTTACAATTGCTCTAAGGAAAGTTTTGTATTTTTATTTTAAATAATTTCTTTTAGATAAGTAATCAAATATGTGGTTTGATTTCTTTTTCTGGAAAATGTTTTTGTTTTGTTAACCGTAACGATAATCCTTAACTTAGCCCTAACGAAGCAAAGTAGCTTGGGTCCTAATCTGCAACAGACCTTTTGTTGTTGTTTTTGTTTTGTTTTAAATACATTATTTTAGAAAAATAAGTGTTATATGTTATTTGATTTTTGGGGAGGAAAAATATAAACATTTTTTTTTTCGAAACATACAAGTTTATATTAAATTTTCATTGCAAGTTTTAATTATAAAGTTTCACATAAAAAAGATTTTGACTTTGTGCAAGAAAGACAGTCGATTCAGGCTTGCTGTTGTGAATTCGGAATAGAGGCATGTTAGCGACGGGTCGCTCCTCCTGATACGCCTTATAATATAATATATATATATATATATATATATACAATAATATTTTTTTAAATAAATATTAAATATTTAAATACCTAGAGACATCGATGTTTCATGCTAACGCAATCTTCAG
This sequence comes from Sepiola atlantica, assembly GCA_963556195.1. Lineage (NCBI taxonomy): Eukaryota > Metazoa > Mollusca > Cephalopoda > Sepiida > Sepiolidae > Sepiola > Sepiola atlantica. Next base: position 58,026 of record OY744547.1, read on the forward strand.
TCTAGGAACTAATTTTCAACGGTCGGTGGGCGCGAACCTCGAACACAAATCGCCACTGATTCGTAGTCGGTGATCTTAACCCAAGGGCCATCGTCAATTAATTAGTAAATGCAGAATAGCTTTAACTGTAAATAGCGACACGTGGCCGTTATTTACCAGGCAGCTCAGAGTGACCTTCGAACCGGTGTTCGGATCTCGCATATAGCTATTAGTACTGCTTGTTATTAAAGCTACTCGAAAGTGCCCAGCTCTTGTGGGAAGGGGGGCTGATAAACAATAATATTTTTTTAAATAAATATTAAATATTTAAATACCTAGAGACATCGATGTTTCATGCTAACGCAATCTTTAGTCTAGGAACTAATTTTCAACGGTCGGTGGGCGCGAACCTCGAACACAAATCGCCACTGATTCGTAGTCGGTGATCTTAACCCAAGGGCCATATATATATATATGGCATAGTGCATCAGTGCTATGATAGTGGTGGCAGAAGTCCTTACTGACCTGGCGACTTTTACAGCTGTGCCGACACACTGCTGAAGGTGTGTCTAAGTCTCCAGAAAACAATACCAGTAGGCGATGCTTGCCATGACAAAGAGGACAGCAGAATCCCTACCACGAGAGGTGGGTACAAAGCTCTTGCTGATACCTCAATTCTAGCTTACATGGAGACCCCTTAACCGCCCCTCTAAGAAATGCATGAGAAACCTGCTGTAAAAATCACTTTCATCAGTGTACAAGCTATACCAAACCAGAGTGTTGTTCATTATCAGAACTTGCTAGATGGTTACTGGCAAAGGTGAGGGGGTCTAGCACTGAGGTACCCCATCCATGATACCTACAAACACCTATGAACACCAAAGTGTGTTTCCTACTGTACTAGTTTTATAAAGCATAACATCCACAGAACTGGTGCGCCTAACTTGTCCAACCCCAGTTACATGCCGGAAAAAAAGCTACTTTTGTTTAACATTTTTTTGCCTTTTACTCTTATCCAGACCACCTGTGAGTGTACCGGTGGAGAAAGGCATCCTGTATGGGTAGGGTGTCCCCATCAGAATTGAGGTTGTTGGTCAGTCAAATGTGAGTGGCGTTCGTTGCGGGTAGGCACGTACCTTTTTTTGCTTGCTATGACCAAGCTGGCTGTAAACACACACTTCTTCCGAGCAAGTACTGGCTGCTTCCTTGTCTACACACATCCCCGACCAGAGCTGCTACATGTTGGTTATCGTCACGATGAGTGAGTTGTTGGCAGAAGTGGGGTCTGTATACTAGATAGACCCCCTGAATTTGAGTATTGGCAGCATCACATAATCTCATTTCTATTATTTATAATATTTCCAAAATTACCCATATAAAAGAAATATAATAAAATAAATGAGATGATTGGCTGCTGTCTACATAAAGGCAAATATAAATACAATAATAGAAGTATAAATTTAAAAATTATATATACAAATAAGCAAGTATTAACCAATTTACAGCTATAATGAAAACTATATGAACATTAAGTGCCATATAGGTACATATATTATCCTAAATGTAATATGGGGACTGATTAATTAAAGAAATCTGGATAATTAAGAATGTTGACCAGAGCTGAGTTGTTGTTAAAAAAAGTGCAACAAGCCGCCCCAGAAGTGGGGTCCCCGGATTTGAATGTAGGCAGCGTTAGTGCAATTAAAAATGTTGAATGATATATAGTTAAGATAAATAAAATAAGCGAATGATTATGAAAAGTAATCCAATAGCAATAAACCAATGTCACTGATAATAGTTGTAACCAAAACGTAAATCACGAATGAATCTTTTAGTCAATAATTAATAATACTAATCTATATAGATATAATAGTATGTAAACTATAAAAATAATAATGCATGAAAACCCAATGTTAGCCATCTATCATAATAATACCATGGATAAGAATACAACATTCATATGCTGATACTTATATTAAAAGCAATAAGTACTAAAAATGATATATAATTTAATGACTCTGGGAATAAGAACAAGTTAACAGTGAAAAAGACAGGTAGAAGTCACAGAATACAATAGTAAACAATGATTTCAATCTGATAGTAAATGAACATTAAAATAATACAGTGATTGGAAATTACGGACGGAAAATCTTAAAGGAAAATACAAAACTTAAGATTTATGGATTTATGACAGATGGATGTGCACATATCCGAGGCAATCCTTAGAAAGTGACCTCCAGTCTATAGTGGAATGGCATCATAAATGGATAGTAACATTTAATGCTACTCTCTTTACCTTCAATAACTACAAAAATCCTCTTCAACCACGAATTGCCATAACTCTCTACTTGAGAGTCCAATGTTCAACTCGGCCTAACATTCCCAGGTAGCATGTATTGGAACAAAGACATAGAAGACGTTGCAAAGGTTGCTGCAAAAAGGTGGGCTCCACTTATATCTCTACTATATGCCCAAATGAGAGAAAATAATTTTGGAATTTATACATTCCATTAAAGTCTAATGAAAATCTAAGAGAAATAGAAATTTAATATTGATTTAAGTGGATGATATGAAAGCAAGCGGATATGATCTATTCAATAAAAGGAATACATTCTTATAATAAATATGCACTAAAACTTTTTTAGAAAATAGCTTCATAGTTAGAATAATGTTAGTCATATTGCCATGAAATGTTTGTTTACATTTTTGATTTGAAATTAGGTGGGTTATGGGGGATACAGTGATCGCTGGATTCACATGAAAGATAGGAGTCAAATTAAAGAGTTAAATATGACTTAAAACCAGAAAAATACAATTAGCGAATATGTTTATTACCTGTTAATATTAATTTTCAAATTTTTTCTTACTGATATTAAAAAATAATACATTCAACACGCTAATAAGTTAAATGCTCATTCATGGTTCCAAACAATTTTGACATTCAGCCATTTGCTAGGAATATTATGATTATGAGTATTGAATTTTACTGCAGTTTTTCTAACCGAATTCATGACCTTTTCGGCTAATGATTTTAATACTAAAATAATTGAATTTCATTTATTTTTTATTTACAGATGCTCCTGCTTATAAAACGCCTCTGTTGAATTTTGAATGCGTCATCATTTTCTTTAAGAATCACGATATAGAAAATGATTGTCCATTTGGAAGACATCTGAGCGAAAAATTATTTTTCTGGATACTACGATTTCAGCAAATTTTCTGAAATAGTGTAGAAAATTCACACATCGCGAAGATAATGTGTTTATTATTCAAATAAATCAAAAGGTACAGAACAGATCAAAATCACAAACTGAAGCCACATTCCTGTGAAGTATGTTTGCTTTGGGTACACATCTCTTACAGATGTCACACACCATATTATTGTGAAGTTGTTAGCATGAAAGCAAATTTAATTTTACATAAGCTTGTATGAAAAGGCCATTTTCTTGCGAACTTCCTGATAACCTTGATCTTAGGAATTAAGTTTACTGTGAAACATGCAGGTACACACTGGAGAAAAGACACATTCTTGTGAAATATGTAAATATACTTGTTCTCGAGAATCATTTTTACTCAAACATATGAGAACTCACACTGGGGAAAAGCCATATTCTTGTAATGTATGTGAATATTCTTGTTCTGTTAAATCAAATTTAGTGAGACATATGAGAACTCACACTGGAGAAAAGCCATATTCTTGTAATGTATGTGAATATTCTTGTTCTGATAAATCAACTTTAGTGAGACATATAAGAGCTCACACTGGAGAAAAGCCATATTCTTGTAATGTATGTGAATATTCTTGTTCTTTTAAAGCAAGTTTAGAGAAACACATAAGAACTCACACTGGTGAAAAGCCATATTCTTGTAATGTATGTGAATATTCTTGTTCTGTTGAATCAAGTTTAGAGAAACATAAAAGAACTCACACTGGAGAAAAGCCATATTCTTGTAATGTATGTGAATATTCTTCTGCTGATAAATCACATTTAGTGACACATATGAGAACTCACACTGGTGAAAAGCCATATTCTTGTCATGTATGTGAATATTCTTGTTCTTGTAAATCAAGCTTAGTGATACATATGCGAACTCACACTGGTGAAAAGCCATATTCTTGTAACATATGTGAATATTCTTGTACTGGCAAATCAAGTTTAGTGATACATATGAGAACTCACAGTGGAGAGAAGCCATATTCTTGTGAAATTTGTGAATATTCCTGTTCTGTTAAAGCAAGTTTAGTGAAACATATAAGAACTCACACTGGAGAAAAGCCATATTCTTGTAATATATGTGAATATTCTTGTTCTGTTGAATCAAGTTTAGAGAAACATATAAGAACTCACACTGGAGAAAAGCCATATTCTTGTAATGTATGTGAATATTCTTTTTCTGTTAAATCAAGTTTAGTGATACATATGAAGACACACAGTGGGGCAAAGCGATATTCTTGTAAAATATGTGAATATTCTTGTTCTCAAAAACCAAGTTTCATCAGACATATGAGAAACCACTCTAAGAGAGTTTGAATTACCTACTGGAGAGTTATTTACTAGACACAATCTTCGAATGTATTCACTTTTACAAGTAAACCCTGACAAAATATTCAAAGTAACATAGTATTCAGAGCCAAAATAAGATCATCTCAACACAGCTATACACTGGATACTTTGAGGAATGGTGCACTTTCTCATACCTTAAGCAACTTAGTTGGATACTCCACCAGACTAGATCAATTCCTGTCCTGAAATCCGGTACAACCAAGAAACCACAGTTAACTGGTTAATTGGAAAGATACAAATTAATGTTCTTTATTTCTTTACTAACTCAATTTTTGAGAGGGCCTTTGATGTTCTAGGCTTTACACAGAAAAAAGTGAAAAGCCATATTCTTGTGAAGTTTGAACTTTAGCGACCCATAAACTCACTAATGAAAAGCAATATCCTTGCACAGTATGTAAATATTTGTTCTCATGAAAACAATGTAGAAAATCCATATGTATGTGCTTATTCTTCTCAAAAGTGTTATGAGAACGCACTGGGGAAAAATATAATAGAGACGTCTAGAAGATCTTGGATATTGTTATTAAACCACGCCAATGGAATAATAATGCATGATGTCAACATATGAAGAGGAATATTATCATCTTTACTTATTTGCCTGGAGTTCCAACCTGAGCCACCGTTGCCAACACGACCCAAACAAAGCAGTCAACCACCTGCTGTGTATGCCAAATATGCAAATCAACATGAAAGTAAAAAGAAATCTAGAATTTACAAACTGGCACTTTTACCACAGAGCCAAAGCCTTAGATGCCTACTACTGACAAAGTGGACACATTCCAGAGGAGATGTCACACTAGATAATGTAACATCTCTCAAAGGGTCATATGAGAGAAATAACCGTGCACCTTCTAGTAGTGTTACCAATGGAATGTAAGATTTTATATTAATTTTCATATTTTGACCCACAAGAAAAATACATTATAATTTAACTAAGTGGTCCATTGAGGAGAAGAAAATATTTTCCCTGCTTCACTTACTCAAGTGGGGAAGAAACAAAAAGTACTGTATTTTGAGGCTCAAAAACAATCGTCTTCCCTATCACGGGGAAAATAGCTAACACTACAACCAGCAAATTAATTGCAAAGATCTCCCAAAGTAAAAGCTGTTAGTGAAAAAATGGATTACTTTACTCAATTTGGAATAATACTTGAGAAGAGTACGCATTGTGTAATATTTTTATTTAAGTTTTAATTTAAATATTTATAAATTATTGTTACCCAGGACAGCACTGTGAGTCATTGAAACTGACTTGTCACAATAATAAGAAGAGAAATTTTTTTAGTTCAATATGAAAACTATAAACAATGAAGTTGTCCTTGAGTTGTATAAATATTTAAAATCAGAGGGCCAGTCTCTACCGCATGCAAGAAGACCAACCATAAAAAACCCTGGTCAAAAAGGGCTGACAGAATGCCCCACCTCAAAAATGTGACTATTTATGAACCAGAGAGGTCTAGTAGAAGAGCTGAAAAACAATAGAAATTTCACAAACTTGTTCCAGACTGATCACATCCCAAGTAATGCCTCTTCAAGTAAATAAACCATGCAATTTATGGGGAAGTATGGTTTATGCAGTTAACACTATTACCCCCAACACAACTTGAAGTTGAAAGCATATGAGCTATAGTCTAGAAAAGAAAAATCCAATAAAAGAGCCCGAATATCTACATTTCTTTCACATGATAAAAAATTACAAAGAAGGTGAAGAAGTTAAAAATATTCCTTTCAAAATCCACCGCAGCTGCTGCAAAAATAAAAAAATCCAAGTAAAAATTATGAATCGAATCCGAAGATTGGAGAAGACATCAAGGTGTGCTCTCCACCAACTCAAAAAGAAGTGAAAACCGTCTGAGAACCGTTCTATGAATATGTCAAACAAATTCGAGAAAGAAGATAACAAGGGGAAAAGTAAGATGCCAGGCCTGAATCTTACCACAGAAGTTGCCTGCTAGAAGAAAGTAGCCCAATACAGTAATTTAAAAACACCAGGAATTGAAAATGCTCCACATTTCTGGCTGAGAAACTGACAGCTCTTGATCATCATTATGCTATGGCATCAGTAGAATCCTAAGTAGTGATCAAGAGTCATTTGAATGTCTAACTGTAAGGTAATATGTACAGATCTATTTGCTGCCTAACTACAAGTTAAATGTTACTAACAGGGATAGTCGCTGATACAATATATTAACATTTGACTGCTGGAAGACCAACTACTTGTAAACAGAACCATCCTGGAGGACTGCAAAAAGAGTTAGTAAAACACTTCAATAGCCTTGATTGAATACAAGAAGGCATGTGACAATATTAGTCTGTTCATAAAGTGAGTCACAGATAAAAATCTGATCCCAAAAATTGTTGTCACTCACGCACCACATAACATCGCATCAAATTCTCTACCCAAGTTTTACTTAATGCTTGTGTGTAATTTTGATATGTTAAGCCTTTCTACTAGTTCTCCATAATGTAAGTTATTCTAAATTACTATCTTGATTCCCTTGTAATCTGTAGAGGATTGTCTGCCTTGGTATTCTTTATCTCTTCAACTCTAAACTTTGCGGACCACTTTCGTACAATTCTGTCAACTAAAGCATCTTCATCCAGTAACCTTAACACTCCACATATTTTGTTTGACAAGGAGTTTTGCCTTTACGGAAGTAGATAAACATCAAATGCCTAAAATGGGTCTTTCAATCTTCCAATTTAAAAGAGCTACAAACAAGTTTACTCATAATCTAATCGGAGACTACACTATATATCTTACAATCATTTGAAATGTTATAATGTGTCAACACTACAAAAAATCGGCACAAACTTTCCGGACAAACTGATAGTAAATATTATTTTCTGTGAAATCATGAACCTTTTTGCATCACTTATATTTGGCTGAAATTTTATAGATATAAATGAATTTCTCCATGTTTACTTACAAGCTGTAGCACATGTACCAATTATTTTGCTTTTTTTGTTTTTTCGGAGTGGATTTTAATAAAATATTCAACTTTTCCCTAAATTTTACGTTGTATTTTTAATGCTTTTTTTCATGAGTACTTTAGTAAATTCATCACAGAGTTTCGACTTTAAGTTCATAAGATCCTTGAAATGAAGAAGGGATAAAATAAGTGGTGTATCTGTGAGTTCGGTTGTTTATAAAAAGCAAGTATTTATATTAACATTCATTTATTAATTAATAAATACTACTATATATATTTATATATATATATATGAATGCATATACTGTTTTTTTTTTATTGTATATCAGATAACAGGCTTTAAACCATTTAATATAAGGAGTAGAAAATGGTTCACTATTGAGTGCACAGGGATCATGTTTTTGGAGAGAAAAATCGGAAGTAAAAATCTTGTGAGTTGTTACGTCATCAGGAAATGTAGTAGCTGCTTTTTAAGGTATGTGTGCTTCTAGGGATTATAAAATTCCCTAGTAGATGTTCCCAGAAATTTCTGTTATACAGGGTGTATTACAAATAGTTTTATACACACCACACTGTATAGCAGTTATCTGCCAACACAATTTTACATTTTAATATCATGTGATGCTCTATCTACAATCAAGTGTGGAAAAACTGCACTTTTCTTCACTGAGTGTCATGAGGATATGGGCGACTTTTCTGAGTCTCTCCTTTTCTGGGCTTCTCGTGAGCCAGATCATGTTTGTGGAGGGAAATATTGGAAGTAAAAATCTTTTAAGTCATCAAGAAAGTTAGTAGAGATTTTTTAAGAAGAAATCGTCAGAGTGGCTCACCGACAATGCCTGGGATATTCAAAAGATTAGTAACGTTAAGAGAGGTTGGCTTTCATTGACCCCCATCACACCACGAAACAGTAAAATCGAATAAAAGTACAAGGTGGCCATATCATTCGTCTTAGTTGAATAATTAAAATTATTTGTGGATTCTCATTGATAAAACAAGGAGTGCTATATAGACGTGGGTAGTCATCGAGCTGACCCTACACAATAAAAAAATGCGAAGAAGTCTCGGCTGTCTTGAATGCTGAGTAGGAACAGTGAATGCATATTAACAGTCTTTAAACCTGTAGGGAAATTAAAAAGCAAGTCATAACTGCTGGTTACTATATATTAATTTTTTTTATTTTCTTATATATTCGTTGTTTCTGTTAGCATAGAGACAAGACATGATTTAATATTCCAGATAATTACCTGCTATGGTAGTCTTTTTGAGATTAATAAGTGCAAATTAAATGCGTTTCCTTTTAACATTGTACTCAGGGAATAATTTCCAAATATTTATTTATATATATATATATATTCGAGGCCTGTCTTAAAAGTATCTGACCTCAGGCTAGAAAAAATATTTCAAATCAAATCAAATGTGTGTAACACAAATAAAGGAGTGGTTCTACCGATTCAAAAATGGCCAATTCAAAAAAGTGACCAGCGTATGGCAGGTCCCAAACTGCTTGGAGTGCAGCTGTTGTTGAGAGGGTGTGAAAAAAAAGATAATGTGGAATACGACGGCGGAGATGAACACAAAAAAACTACATAAAATCCATATCGTCAGTAATTAAGGTCAATTGTTGGTATTTGTTTTAAAAGGAAACATTTTATTTTCATTATTTTTCATTCATTTTAAAATGCCAATTCATAAAAACATTCTAAAGATGATGCCATTATAGATTAAATCAATATTTTTTCATTCATTTTTTAATCAAAGTGTAAACATCACAGCAATAAAAATGCGTGCTTATATCTTCGGAAAATTTTTTGTTTGTTTTTTTGTGCTTTCTCCCAGTTGTGATCAGGGATGCGAAAGGAAGAAAGGGGACGGACGGTGCCCTGTTCATTTTTTTGTGTTTTGTTTCTTTTTTTATCTTTTTTTTTGCAAACCTCAAACTTTAAAGGAGAGAGAGACAGAAAATGAAAGATAAGTGTTTTTTTCTTATTTGTTCCGTGAATTCAGAAAGCCTGTATCAGTTGTTTTTGTTTTCACTTTGTAATTGTTGAATTGTAAGAAAAAAAACATAACAAAATTTCTGGAATTCAGAAAGTTGCAATTACCAACTTCAAAGGATTCACTGGAGATTCATCCCATATATATGGAAAGGATAATTGGATGAAGATAACCGAAGGGTCTTATCGCTGTTGCAGGTCAGTGGGACCTAAGAGAGTACTGCAGCTATGTAACGGATCTGAATGATTGATTGTGAAATTAGGTTGGTGAGAATTGAACTTGATTTCGGCCCAGGTCGATTAACATGTGCGCCAGAACGACCGGCATGTAGTCTGACAAATCAAGTGGGTACATGTAGAATGCATGAGGCTGGCCCGAGACTTGAAAGGGATGAACAACAAGACACGAATTAGACGGACCATCAGGGGTAGGGAAATACGGGGTCGTTTCTGGAGTCCATGTTGAAAAGCGGACGAGTGTCAAATTGTATGATAGATATATCTTACTGGAGGTTTGCTGTTTTGCCAGTATTGTTTTTAGAGGTCGAATGGATGAGTGTTCAAAGGGGGGATGTAGAAAAATACCTCCCTAGTAGGTATTTTGAAAGGCTGGAAAGGGAGGTATGTTAGTATGGTAGTAGGTGGCAGATAGAGAGGATGCCCAAAAGATGGTGAAAGGACGCCCTTACAGAGGGTGGCAGTAGCAAGGGACTCGGAAGTGATGTCACGTCCGTTCGGAGTCTGTTCTTCCTCTTCCACTGCTGACAACCAAAGAATAAGAATATGCTGAACATAGCAGCGAATATCTTAGCCGAGTAATTCTCTTTCTCTCTACCTCTCTCATGCAAGCAAACCAAAAACGTGTCACTTATTTTGTGGTATTTAAAAAAAAAACGGCATTCAGTGTTATCGTTCAGAGCCCGAGATACACTGAACACCCAAGACGAACCTGGGTACATATCTGTCAAGATAAGCGAGAATCCAACTTTGACATGTAAGCAGAACAAAAACGTGCAACTCAAATTCTTTAAGAGGTATCCAAAAATTATATCGATGAGGAAGTTTCCTTGAACGAGCTCAAGAGAGAACTCTTTACTATGACCAGGAGAAGCTCATAAATGTTGCTCAATATAAGATCCTCATGACAAATAGAATGTCAGGTCTCAGTATTGCAGTTTTTCCACACTGGATTGTAGAGCGTGTACCACGTAAAGTTATGTGTGCAGATAACTGCTATACAAAGCGATGGTGTGTTCAAAATCATTTGTAATAACCCTGTGTAAAGCAGAAATTTCTGGGAACATCTACTAGGGAAAACTATACAGTATCTCTTTGTAATATCTTTAAAATGCAGCAGACAAAGCCATTGTCATACTAAACAAAATTAAAAGAGTAAGACAGTTTGGTTGAGGGGAGTGTTGACCTTGACAGAGCAGAAAGGGGGAATGTGAGAGCATATCAAGACCTCATATATGGAGATGAAGAGAAAGTGTATCTTCATGAAAAATATATTTGGAAATTCCCTGAGTACAATGTTTAAAGGAAACGCATATAATTTCACTTAAAAAGCAGTAAACACCATAGAATTATCTGGAATATTAAATAATGTCTTGTCTCTATGCTAACAGAAACGAATATATAAGAAAATAGCAACTAGCAGTTATGACTACAAGTTTAGAGACTGTTAATATTCGTACTTAGCATTCAAGGAGGCAGACTTCTTGATTGCGTACTACCCACATCTATATAAGTCAACCTAGCCTGTGTGTTGTAGATGCGGTGGTGCAGAATGCAGTGGTTTTGCACATATAGTGACTAATGGTTTGTGGTCAGTGATCACTGTGAATGTGTTTGCATACATGTATGTGTGGTAATGCTGTATTCCATGCATGGATTGCTAGCATTTCTCATTCTATATTGACTGACAGTCGGTCAACGTTTTTTGGAACCAAATGCCACTGGTTTGCCTTCCTGTATCGGTGCTACTCCCAGACCCCTCTGTGAGGTGTTTACTTCTAGTGATATTGGTTTTGTTTGATCATAGTAGGATAGGAGGTTATCAGCAGTGATCAAATCCTTTTAGGTCATCATAGCATTTTTGAGGATCTGGGTCCCAAACCCATGGTGATTGTGATTTTAAAAGACCACGCAGTGGGTGTGTATTCTCAGCGAAGTTTGGAATATACTGGGAGAGATAGTTCAGCATTCCCAGAAAGCGCTGTAGTTCATCTTTGCTTTGTGGATTTGGCATCTTTTTTGTATGTCGCATATTTTTGCTGGGTCTGACTTTTACCGAAGAATGTTATAGTACGTTGTTTACCATCAGGTTGTGCAGATTCTTGTCATGTTCCACATCATTTTCCCCTTATACTTCTACATCATCTGTGATGCTAGCCACACCCCTGGAAAGATATTCTGAGAGACACTTAGGCTAAATGGCAATTGTTTCCAGCAAACTCGCCCGAAAGGAGTCCTGCACGTTGTTAGCAACTGGGATTTCTCATCCAGGTGAACTGACCAGTAGCTGGCTTTGGCATCGAGTTTGCTAAACACTTTTGCCTTTGCAGCTCTTCAACTAATTAGTATTTTGTAGGGGCATCTTTTCAGGCTGGAGTTTAGTTTCTGTGTATGTATATCTTAAGGGATCCATCCTTTTTTCGTACTGAAGACCAGGCTTGAGCACCAGTCTGTCTGCTCTTCTACCTTCTTTATTTAGCACGTCTTGTTCTATCAGCTTTTCTATCTCTTGTTTCAGCTTGTCTTTGAGGTGGATACTGCATTTGTGTGAGAGATCAATAAAATGGTTCTGCATCCTCCAAGAGTTTTGCTGTACCGCTGAAGTTGCCAATTCTGTCAAAGTTGTGTGTTTCCGATAGCATCAACGTTTATATTGTGAGAAGTTTGAGCTGCTCACTTGTAGACAGACCTACAATCCAGGGACATCGACAACATAAAATGTTGCATCTATCCATTTCGATGCTTTAATTGGTATGGGATATTGATAGTTCCCCTGCGGATGACTGTGTCGCCACTGTATGACATGAGCTTTATATGTTCAGCTGGTCGTAAGATGTTGAGAGCGATGTCAGCTGTTCCGTACATTTGTCAGTATTGTCTGATGCTCCTGGATCAATTTTCAAGCGGAGTAATTGGGGATATGGGGTGGTTTGATGTTTATGCCTCATCTCTACTGTCCATGCACTTGGTGCTTTTTGTTATGGAGTAGAAGTGCAACTGAAAAAGAATTACTTGCAGTCATTGAGCGACACGTCTATTGAATGTTATTTCCCAAATGTCGGCTGCCAAATGCAAAGGACATAAACTCTGTTTTCCAAAATGCACATTATCTCAAGTAAGACAAAAAAGGGCAAAAAATTACTTCTCTTTCAAATACAAAACGTTTCTTTGGTGGAAATATGTTTCCATCTTGCAATAAGCACAAAACATTTATTGTTTGTTGAAAATGTTTTATTTGTAAACATGCAAATAAATAAAATGAACATAACAAATGAAAAAAGTTTTACAATTTTTATTCGTCTTCCCGTTTTCTTTTACGATGTGCTCGGACCATTTCAGAAGTTTTCAATTGTTCCAATTGTCGTGTTTCCCACAGTTGGAAATCATTCAAAGATTTCTGTCCAACTTTAAATAAGGCCTTTTCCATTTCATCCAAATTTGAAGTCAATTTTGAAGTGTCTTCATTTAAAATATTTTGTGAAGCATCCATGATTTTCCGAAATCTCGCTTGGAAAGTCTGAAATAATACAAAAACAAACTGTAATGAATGTGGAGATTATCTCGTAGATGATAATAAACAAAATCGTTTTCTTCCTATTTTTTTCCCCAGTTCCAGTAATCGGGCACTTTTATTCCAAATTTGTTTGACCATGAATATTGAAATAATATTTTTAAAAACTCTTTTACAATAATTTGAAAATACTTAATCGATAAACAACAACAATTTTAAATCTAGGAAACATTTAAAATCTCAAAACATTGCATCTAAAAAAATACATCAGTTTCTATTCAAAATATACAACTGAAAGTCTGATTCAGTCAATTACCATAATGACGAGATGTGCGTGCATCTTCTGTCCGGTCATATGTATGAAACAGGTGACAATGAAGAGTGGTGTCAACAAGAAGTGGTGGGAGGAGGAGGGGGTTATATGAACCACAATCGTAATTATCTCGTAATCAGAAGGTTGTAGCAAATTTTGATTTTCTTTTCAATCAAACTACAAAATTATTTTACTTAAAAAATAGCCGAGAAAAAACAATAAAAAATGTTTTCAGAATTTTAAAGATGATTGGTAATTTGTTTTATTCGTAAAACTATTCTTATCTTGATGTTTATTCTCACAACGTAATGTAACCAATATAGTAACTTCCGACCTTCTTCCGATGTATCTTGTTCAACTTGGGAATCTCCTTGTCGAACTCGGGAATCTGTACGGAATTTTGAACGGAACTCTTAATTTAATCCATGGGGGTAGTTTGGAATGGTGTTCATCTACGCCGTCGCATTCCGCATTATCTCTTTTTTCGCACTCTGAGCAGTTTGGGGCCTGCCAGAACGCTGGTCACTCTCCGCTGATGTGCAGCCATTTTTGAATCAGTTGAATCACTCCTTAATTTGTGTTACACCCATCGCATCATCTCCAAACACTTGACGGCAGAGATGAACACCATTCCAAAAGAAGACTCCATAGGTGTTTCCGGCAGTTGATGGATCGGTGGGCTAATTGTGTGCAAGCACAATGGGCCTACTTTGAAGGGGATTAGGGTCCCAAACCCCGTCACATATTTGAAATATTTTTTCTGGCCTAAGATCGGATACTTTTTATAGTGGTATATATAAAATATATTATATATATAAAATTAAATATAATAAAATTTTTCGAGTCGAGTATTTTTCAAATAAATTGAATATATAAAAAGCTGATGCATTTTGTCGTTCTTTTATAAAATAATGGCTCCTTTGAGAAATATTATTTTTCTTGAGTTTAAGAGTTCTAATATTCAACTTTTGAACTTTAATTCGAGTTACTTTCTAGCTGCCAACCCTAAAAAACTTGGCAAAAAAAAACAATTAATTTAGAATGGGTGGGAATTAGTTTCTTATATAAAAATGTTACGTAAAATGATCCCCAATTTCTGTGCCATTCTAGCCTTTTAGGGCAGTTAGTCCCCTCTAACTGATATTTTGTCATGCTGAAAAGTTAGTAAAAAAAATCACTTCCCTTTGAACAATTGGCAAGCCCAACTCCTAAAATAAAATAAAAACTTCCCTTAACCCTATCACTAACTTTAAATTCGAGTGACAAGCCCCCCCCCCCCCCTCTCAACAAAACGCCTCCTTTAACCGTACCACTAACCCGAAGTCCTAGTGGCAAGGTACTTCTGTCTATGCCTGACTTGTCCATCAAGTTTCAGTCATGAATACCCAACGTTATTATTGAAGTGTGTAAAACTTACTGAAAGCAAACACTTGGCTACATCGTCAATTTCTGGGAAGACAAAACATCGCAACTGCATGCCAAAGTTGTAGTAATACGGCCCCAATTTGTAGAGGTTGACAACGTTTGCATCAGCCTTCATGACTTCTCTGTAATTCTCGCGATAAACCTTGGGTAATTCTACGCTGACTATCCGACGCTTTTGGCTGCACAAAGCGTGTGCTAACCAAAATGGCAGTTCCATCTTCGTACCAGGCAGAATGTCTTTATCATCGTTGCTCGAATCAAGAAAACCTAAAAGAAAAGATAAACATTCATCAGATTGGTATCAAATATCGGAAACATTTTTATGTATATTTTTTCATATTGCCAGCTCAGATTTAGTTTTTGTTGTTGTTTTTGTTATTTTACTTTTATTCACCCCAAAGAAAGGGCATATTGCCACTGAGATGTAAGAGGCTACTGTGATTAGGTGTCATATTTATATATTTAAAGGGAATTTTTAGCAAGCAATTATTTTTACGGAACTAACAAGATTATTTTAAAATGAATTAAATTGTTTTTATATATCGAAATAAAGATGTTAAAACATTTGTTGTTAGTACTTAACAAAGTACATATATTATTTAAAAACTTTGTTAGAAAATGTCTCAAATATTGAATGCCATAATTTAGCTTCGGAAGTTATCTCCCTTGAAATACATCCAAGTTATCTTCCCTGAATTATACAAAGCAACGAGAAAATGACTGAAAATACTCTAAGTGGTATCCATATATCTGTCCGGGATATTTCCAAACATATTAGGAACCTTGATGTCAGCAAGGCAACTGGTCGTGACAACATTTAAGTCATTAAGAATCTGCTGCTGGAATGTCATCTTATCCTTGCTTAAAGGAGAAATGCTTTCCATCTTCAATAATTTCTTCATCGTCTCAGTACAGACTGATCAGTCTTCTGTTCATCATAAGTTGTTTGAATCTGTGATAAATCAAGAAGTTGTTAATCATCTTCACCAAAAGTATTATATTTAGTAACAAGCAATAAGGATTTTATCCTGCAAGATCAACTGCTGACGTGCTAACTCTAACATCGCATAGGATCAGTGAATCTTTCGATGGGGACTTTTTTTCTAGGGCAATAGCTCTCGACATATCTTTGATAGGGTTCCTTCACAAACTTGTTAGCTATCGAATATCTGGCAATGTCTTCTCAACCATCAAATCCTTATTTTCTGATATGTTTATAAAAAACAGTTGTTGATAGGCAAAAAGTTAGTATCAATGCCAGCGTAGCTCAGGGCCCAACTCTCCTCCTGATTATCCTTAATGATCTTACAAATCATATTCTGAGATCATTTGTTGGTATCTATGCAGACGACACAACAGTCTATGGTAGTACTACAAAGAGCATTGGTGATCAAGATCTTGTCGATTATCTCTCTTCTGATCTCAAGCATGTGGTGCAAAGGGGGGAAAAGTGTCTCATTACCTTTCACATCTCTAAAATAAAGTTTCTCTCCTTTCACCACCAGTGCTCAGCTCTTTCCTTGAGGATTTCTTGTTTTGATAAGCTTGGTTGGATCATTCTAAATATTCTGAAAGCATCTGACTACTGATGCCATTCTCTACCAATATACGTGTCAGATACGTCTTACGGTGGAATACTGCTGCCACATCTGAGGAAGTGCTGCTCAGAGGACACTTTGCTTAGGTAGCGGAAAGAGCAAATGCTCTATCAACAGTTGTATATAATATCAGAGAATCGACTTTGGAATGGTTGATCTCTTCTGTTCTCTAAGAAGAGACATTGCTAGTCTTTCTCTACTCTATCGTTCGTTATTTCCATGAAAAGTGCTTGACTGAGCTTCAATGTTTGGTTCTTCCTGGTAAAACTTTCACAGCAAGAACCTGTCTTCCTATCACCACTGCAAAGAACTTTGCTTTCTTCCCCTGTGTGCTTAACATCAAATGAAATTTTCATGAACAGAGTTTCTTTCCAATAACTTCCCATCTATGGAACATGTTACCACAAGATTGCTTCCATGGGGGCTACAACATGGTTCTCTTCAAAACTAATATCAACACTGTCCTCAAGTGGCTCTTAGCCTTGATAAGTGGTAACTCATCAATAGATACACTAATAAATATATATAATATATAATAAACACTAATAAAGATAATATATAATAATATAAGATCACACTAATAAAAATGGATCCAGTTAGAAAATTGAGTGAAATCTAATTTTTTTTTTTTAATATAATGAAAATATTAAATTAAATTCGTTTCATTTGTTAAAAGCGCAGATCTGTTTACCCTATTTTTTAAGCAGCAGTAGCTTGACAATCCTCAACTTTTTATGGCAAAAGTTAAGCGGGACCGACCCACGGAGACATGTGATCTGCATGGAAAAGTTAGAATCAAGTTTTGAAAAAATAAAACAATTCGGTAGTTAACAAGGACCCCGCTCTCCTCATGTTAAGAATGGGTTTCTAAATAATAATAATGTTATTTAGAAACCCATTCTTAACATGAGGAGGTTAGAGATCTTTGTTAACTATTCTGTTCCTACACCAACAAATTTGTATGTGAAAATCATTTCTTCTTTTCATTTAACGTCAGACGTTTTTTTTATATTACACAAGCTCGCTCACTCACTCACTGTACAGTAGGTCAGCTGTCTCCAAATTCCATTCTATGCAGTGCTGTCTAATCACTTGCTTCCAAGTCTTCCTTGGCCAGCCAACCTTCCTGCGATTTAAGACATCCATGCTTCTGCAACATTTTACCCGGGAAAATGAACGTTCCACGTCACAATACAAGTGTAATCGATTCATCTTTAGGATAACCTTCATGCTGGGCAAGTGTAGTCAGCAAATCCTCTGACCTCCTGATGTGTTGAGTTTAGGGTTTTTTTCCGGTTATTGCTCGGGAGTCTTTTTTTGACTTTCGTTTTTTGTTTCACCTTTTTCTTTTTAAGATATACCGTTTTATTTTGGTTTTTTTTTTGTTAAGATACTTGGCCCATAACCTGTTAAATAAGTGAGGCTGTGTGAATAACCCATTGTAGAATGGTGTGGAGGGTTCAAAATCACTATAAATACCAATCTTAACAAGTTGATTACACATAAACCTTTCCACAAACCAATGAAACCCTAATAAAATTCATAAACAGAGCCCCCCCCCCCCGACGGTTTACAAAAATATGATCACTGACATCAGTAGAAGAATCTCAGATCTTTTACCTAATCCTGAGATTTTTGAACAAGCAGCACCATATAACAATCAAGCACTCAGCAATAGCGGCTTTATAGATAAGATCTCATACCAACCCACCCATAAAAACAACCACAAACTGAACATTATTTGGTTCTCACTCCCTTCTCACCAAGATAAGAGTAGACATATTTTCCTTAGAAAATAGATAAAAACTAGGTAAAAAACTTTCCACCACAAATTGTTTAATTTAAAATAAGCTACTCCAGCACCCCATCCGTAAAGAATATTATTTTTCAGAGCCAAACGCAAAAAGAAAACGTGGGCTGTTTTTGCAGTTCCAACAATAACTGCTCCCTAGGCAGAAACTGTAAAGTGGAAAACCTTTTGTATATGAAGCGACTATCACAAGTAAAAACATAGCGGCAGAGCTGAAACATACATAGGGCACTTTCAAGCAGGGGTTATACGCACATAGACTATTGATTAGACTACTAACAATTTCTTAAATAAAAAAAAAAATTAGTACACAACTTGACAAACCAGAAGAGTAAGTGACCCAGAACAGGAAGTTTTTAATATCAGGAACTAAATCTGACCGAACACTGTTTGCTGCTGACTTAGTACTCTTTTTAGATAATGCAAAATATATATTTTTGGGGGGGAAGGGGGGCTAATTTCCCAACTGTATTTTCTTTAAAATAATTTATGTCGGCAATAGTAAGCAATAATAGATTTAAATAGTAAATAAAAAAAATACTGTGTAAGTCACGTAGCGGTGAGAAACACAGACACACGAGAAATGGTCACACAATTATAAAAATAACAATAGTTTAATAGTTGGCGATTTAGTCGTTTCACAGCCAAAATGGCGGACTATGAATCGGCTGCTTTTTTATGTTGGGACTAATTTTCCCAACTGTATTTCCAAAGTAGTCTAAAACAATTTATTTGGGTTCACTTACTCATTGGTGAATTCAGAAAAAAAGCAGCCGATTCATTGTCCACCATTTTGGCTGTGAAACGACTAAATCGCCAAATTGTTTTGTTTTAGTTGAGAAAACTTTTGTTTTTAGCCTAATATAAATTGAAAACAAGCAACTCCTACTCAGACTCACCCATTCGGAAAAGAGTCAGTTCCACTTTACTCTGTATTTTCTCTTGCGTCATTAAAATGTCATCAATATCAAAATATTTCATTTTGTCTGTGAAAAATAGGGAATTTCGATTTGTTTTATGGGAGAAAAAGTGATTTCGTAAATGAGCGCTTGATTTCAGTGATTATCAACTCGAGCGGAACAAATCTACTGACCAGTTTTGTTGAGGAAGGGACTTCACACGAATAAAGCAAGATTTTTTTTTTCAGTGAAACAATATTTTTTGTCATTATTTGTTTTTCAATTTTCTTTCTTTTTTATTAATTTTTACCATAGTCTAACGTTATGTTCAATAATGTTAATATCTTAATGATTGGTCCGAAATTATTTACAGTGAGATAAATTTCGACAACTTTAGATAATAAGGTAAAAATGGCACAGATAAAATGACACAAGTAAAATTTACACAGATAAAAATGGCACATGGGAAAAATATAGAATGACGGAGATTTTATTTTTGCAAAATTAGTTTTTTTTTATTTATTTGCAGTGCGTGCGCGGCGTTGCCCGGGAGACTTTGTACTTTTATTTTACTTTTATTTTTTGAAAACTATGCTGGTTTTTCCTTTTTTCATCAAAGTATTATTATTTTTATTTTTAAATAATATTTTTGAAGTTGAATTTAATTATCACTCTATTGTTTGATCCTAATTGAACCAAATTGTTATCTAATGATAGTGAATTGTGTTTAATTAAATGGTGTTTTAATCTCTATTCATCAAATTATTGGATGTAAAAAGCTTCAAAAACTTTCAATCTTTTAATTAAATAATGTTTTTTAAAGTTGTTCTTTTACTTTTGTTCACCCCAAACAAGGGGGCACACTGCCACTGGAACATAAGGGGCTACTGTGAATTAGGGGCGTGCAGCGAGATGTTTGTTCATATTACATTTACATTTCTGCATGTTGATAGTCGAGGAAACAGGAAGCAGGGAGGGGATTTCAATGCAAGTGGTTCAAGGAAAGAAGCTTGAAAGCTTTCCAACATCTTGGGCCCTCTACAGTGAAGGGGTGGGATATTGCTGCTTGACGGGTTGGTCGGGGGTATTTATGTTGAAGGGGTACAAGTGCAGCAAGTACTCGTAAAACAAGCACAGGGATGCAACATTGTGGCGATGGGACAGAGGATGGAGCTTAGTAGACAGTGCGGGACCTATTAGGTTAGAGGCTCTTTTTTGGACCCTGTCCAACAGGGAGAGACTAGTGGTCGATGCACCAGCCCAGATGTGCAATAATACTCCATGCATTGTAGGGATATAGGATACTGGCAGGTTTGAGAAATTTTCTAGCTCGGTAGAGGGAGCTCACCTTCTTTGCAGCAGACCTGGCAGTATCTTCTAGGTATTTATTCCAATTCATGTTACCCGTGAATGTTAGGGGGAGGAGTTTGACTGTTAGACTCTTGGGAAGGGTGCTATCAGCCATGGCAATCGATAGTTGGAAAGGTTTCTTATTATTGTTAAAGAGGAGCTTTGTTTTAGTAGCATTAAATGTAACCATCTATTTTTTTAACACATTCCACTACAGACTGGAGGTTATTTTTTCTAAGGATTCAGCCATTGCCTTGGATATATTAAAGTATTAAAGATATATTAAACTATTAAAGATTTTCCAGAAATCGTGAGTTCCTAATTTCTGGTCATTTCGGTATATCTATCTTTGCTGCGGCTATTACACTCTTACAATGGTTTCTTGTTGCTATAAATTTTGTCGATTTGTAGCTGACTTATTGGTGGTTGAATCAGCGGAATGCTTGCTGGCAGCCGTACAGCTCGAAGTGAACCATTGAGGAGAGTGGGGCTTACTATACTTAGAATATTTGTGTGGGAACATATGATTCTATGCCTGCTTTGACCCATTCTGTTACCTCATTTGCGCACTGTTCAGCAGTGAGAGAAAAGGTTTTACTCCATGGGGCGTCTCTGATGGATTGCTAATCAGCCCGTCATTTTTAGTAAGTGTTTTTTGGTTTGGGATCGTAAGTTTAGGGCGATATCAACCATTATCACAAGGTGATCAGCATTCCTAAGTGGGCTATGGGAATCCGTCACGCAAGCCTTAGCGCAGTGTTGTCAAAAATGCTAAGAATTTTTAAATGTTTTCAAGAGAAGTTACTTTTTTTTCAGAAAAAAACTCTTTGTTACCTCCCTTTCATTATAATGAACGAAGGAAAAACTATTCAATCTAAGTATTCTCGATTGGTTGCCTATATTGGGCAATCGAAAACATTGCCTCCTGAAGCTGGACACCTGCTTGTGTT
Source organism: Sepiola atlantica (assembly GCA_963556195.1). Classification (NCBI taxonomy): domain Eukaryota; kingdom Metazoa; phylum Mollusca; class Cephalopoda; order Sepiida; family Sepiolidae; genus Sepiola; species Sepiola atlantica. The sequence continues at coordinate 79,593 of OY744547.1, forward strand.
ATTTATAATACACGCGCTGTGAGAACCAAACTTTCCCATCAGAACCTATGGTATTCACAACACTGTGGTACTAACTGCCGCATTTATGCTTGACATGCAAACAAACTCTACTGTAGCCTCTGGCTACCAGCATCTTGGTAAAAACAACATAAGTCATAGACGTTTGAATTCTTAACATAACAACTAACTTTTGAAAATTTCTTAACTCTTTTCTTCTTAACTTTTTACTTTTGGTTGCTCAATAGAATTTAAAGTAAGAGATCAGTTACACATATGAATTTAACGTAAAATGATACCCCATTTCTACTTACTTTTTGATGGTTGAGTGATTTAGCTGAGGGTTAGGGTTAGGGTGATTTAGTCGAAGGTGCTACAACAATAAAAACACTAAGTTATAACAAGTTTCATTATATACGTGAAACGACGAGATTAAAACTAGGTTGGAAAATTATAGTCACCATCAAGAGTAAAACATTTGTAGTTTTGCTTCTTGGATAGCCCCAACAAGCATCTACAAATGTTTAACTCTTGGTGGTGACATTTTGTAGTAGCATCTGTATCTACCTTGTTTTTCAATGAATAAGAAAAAAAGGTTACCAGAGTTTCAGTTAAAAAGACAAACACCTTCTCTTTATATTAACTTTATTTAACAGTTTCATCAACACAAGACAGATTGGTTCGGCTAGCATGTATTAAGTCCCGGTGGCTCACCTCTGATCTAAGCCACAACGAGAGACGAGCCAGGAAATGTGACGTCTTGTTATGCTGGCATCTCCTCTGAAACTCTCATATTAGGCGCAAAATGGAGCAGAACGGAAATGAGAAAATGCAGAGAAGTGTTCTAATCGCCCGATGTATTACTACACGAGTTTGAAGATGCCTGTTAGCAAGTGATTGCATGCAAAAGAAAATAGATGTCAAGCATGTAACTGCTACACATTATTTTACTATTTTCAAAAAAATGTTTTTATATTTACCCTTAAAAAAGGTTCCCTGTACTTAAACTAGAAAATGATCAACTTATATTGTGCGCTTACTATAACAAATTGTTAAAATAGCCCAACTTAATAGAGATGGCGACTATATTTTTCCAGCTCACTTTTAATCACGTGTATGAACCTCGCTATATAAGTAAAGAAATAAGTTGTTTGGAACTTTCACAATAAATAATATGGAAAAATGGGTCTTTTCTTTTTTTAATAGAAAAAAAAAGAAAGATTAATAATGAATAAATTAATAAAATCGTGAAATAAAAGTTGTATTATTTTGATTATTTGAACTACTGTCCTCATCTTCAATGCCATTCTCACAACGTTTCCGGCCGATGTAACCTCCGACCTTCTTCAGGTGCGTCTTGTCTAACGCAGGAATCTGTACGCCGCGGAATTTCAACGCTAAGTTATATATATAATCAGTTCTTAGTTCTGAGTGACAATCTTCTGGAGGTTGAAGGTTCAATCCTCAATACAGGCGGTACTAACTAAGAATACAGTTACGAATTACTTAGGACTTCTACCCGGCCATGGCTGACGAAACGACATCAAGCTACCCCCCTTAGTTTAAATAAAGAGCTCTGTTCTAAATTCCGTAGATTCCCGAGTTCGACATAAAGATTTCTGAGTTCAACAAGACGCGCCTGGAGAAGGTCGGAGGTTACATTGGCAAAAATGTGGTGCTTATCCAGAATTACGGAAACATACGAAAAAAATTTAAAAAACACAAACTGAAAAATATCTGTTTGATGTACGTATCTGTCACGGAATGAAAATATTCTATACCAAAAATCACGTAAATTAATAAAGTAGTTTTTATTTTATAAAAGAAAATCAAATGTTATCGATAAACGAATAAGGGGGAAATATCGGCGCCATGTTGTTCATATTGAAGGGAGATAATACGAACTTTTGCGAAATAGAGAAATAAAGTCTTGAATTTTGGGTGTTATCTCTTAGCTCCAAAAATGGCCCTTATATATATATATATATATATATATATCAATCAACATTACCCGTTTATCGGTAAAATCTATAAAAAAATTATAAAATAAAAACTACATGATTAATTTACGTGATTTTTGGTACATTCCGTGACATACGTACATCAAACAGATATTTCTCCGTTTGTTTTATTTTTTGTAATGTCTCCGAATAAAAAAATCCGAAACATAAAATAATGGTTGTTTTGAATTAACACAACGTATTCGAACACCTGTTTGCTCGGAAATGATTCCTACTTTTTTGTTACTTGCATTGTATTCCTTTCTTTATTTTTTCTTAAAACGGGAGGAGGGGGGGGGGTATTCTTTGAAACCGGAAGTAGAATTGATCACGTGGTCATCGCGCGTCTGTCTGTTTGTCTTCTCTGCCAATTCAGTCGTCGTAGTTATTATTATGGCAGCTGTCACATTCCTACGTCTTATAATAAGCCAGCCGGGATAGGCGCATTTTTGTAACCACCTAAGAAACAAACAAAAAAAACACAATCAACTTTGAAGAATTAGTATTTCTTTATATTCTTTTTGAAAAGAAGACATTTATTTCGCCTAAAAAAAAACAACAACAACAACAATATTCGTGCATCTTTTTGTAGTTTAGAGAGAGACGAGTGTTCGGTGGCGACACCTAGTGGCGACTTTAGAAAGAAGTTGGATCCAAAAAAACTTATTTTATTTACTCTTTATTTTTTTTTTTTACCTTTGTTGCTTAGTTTTTTTAAATTATTATTTCATTAGTATTTTGCAAAATTATTTATCCTTTATTCTTGACTAACCAAAACAAACATTTTTTTTCATTTATATATATATATATATATATATATATATATATATTCTGTTTTGATCTCAATGAATGTTTTGATGTTGCGTCGTGTAACGTGATGTCTGCTTAACTATTTTTTTTTTACCGAATGTTTTCTATCCTTGAGTGTTTAATTTATTTCGTGGTAGTTAATGGAGGTAAATTAATCGTCGTGTAACTGTAAATAACCAACAGACAGCGTAACTGAAGAGAATGCCAACTCGCCAATTGTATGTTTTTCAATACAGTTACAAAAGTTTAATATAATGGAAAAAAGTGGACAATTACAATAACTTTTGATATAACGGAAAGGGAGGCAGTTGCAATAATAGCCCCTTAATATAGCGAAAGAGAGACAGTTACAAAAACTTAATAGCTCCTTAATAGACAAGGGGGCAGTTACAGTATGAGTTTCTGATAGTCAAAGGTGACAGTTACAATAGATTAATATAATAGAAAAAGAGGGACAGTTACAGTAGCTTCTACTCTTGAATTTCGATACTCTTCTCATAACTTCCACGACTGACCTATGCAAGTATTTACATCAGAGCAGAGAAGGAAAAACAAAAGCTTAATTTGATAACTATCCCCCCTAAGCCCCTATCTATAATAATAGTAATAATAACAATATTAGCCATGCCTGTGATACTCTTGGAGAGGATTCCGTTACCAAGTTTAAGGACATATACAACAATCAGTGTCCTGTTATTGTCTTGTGCCTTGTTTTATGCGGATCGAATGGTGACGAGTTTGAATTCGGAGAATGATTCTCTTTCTGTTGTCGGATCGCCATCATCGTCATCTTCTGTCGCCTCCTCTGATGACGACGACGACGAGAAAATGCCGGTCATTGGCCCAAAACATGACGAACATGAAAATATTGTCAATTGGACGCATGACAGTTATGGCTGGAATATGTTCTATGTCCTTACAGAACAAGTTTGGTGTCTCTGGGTAAGTAAATTCTATTTTTTAATTTAATTTTTAAGAAAAAATAACCTCATAGGATCACAGTATAGTATCTGTTCTCAAATGTTCCGATTAAAAGTCAAGAATAGTTAACACTCGATAACGTACCCCCCCCCCCCCAAAAAAAAACACATGATTTATATCAAACGCATTAGAAGGAAATTCTCTACCTAACTAGTCAAGCTAATAACACTTTTTATGTCGCAATTTTTCTTCAAATTTATCGGCAAAAAATAGCAAAGTGCACGGACAGAGAATACTGCCTTTCATCGCAAGTATGGTACATCCTTTGCTGGGCTCCCGTGGAGACCATGACTTGGTGCTGGGGTGAAAAAAACTTCTCAAAATTCTCATCCTCCGCTGCTATAGTGAGGTGTAATTATCCAAAAATCAGCGGCTATGATGAATCCAGTGTTGCTTTGAACTTGACCACGGATTCTGGCAGCTTATTCTATGGTGCAGCAAGCAACCCAAACCAAAAAAGATTTAGCTGAAATCGTCTCAGGTACAGCTTTCTGAGTTTCCATGAAGCTCTCTCTGTGGAGCTGGTGTGAAGAAGAGGTTACGCTCCAGCAAGGTTGTGTGTTCACGGACCATTCATGTTGCAAGTCTCTGAATCCGCTCCAGATGCTGGATATCCCGAACAAAATAGGGGGATGAAGCTTCAATGCCATATTCAATAATGGGTTGCACCAGAGATATGTATAGCCGTAATGAAGATGTCGGCTGTCATGGTGGCAAAGGAGCAGTAGCTAACAAATAGCACACCGCAGGCTTTATTTGCCGCCTGAATGCACTGGGCAGTGGGAATAAGGAGGAATGGACCATAAGTCCTTCAACTGTCTCTGAACGGTTGGCATTGATGCTCTCCTTTCTGTGTGAACGCTTTACTGCAGTGACGTTTATCAGCTTCTCCTATCCTACTTTCAAATGTTTCTTTAGGGTTCCTTTCTATCTTGAGCGGTCATCTGCAATGCTCTCCCAAAAACTAATGTCGATGTTCATCGCTTCATGTCTCGCCTCACAACATCTTTGTATTGGAGTTGGGAGCAACCAGTGGACCTCCTCCCAGACGCCAGCTCTCCATACAGGATGTACTTTGGAATGCGCCCATCCTTCATGCAGTTTACATGGCCCAACCAGCATAGTCTGCACTGCTTGAGGAGGGTGAACATGCTGGGAAGGCTCGTGCGGGATAGGACCCCTGTGTTGGACACCTTATCCTGCAAAGATATGTCAAGGATGCGGTGAAGGCTTCGCAGGTGGAAGATGTTGAGTCACCGCTCTTGTCTTGTCCACAACTCGCTGCCGTACAGCAGTGTGTTTATGATGCAGGCGTTGTACATTGCCATCATAGACTTCTTCACTGTAAGCTTGGGGTTCGTCCACACTCTGGATGTGAGACGCACAAGTGTTGTAACTGCTTTCCCGATCCTAGTGTCAAGGAAGAGGTTGTCGGTTATGGTAGAGCCAAGGTATGTGAACTGGTGAACCACATCGAGTCCATAATCTCATCAATAGTTACGGAAGGTGGTATCTCTGTGTCTTGTCCCAGGACCTTTGATTTATTCAGTAAGCCCAAAATCTTTGCAGACTTGTAAGAAGCGGTCGAACAGTGCCTGCAGTTCCTGCTGGATATGTGTCTGCGGCAAACAGCATGTCTCTGATGAGAACTTCACGTACCTTTGTTCTGACTCTGAGGCGAGCAGAGTCAAAAAGCATACTTCAGGAGGACAGCGAAGAAGACCCTGAAGAATGTTAACTATCCCCTTCATGTTGGTGTGGAAGGAGTCTATTATACACTGCAGGAGGATCTTGAAGAGGCTGTCTCTACTGACAAGGTCAAACTCCTTTGTGAGATCTATGAAGGCGATGTACAGGGCATCTGTTGTTCCTTGCACTTCTCCTGTAGTTGGAGGAGGGAAAAGACCATGTCTACCGTTGATCTTTTTGCTTGGAACCCACACTGTGATTCAGGGTAGACATGTTCTGCCAGCTTCTGCAGACGGATCATGATGATCCAAGCAAAGATTTTGCTGACAATGTCTAGGAGGGAGATGCGTCTGTGGTTGTTGCAGTTGTTTCTCTCAGTAGAGGGTAATGATCTTGTTGTCCCTCATGTCTCTTACTTTCCAACACTGACAGAAAACTTTGTGCAGCAGAAGCAGAAGAGTAGTCTTGTAGTGCTTGATCAAGTCTGGGGGAATCCCATCACTACCTGGGGCCTTAGTTGAGGCCAAACTGTCAGTTCCTCTAGGCTCTGTATCCAGCTCCTCCATGGTTGGTAGATGCTCAACGCGCCAAAAACTGAGGGGGGCACAGTCTTCTGTTTAGAGTAGAGGTCTGAGTAATGTTCCACCCATCTCTCCATCTGCTGAGCCTTGCCTGTGATCACTTCACTAGCGGAAGATTTGAGGGGAGCCGTCTTGCTATGAACTGGACCAAGTGCCTTCCTGATGCCATCATACATCCCTCTGATGTTGCTTATATTGGTGGCTGTCTGGATTTCTTCACAGCTGTATCCAGTACTCGTTGGCACAGCACCTAACAGTCTGCTGAGCCTTGTTTCTAGCAGTCCTGAGAATCTGCAAGTTTCTCCTTTGAGTGACCGCTTATATTCAGCAAGTTCGGCACGCTTGACTTCTATGATGGGGGTCATCTCAGTGGACTTCAGCCATGAGTCTTGGAGGTCTTCTCCCAAAGGTGACCAGAGCAATGCGGTACATGATGTCCCGCAACATTTCTCATTTCTCTGTGACAGAATCTCCAGGCTGCAAGGACCGCAGCTCACTCTCAAAGGTTTCTGCAAACTTTTCCACAAGTTCTAGTATAGGCAGAGGTTGCCCCGTTTCTTGTAACAGTGGAACCTCTGGTTGTAGCCTGATCAGTGATCTGTGTCACAGTCTGCGCTGTAGTAGGAGCGAGCGTTTGTGGAGAATGCTCTTGATAGCAGTGTGTCTGACCAAGAGGAGGTCCAGCTAATGTCAGTGCTTTGAGTGTGGGTGTCGCCAATGTCAAACTGCCTTAGGGGATCCACTCAGGATTTTTCCTCAAGATTTTCTCATGAAGCCTTTCCCAATGGGTAGGTATTCCACAAGGCAGCAGAGGTTTAAATTCAGGGTTTACCTTCCCCTAGGTGAACTGCCTTCCATGGCTGACGAGCTCCATCTACCCAAAGCAACTTGTTATGGCGCCAGTGACCCACCTTCACCCTTCATCCTGTCAGTAGCAACTGAAACTATATCTAAGCCATGCGATTTATTTTTTTTTTACGACGTTCTTAAATTGCGACTTCAAATTCCATCGTAACAAATACTCTCTGTAAAGTGTCCTAATAAGAATTCAAACTTTATCCATCTCATTCATCATTTTCAATCCTTTCATAATATTCTTCATCATCCAACATCCTTATCCACGAGTGGCCTTTAAGTGGTACCTCATTAGTAAAATGAAAAAAACAAAAAAAACCTTACCTCGTTTGCTTGTCACTATGTACCCCTCTATGACATCATAAAGAATGAATAGTAGTTGCTAAATGTATGAAAGCAGCAGCAGCAGCAGCATGACAAATACTGACCGAACGGGTCATGATACAGAAAATGCCGAAAATAACAAAAAAAATTATTGAAGATTTTATTTCTTGGAGCATTTTTCTTCGTATCAAATTAGAAAAAATATTTTTTCGTCATAGTTGTCCAATTTTTACAATGTCCAACTCTTAAAGCAATTAATTTTCTTAAACTCTGATTGCACAGCCTTGCTTTTTTGAATACTTTAATGCTTTCCAATGTCCTCCATGTATTTTGGGGTAAGTATTGTGATCATTTACATACAGTATAGCTTTATCCAGTCTATGTTGCAGTATTTTCTAGAAGTGTTTTGACTGTAGTCAATCTTTTATTCTGTTAGTGTACAAATTCTTGCATTTTTATATTTTGTGGAGTCCAAGGTCTTTCATTTTTTTTTTTTTAAAGAGTCAAATTCTCAATGTTCTTTTTCTTTTTAATTATTTTTTGTTTAGTTTTGTACCAAATTATTATTTTTTTAAATAGGATTTTGAAATTTAAATTTTATTATTATGGTTTATTGTTTGGTCATAAAATTATTAATGGAACCAAATTGTTATAAAAAACTATAACTAATTGTTATTAAGGTAATGTCGTTTTAATTTCTATTTCTAAAAAATTATTCCAAAACTTTAAATCTTTTAATTAAATGAGGATTTGCTAAGAATTTTAAAACCCAAAGGAGGAGGTAATATCTGGAAGGGTAGTCTCATGACAACAGAACAGATACTACACTACCACCCCTCCCTGAATTTGAGCAGTGCAAGATAGTACAATAAGTACATTAATAGAAGTAAAATAGTATGTTTCAATTTCAGGCAGACAGATACCAAATCTCCATTAGTTATATTTGAACCATTTTTTTAAATTTAATGACAAGAAAAAATATTTTTTAATTTGTATATGCTTCAGAAAAGATTTTGCTTAATTGTCAAGTAAAGTTTTAAGCAAATTTAGATTTTTTTTAAACTTCCCCTTTTTTTTTGTCTTTTTCTTTTTTTCTCTTTAACTTCTTCTTTATTGTTGCTTTTAATTATTTTTTATTATTTCAAAAGAAAAACATGTCAAATTAATATTTCAAGTTTTTTAATGAAATATTTTGTTTCTTTATATAGATCTGCATTAATATGGTCTACTGTGTCTTACTGCTACTGAGTAAATGTATTCAGTTCCTTGTGTTTGGGGAGTTACGAGTCAGTGAGCAGCAGGTAAAACACCCAACTTTTCTTTCTCTTGCTTTCTGCACTATATCTTATATATATATATATATATATATATATATATAGTATACTCAACTGTCTTGTCTAATTTTTTTTCTTCTTTTTAGTGAGCAGGGCTGAAACATACGCCTATGAATCAGATGGTGAGATAGTAGGGCATCCAGCAGGCCGTTACAAAGCACTCTTCATTGTCAACCAAGTTTCAGTCATGAATACCCAACAGTCTTTGTTTTATCCCCATTCAATGATAGGTGGGGATACATCAGTAGAAGGTGTGATCTTGAATGGCCTTCATGCTCACCGGATCCCCCCCCCCCCCCCCAACAAGATTTGTATCTGTGGAGGTTATCTCAAAGATAATGTCTATCAAAAAAATTCCAGGGCAGTGACAACAGATGAGTGTGTTTTGTACGTCGTATCCAAGTTTCCCTAATATCGTTGGACACCAATGATTGAAACTTGGTGGACAAGTTTATTTGTACTATATATAGTTGGATTGCAGAAAGTATTGTGAATTTTCTTAATGTTTCCATGGGTGGAATTTTGGAAGGGGGAGGACACCCTGTAGAATGACCTACAGACGTGCATGAAATCATTTTATTCTCGACTAATTGTAGCCCTCCTTTGTTGGCTGAGAGATTCTACCTTGACTTTTAAAAATGACGTCTGCTTCATGTCTTTATATTATTCCATCGAACCGAATATTAGCCCCAAACTTTTAGGGAAGGGGGTCATTTGGCCAACTTCTTTACAACTTTCATTTCTCATCACTCTTCCATCCCATGCTCGATTTTCCAGTTTGAAATTTCTCTTAATTTCTTTTCCACTTGGATAAATTTCCGGGGAGAGAAGGAGGTGGGGGTACATTCTCACAAAATTGACAAAGTTAGAAACACACTCTACTCACTCCTTAAGCAATTGTCTCCTTGAGAGCTCTGTCTGGTTTCCTATGGAATAAAAAAAAAACTCACAGAATACAGATCAAATTCTCGTAAATATTTCATCAGATAGACCCCAATAATGTCTTTAAAAGTTCATTCTTAAAATGATCTATATGAGAACAATTTTTAACCTGATTCGATAATTTGTTCCAAAAATATATTACTCTATTAAGAGTCCAGAAATATTTTTTAGAAAGCAAAAATTATCTATTCTATTGTCTAATAATTTTGTTATTTTATTTATTTTTTTATTTCCAGAATCTTAAGGATAATTTTTGGAACTTTGTTTTCTATAAATTCATCTTCATCTTTGGGGTGATGAATGTTCAAACTATGGACGAAGTTATTGGTTGGGTGACATGGTTTACCGTCTTGGGATTTTTTAACCTGCATACGCAACTTTGCAAAGATCGCTTTGAATATGTAAGTATGTGAATTTGGTTGAGAAATTTAATCAAATTTAGGTGTACTTTTTTTTTTAAATTCCAGCTTAACTTTGTTTACAAACAGATATTACCTAATTGAGAATTTCCTTGTTGCAACATTTTTTAACTATTGATAAACAGGAAGAACTGTCGACCAAGTCTATCAGGCATGTGTACGCAGTGTGATAATGTATGGAAATGAAACCTGGCGTTGCATGGGAAGAAATGATGTCAGAATGATATGTATGATAGATGTGTAATGTGCGTCTTAAAGACAGGCTTAGATCTGATGTCCTTGGAGGAAGATTAAATCTGGAGAGTGGGCATGCAGAACAGGGGACTTTTATGGCATGGACATGTTGAAAGAATGGATAAAAGTTCTTGGGTTAGTACATGTAGAACAGTTTAATCTTCATCTGAGATCATCAGATCTAAGCATGTCTTTAAGACTTATACGTCAAAAAAATGTTAAGATCCACAAGAACATCTGTTTATGTTTAAATGTGTTTTCTTTTTCAGCTTTCCTTCTCTCCTGCAACAGCGCACTGGATCCACGTAAAACTTCTCTCATTGCTTTCCGTCATTCTTTTTGCCTGCGTGGCCCTTTTGGTGGTTTCTGGAATTGTGGCCATGCAGGCTGGCCTCACCATCTTCGCATTTATGGCTGCAGAAGTAAGTCATGGAAAGAGAAACATTTTTTTACTTTTCAATTTATGTTTCACTTGATCTACAGGATGACCCCTTCCCCTAAATACCACCTTTAGTTCATGCTTGAAATGTCCACCAAGTTTCAGTTATGAATAGCCCGTTCAAAAATACTCTGGGGATTATTTTGATTGACATTATCTTTGATCACACCTCCTACTGATGAGACGATCACCAAAGTGTCCGCAACCATTCCAATGAGTTATGTGAAGTGTGGGAAATTTCCCTACCGTATTAAGACGACTCTTCATCCCTCACAACACTTGTGGAGCTCAGTATTGATCACCGCACACTTGGTGCCGATGATCATATTTTTGACACTTAAGTAGTTGCTCAGTGGATAGTGGCATCTAGTTTAAATGTGGTTAGGGTTAAATTTAAGTTTAAATGTGGTTGCAGCCAAAGTTTTTGTATCTTCCCCTATTTTTGTAACTGCGATAATATAAGAAAAGAAAATAAACAACGCCAACAGCGTTGTCGCTCAATGGCGGCGTCCTCTTTTTTATTCTTTTAAACTTTATATGTTAAGCTTCCCTGGCCAACAACAAAGACAGAACTTAAAAAAAGGCGTCCAAACGCACTCAAAAGTCACAGGTCAAAGAGAAAAACTTTTCTCTCCTCATTGCCGCGTGTCACGTCAAACTTCCTTTCTATGACAGACAGAGCTCTAGTTCTACTCTATAGTTCAAATGGAATTTTCCCACTGCTCTGCTTTATTTTTAACCTTTTTTTAAAAACTTCATCTTATGAAGTTATTGAAAACAAAAGAAAAAAGAAAATTCTATAAATTTTTAAATGACATGAGATTGCGTTTTCTTCTATTTCCAGTGTCTGATCCTTGGAATAAAAATCTTGTATGTTATGACGCGGTAAGTTGTCTTTCCTTATATCAGTTATGAATCTTAATGCAGCATGTTCTTATCTCTACTTTTCTGCCTTTTTTTATCAACCATTTAGATTGACAATAGAAAAGAAAGCTTTTGTCCAAATAATATCTCGGTTCGCTTTTACAATAGGGGCGTGATCAAAAAAACCTTTTTAGGATGGAGGTGGGAGGGATTGCTAGTAGGAACATCCATTCTTGTTCCTGTGTTTTTTTGGTTTGTTTGTTCACAAAGATCGTGCCTCAGGATTGTCTGGTCTGCATGAAGTCCTCCTCGTTGTTTGCATATTTGTTAACCTGTAAGATTGCAGGTGTTATCTCCTGACACCAAGAATAGCAAGGCTCAGCAGTTGCATGCAAAGTCAGGGAAGGTTTGCCCGAAACAAATAAATGACGCAGAACCAACATTGCCACTTTTGCTCCATTGATTTAACACAACCAGAGGATGACAGATCGTGATGCTAACTCCTGGATTTTCACCCCCGTTAGCTACACCCCCTACAATGATGAGGGAGGGTTGGCCTTGGGAGTGGTGGGCACAGTGCTTCTGAACCAAGAGAGAGGGCTTCAGAAGGAGAGATTCCCACGTCAATAGGAGACGTACATCTGGACATCGTTGAAGAAGCTTCTCTTTTTGACTTGAGTCGTTTGACCAGGGATTCATGTCCGTTAAAGAAAATAGCATACATCACTGGTAGTCTCTGTGATCTCTACTCAGCTGGCAACTGTCTCACATCTGTAGGGACAGTGCCAGCGAGGAGACTCAGGTTGGTAGGCTTCAGACAACCAATGATCAAACGGCAAGTTTTGTTCAATGTTGGATTTAATTTATTGGCATGTGTTGATCTCTCTCAAACAGGAAATGCATACACCACAGAGGAATAGAACTGGACCAAAGTGTGTGTATGCTGGCTGTGGCACCCCATTTTGAGTTGATCAGTTTGTGTAGGATGTTGTTCCAGGAGCTGACTTTCACTTTTGTGTTTTTTTTATATATTTCTTTAACAAGAGCATGTGGTTCAGGGTTAGGCCAAGATTTGATCTTCTTTCTCAAGTGGTATAAAAATGCGAAGGCTTGTATAAATAAATCGAAACTCAGAGTTGTCATCCATGTCTTACACTTTGCGCACAGACTTTGGAAGTCAATTTCTAAAAAAGCCAGCTTGTAAATGGACGTTCCTTGCCATTTATTTATCTTTTTCACTTTCATCTTTTAAGAATACTTAAAAAATTAAGTATTGTAAAGATGAAAAAGGAGTAACTTTTTTTCAGTTCATAAATCAGTGTTTACAAATAATAAAAAAAACATGGCTGAATTTGTTTGATTTTTTTAATTATTAATTTCCATAAGTTAAAAATAATTGTCTAATTTTTTTTACAAAGTTTGTATGAAAAAAATGTCTATTAAATTTTTCAGTTATGCTATTCATCTGTGGGATCTGAATATGGACGGCATTTGGGAAAAGCGTTCCCTTTACGTTTATTACTCGGAACTTCTCTTCCAGTTGTCTGCCCTTATTGTGGAGTTTGCGCATCACCTACACATGTTGGTAAGAACGGTTTGTTTTAGGGGTTTTAGAGAAGAATCGAACCATACTATTCAGATTAACAACAATTAAATGAGGCTTGTCTGTTTTTCAGGTGAAAATCACATTTTGAGATGAGAATTGATAATTTAGATTATTCCGACTACTTGGCCGCCTTCTTCAAGCGCATCTTTTCAAGAATGGGAACCTTCTAATCAAATTCAGGAACCTGTGTAGAATTTTTAACTGATTTAATCCGTATTTTTTTTGTATTGTTATTTTTAGTTATCTTCTGTAGTAAGGATTGACCTTCACCTCCAGAAGACTGACTGCAGCAATCGAAATTCCATGCAGGTTCCTAAGTTTGAAAAAATTAACCTGAAGAAGGATAAAACCAGTACATCAAGATGAGAATAGTAGGCAGAATAATCCAAATTATATCAATCCTCTTTTCTCAAAAGCCTTCCAAAAAACATAATGAACTGTTTTTTACCTAAGAAAATAATAAAATACACTTATTAAAGGGAGATAACTTTGGACTACTATTCTCATCTTTTAGCTGATGTAACCTCTGACATTCTTCAAGTGCCTTTTTATGAACTTTGAAATCTTGGGAACGTGTACAGATTTTTGAACTGACCCCCTCCTTTTTTTTCTGTCTTTTTTAGTTGTATGGAAACATTTTCCTAAGCATGGCCAGTTTGGTGATCTTTATGCAATTGCGTTATTTGTTTCACGAATTCCAACGAAGAGTTAAAAGACATAAAAATTACATCCGAGTCGTACGGAATATGGAAGCAAGGTAATGTCTCCTTTTTTCGTCTTTTTTGCTTCATCTCAGTTCCTTTGTTTCCTTCAGTGTAGACCTCGATTGTTTACCCTTTCTTCCGTTCTTCGTTGAAACCGGTTCAGGTTTTATATTTTTCAGGTTTCCAATGGCGACTGCAAGTGACCTTGAAAACTGCCATGATGATTGCGCCATTTGCTGGGAGCGAATGGAAAATGCACGGAAGCTTCCATGTGGACATTTTTTCCATCAGTAAGTCTAAAAGACAATTTGTTTTAAAACTGATTAGCCATTCTGTATTTTGATTTGGTTATTAAAACTTGGCAACTAATCATGGAGGAGATGGAACCTTATTGAGCATATGTGGCAAACTCATTTTCTCCTTAACTATTTTATATCAATAGAGTGACTGACTACTAACGACTCTAAACCATATCTGGTTTTATACGACACATTTTTGGCTAGGATCAAATAAGAGTAGGATAGAACCCCACATTTTTGATGGCCTTGTGCCTAATTTGTTCCAAATGTAAATTTTTATATTTTGTGCAAATAAACATTTAAAAGTGTAGTATCTGTTCTAATACTACACTTCATCTTTTCTGTCCTCAGTCAGTAAAGAAGAAATCATTCTACACTGAGACAATTTCTTTTGTCTCAATCCAGAGGGCCTTCATTGGAAGAACTGGATTTTCCCACCCCGTGAAGAGGCAAATATAAATAGGGACTGAGGTCACCGATGCATGTGTTGTTGTAGAAACGTAGTGTTGAAAATCAATGGTCGTCAAAAATCATTTCATATAAAAAAGGCAGGCAATTAATCATTTTACAATTGATTACATCATAGTTGGTTAATTACGTCAAGTGTGATTTCTTCATAGTGCAGAATGTGTAACAGATAGATAAAGACAGACTATTAAGTTTTTTTAGATTACACATTTGTTAACTTTTTATAATTCTTGGTTGCTTCCTTCCAAGACTGAGAGAGATTCCTCCCAGAATCCTCTCTCCCTCATATCTGACGTCATTTCTGCTTACTTGCAGACTTCTGTTCCGACGATCGCCCACTCGAATATTTAACACCAAGAATTAGTCATTCAACAGTAAAAGAACATTGAACACGCTTTAATCTTGTGTGATCATCATAAAACTGATAACACCAAAAGTCTTTACTTTGAACTCGAAAACGCATCCACAAAATAAATAAACACCTTGAAAGATTAAAACTTTCAGAGATGATTCACAAGTATGAAAATACCAAGAAAATAATTGTGGTGATGCTTACCGCTTTGGGAATTCATTGGAAATACTTTTCACCTGAAAATGCAGGGTTCATTTTGACAAGAGTACAATTTAGACATTGTCATTAAATGAGCCGCTAAACCCAACATACCAAATCATAGTCAAGATTTTTAGAGGTTCTCTCCGTCTGTCATGTTTCGGTTTGAATAGAATTTTTGTTGTTTTTTGTTTTTATTTTTACACTTAAATTTGAAAGAGTGCCTCAAAAATGTGCACAGATTGAATGGATGCGCCTCAAGAATGTGCACAGATTGAATGGATGCGCCTCAAGAATGTGCACAGATTGAATGGATGCGCCTCAAAAATGTGCACAGATTGAATGGGTGCGCCTCAAGAATGTGTGCAGATTAAATGGGTGCGCCTCAAATATATTTGTTCTTTTTTTAATTAGCCTTTTCCAAAGTGGAAATAATTTGTAATTGTGGAAATTTCCTGCTCAATTCAATAATGAAGCATACTTTTGAATCCAATTATTGACTTATGTTTCAATGAGGTGAGTAAGCCTCCCTAGGTTCATTCAAAATGGAATAAGTGGATAATTTCATGCTAGACTTTCTACAACTGTTTATAAAGATGAGCGCTTCACATGAATAGACCACGTAACCGATTCGTCCCTAGGATAAAACCTCTATGCTGGGCAAATGTAGTGCTTTCAGCAAATCCTCAGACCTGATGCGTGGTGTTTGGTCAGATTTCACATTGCAGATCTATCTTGATCGAGCCAGAAGAGGCCTGGGTGGAGACCCAGCATTCACTGTCATATAACGTGACACTCCTGACACAGCTGCTATTCAACTACCCCGGATGTAGAGGTGGATAGCTCGCGATGCTGTCAGAGGCATCCACAAATCTCTGGCTGAAGTTTAAAAATAATAATTTCATCGCTAAACAAACATTTTTTTTAACGCATGAGATAAAGCAATTTTTTTAATTCTATTTAAACAAAAACATTGATTACAAAAAGTACTTTGATTAAATTTTTGTTTCAGAATTTTTTAGATGAGGATTGATAATTTGAATTATTTGGATTATTTGAACTACTCTTCTCATCTTTTCATTCACAATGTAACCTCCGACGTTCTTCAAGTGCATCTTTTTTCAAACTCTGGAGCTTGCATGAGAATTTTGAACTGGACCATTTATTTAGAGAATAGATTGTTCTCATTCTGTCAGCCATGACAAGTAGAAGTATTAATTTTAATATTATTCTTAGTATCGCCTGTAGTAACCTTACCCTTCAGAGGACTGTCATTTAGAACCAACGCTTTTAACTGTTATGCCACATGTTCATGTGGGCAATTCTGGTACAAATCTAATCTTGTCTAGATGTGTAGTATTGATGCTTATTACTCTACTCATCTTACCAAAATGAATATGGTCGAATGAGTCAACCAAAATATTTTGGTCTAGCTTTAACTAGTATGTTGCTTGCGCTTATTCAATGTTCCATAAACTAATTTTCCATACTTATTAAAAAAATAATAATTTTGTAGTAATAAGTGAGGTCGAGAAGTGAGGCTTACTGGTCCACAGTCGGGAAAGTGACAATCTGTAAGAGGGAGGGCGTATGGAGAAACAATGGGTGGAGTTACCAGCTGCGTCTGTATGGCTGGAGAATCCAAACCAGTCACAGTGATATGCATTAAAATCCTCAAATACATGTATTTGGGCACTTGAGTCAAGTGAGAGTGCTGTATCTATGCTTTCAGAGACAAAGTTAAGCAGGGTACAGTTCTTGGGTCGAAGGAGAATGGTATAAGAAATATAAATAACTAACGCTTGATCATCTGATTCTAGCCTATGTTCTCTAGTCAAGGGGAGGGTGTTCCGAACATAAACTCCTAGCCCGTGCATATGTTTTTCAGAGTCTTTACGGTAGAGTGGGAGGTATTCAGTTATGTCAAAATCTATACACGGTTAGTTTTTAGGCTACCAAAATTTTTACTAGAATTGTCTACATGGACATATAGCCTAATAATTATAAGCATTAGTTAACAAGCAGTTCAAAGTGAAAGTCTTCTGGATGTTGAAGGTTCAATCCTTACTACAGGTGATCATAACTAAGAATAACAAATGAACATGTCATGGCTGATGGAATGAGAATAATCTACCCCCATGGATTAAATAAAGGGTTAAGTTCCTGAGTTCGACATGAAGATTCCCAAAATCAACTCGAAGGTTCCCAAGTTTTATAAAACTGCACCTGAAGAAGTTTACGTTAACTGAAACGTGAAAATATAACAACTAAGAGGAGTCTGAATAATGGAAATTAAATATTTCTTTTGTCTGTGGTTAATTTACTGAATTTGTTATTTTTATCTAGTTCTTGTTTAAGATCGTGGCTTGAACAAGATACATCTTGCCCGACATGCCGCACGATGTTGAATGATAGACCAGGTGGTGATTCGAATGGCAACCTTCCCGAAACTGAAGTTCTCCCAGAGAACCTACCTCCCCCTGGTGCTACTAATCAACAGACTACAAACCATTTCTTCCATTTTGATGGTAAGTTCTCCTCACCACTTTCTTATTTAGTTAACAAGTGGATCTACGCAGTGTTGCCCGGGAGTCGTCTTACTTTCATTTCTGTTTCGTTCTTTAACCCACCCCCTTTTTTTTCTTAATTTCTTGTAAGAAATAATTTACATTTTTAGAAAGATAATTCTATGAAGAAATATACAGGATCTGCCATAAGTAACTATATATTTATGTTGCAACAGCATCTTTTGCTGTTATTGCAACATCAGGATGGGGCACCAGCCTATTATGCTGCGCTTGTGCGAGACTGGTTGCACAACAATTTTTACTCAGTCAATAAATTGGTAGGCATGGACTGCTTGTTTGCCAGATTTTACTTCTCCCGTCTTTTTCCTGACAACTCGGCAAAATCCCTGTGGCATAGAACTTAAGGAACAAATCTGAGCTGCCATTGCTCAAGTGTAGTTGGGTTCCTGGAAGATTAGCTTTAATAAAAATCGTGTTTTATATTGCCAAACACTAAAGTGTTTTACCCTTTGTTAGTTTCTATATTGCAGTTGCATATATTTCTTCTGTGTTGCATTTATGTTGAAATAAAATTATATAGTTAATAATGGCAGACCCTATATGTCATAAAAAGTTGTTTTTTTTAAATTGTTTCATGCCTTTCTCTCTTTTTTTTTATCCGATTTTTGTGAAGTTTAATTGAATGAAAATTGTAACATTCTTTAAAAAAAGTTGTTTGAACTTGAATTGCCACAGACAGACTATATGTTCTGACGATTTTATTATAGATTAAACTTTCAAAATACATTTTAAAAAAATAAAATAAAAAATTGGTAAAAAAATAAAAAACAGTATAGAAAAAAAAATCAACAAAAATGAAGCTTAAAGACTCCCGGATAACGCCGGATAGGTACAATTAAAAAATGAAATTTTAATTCTGTGAAAATTATGGACTTTTCAAAATTTTTATTAAAATAAAATAAAAGGGTACATTTTTCAGATTTTATTTAAAATATTTTTTTTATTTCAAAAATTTTTTTTCTTAAGCATATTTATTTGGTGCAGATTTTTATTTCAAAAATTTTATTTTTAAAATTTTTCACTGAAAATATCATACATATATATTTATTACAAAATGAGCTGATAACGCAAATGGTCATAGCATTTTGAGACATGCAGACGAGAAGTACGATTAAAAAGTTTGATTCAAAATGAATCTCGAGAAATCTCTGAAGAATGGTCACCAAATATTTTTTTCTTTTTAGGTTCTCGGTATGTAAGTTGGCTACCTAGTTTCTCTGTTGAAGTCACCCATACACAATTGTTGCCCGGTACACAGCCAGCTATGCAGACATCTTTACTCGACAGCATGGTAACTATTGTTTTCACTGGATTCATTATCTGTATCAGTCTTCCTCTCTAAAAATCTTCTTTCACGGATTTGAATAATGAATCGAAAAAAATGTCAAAATCCTCAAATTTTAATCTTAGAAATAAAAAAACTCGATTGGACTGGTTTAACATTTTTATTTTCTTTCTTTCTGGCATTGTCCAAAATTAATTTCCTTCATCCCTTGGCTAACGTTAATCTCAAGCTGTGTCAATCGTAAGAGGCAGCTGTTGTAACGATTTATCCTAGATAGAGGTGGCTCCTGTTTTTAGGTGGAGGTGTGTGATCATACTTGTACTTGTTGCGCGATTCACCTCGGTCGGCTTCCTCCCTATCTTGCACCACATCTCGAACGTAATCGTATGTGGAATAAATAAAATTTCTATTAAAACTACAAGCGTTTAGCTGACTAATTGACAATATTCTGACTTAACCAAATAATTTAACAAGGGTTTAACTGACTTATTTACAATGTGGATAGAATTTGTTGGAAGTTTTAGGAAGAATTTGAATAATGAAAAGTTATTTGGGAGAGATTAAATCATGTGGAATTAATGTCAGTGTCATTTAATACATCATGTCGATGGGCCGTGATCTCGACGCAGAAAGAAAATTAAAAATAGTTGGGAGTTTCTATTTTTTCTGCCTTTTAGTGTGAGTTCAGAACTCAAATAACTTGAACATGATCATAATTTCTGTCTTTTTTTTTTGTATGCTTTTCTCTTTCATATGAATGAGTTGCTTTCCTTCTCTTTCTTTCTTGCTCGCTAAAGCTTGATTGAAAATTGTTATTATCGTCACCTCTTATTGCCTTTTTTTTCGTAAATAAAAAAGAAGGGAGAGAAAGATGACATCACCATGTATTCTGAAATCCTTTGAAAATTGTACGTGTCGAAAAGTAAATGTTTTGTCTATCGATTCTGTTCTAGTTGTATCATTGATACTGTTGCCCGTCTTTAACTTTTCTTTCTTTTTTATCTATTTATTTATCTAGTGTACGAACGTTTGGACCCACAGGTCATCCGGGTTATCTTGTTATCATTATTAACTTGTTACCGTTAATTTCAATATATTGACGTTTGACTTTTTTTGTTGTTTTTAGGCTCGACAGGTGTACCAAGTCTTTCCGAACATCCCTCTCAACATCATCAATGACGACTTACGGATCACCAGATCCGTTGATCAAACGATTGACAATATTCTTGATGAAAGAGTTGTTGTTCCAACTGTAAGAAATTCACCTTTTTTGTTTTATCTCACAGAATTAACATTATGACTTTTTTATCAGAGTTTCAGAGTTGGATGAAAATAATAGCTAACACCTAACATGTAGTAATATAATGACGCAGACTAAGTCATCTAAACCCAAGTAAAGAAAAAAGAACATTCTCTTATTCGGGATATAAATAAGGTGAAACAATGGTCACAAAAGAAATACAGATTCATCAAAATGTTTTTAAAAGGAATGTAAGATACTGACCTTAAAGCAAGGGTGCATTTTTAAGGTACCTTCCATAGAACAATTATGCATTTAGGATACCTGCACTAGCTGTCCTAGAAAGAAAATTATATTCCAGCTTATCCTCAATTATAAAATGGCCATAAACCCTTTTTTTATTTCACTTTGTAATTTGAAATTCTGATGAAAACTGAACAACAATGAGGCAATTAAATATCTGGGGAGAAAAGTGGGTCAGAAGATCTGATGGAGGACAAGCGTTATATAAGCTAAGGGGGAATAACAACTGTAGGTCCGGGAGAGATGGAGTGTGACAGGAAAACAGTGAGGACGCATGGGATCAGAGCTTAAGCAAAGTTTGGGGATTGTCAGTTCTCCTATAAGTGAAATAAACGAAAGAAGGGGGTAACAACCATGCAAGACAAAAAAACGAAAGTATGAATTAGATTATCTCCTTTAAACGCTACATGAGATTTATAACTCGGAAAAATTGAAGTTCGATTCCCAAACGTTTAACAAAAAAATCCAACTCTTGCAAAAATCGCCAACTTCCGCCTTTGACTATGTTTTAAAAAAAAAAAGAAGGCTGACTACGTACGACAAAATTTGCAGACTTCAGACTTTTTATTCCAAATTTCAAAATGCCAACATGTTTACTATGAATGATGGGAGTTTAAAAAAGGCTCGATAGAATCTTGTAATAATTCCGCTTAAAATTGTCTTTAATTAAAGAATTTTCAAAGGAAAGCATCGTGAAATGTGGTAGAAAAGCTAGAAGTTTTAAGTAAAAACAACAATTCTACTTTTATTCTCATAGATTAACCTTGGTTTTTAATCTATAAAAAAGTTTTTTAAATTTTAATTATCTATATTGAGATTATGCAAAGTAAATATATATATTTTTTTAATATTTTTGGGAGGGGGGTAAATAATTGTGTTTATACACAAAAAAGAAAGGAAATATTTAATAAGAATAAAAGTATTTTTAAATAAAGTCATTTTTTAATATTATTTTAAGATCAGCGTTGTGAAGTAAGTAATGAAATATTTTGTTCCATAACTGGCTTGTAAATTAACAATTACATATCTAAAAAAACAAATTTTAAATAAAAAAAAAAATAAAATAAAATTAAAAAAAGAATAAAGCGTTTAAAGGTATGTGCATCCATGTATCTTTGGTAACTGATTTATTTTCTAAATCTTAATCTAATAATGAGTGTACATAAATCCTTCATAATAAAATATCTAAATCGGTTTCAGAATAATAACATCCATTCTCAAACTCCATCTTTGTATTTTTCTCTTTAAACTCTCAGCATTGGTTTCATGGTAACTGCTATAAAATAATCGTATGGAAGGGGAACCTATCTTCAATTTTTCTGGAAGAGACAGAAAGATTATTTTAAGTAGAAACTTAATGTGTGCCTTTTTCTTCTGACCAAGTGAGAGCATAAATGGTATAGTATTCAGTTGTGGGGTTACCCCACTCGGCGAAATGGACCCATAGATCTTGTCAGATCATCCATCTTGGAGAAGGAAACTGATGTAAAACCTGCGCTTTACACATGAATTTTGTCATCTTGCCTCGGCTTGTCACTAAAACCAAGAAGAGTTCGCTGTGTATGTTGTACAAGCATACAACATGGCCATCTATATGTACACATATACTGATGGGGAGTAGAAAGTGCACTTGCTCCCTCCAGTCCTTTAGTCCTCACATTCCACGGGTGATGGTTCTGACAAAAGGGGAGAAATTGCTGCAACCTGGGTCGGCCGTTGTTTTAATGTGAACGGTATGTGGAGATGCCTTAATGAGCTGACGTTATCCGCTTGATAGTCCAAGGAATCAAACTTTAGAATAATTCTCAAAGAGGCTATCCTATCAGCAGGTGTATACTATTGGAACTACAGTTGTTTCTGTGCAAAAATTGACCGCCAATGACTTCAAGATTCTGGGTTATTCTAACATTACCTGAAAACGCGATCCTCAAGATCGCCATGACATGGAATTTGTGCTGACATCACGGATGGTTTTCCATGTGATACACATTTCAAATAAAGACCCCACACCACAATGAAGTGACTTTTATTGCGAGTATCTCTGCAAGAAAAGAAGATCCTGTCAGTTTATCCTTCTGCTGACATTTATATATGTTCACAATGTTGAATTGCTAATCAACTCCAACAAGACTGATGATGAAGGAAGATTTTTCATGATTTTTTCATTGCCTATGAGTTATTGTTCTACCTCCACTTCTGATCACTCGATTGTCTTCATTAAGATCAGATCTAATCTCAAGTAGACCTCTGATATCTCTTCCATCATCGTGTGTACTGATACTCGAGCTGATTTGGATAGCTTTTTATCTCTGAAATTCCTCTGCAATCCATTTTCAGTAAGTCTTATGTCACCTCTGATATATCAAATTGGTATTGAGAGTTTTATACCATCTACAAAAATTTCAACAAAGGCCAAACAGCCAGCCATAGTTCACTCCTGAGTTTGCTGCTGCCATTGTTCACAGAAACCACTTTCAATTTTTAGCCATAGAATAGATGTCCTGAAACAAAATCCACCTTTAAAAGTGCCTGCAACCACTACAAATGAGTTATAGAAAACACGAAAGAGTCAATCTGTTAAAACTAGAGTTGCTAAGCAGAGGCCTGGTTCTCGAGAGTTTGGGAGAATAAGAAAAAAAAGGTTACTGAATAGATGTGAGACTTATATATTTCAATCATCATTAATGACTCTGAGGTAATTTCCTTAGCACCTGACAAAGCCAAAATTTGCTACAAATCCCTTATATCTGTCCAGGATGTTGCCAAACTTATCAGGAATCTTGATGCCAGCAAGGCAACTGGTCTTGACAACATTGCAATCATTGTGCTGAAGAATCTGCTACTGGAACTTGCTTCTAATATTTACAAAATTATTCAATCATGGCCAAAAGGAGAAATTCTTTCCGTCTCTTTGGAGAAAACTCTGTTGGTTTGTCCAGTATTTAAAAATACTGGTGATTGGTCTTCTGCATCTGAGCGATCGGTCTCCTATGCATCATGTATACGTTGTTTGAATTTGAAATTGTCAACCCCTCAACAAAAGCAATTTACTTAGTGACAAACAATATGGATGCAAAGCCAATTGCTGATGTGCTGACTGTAAGATTAACTGAATCTCTTGATGGGGGCTTTGTTTCTAGAGCAATAGCTCTCGCAAAGGCCTTTGATAGGGTATGCCACAAAGTTAGTTATGGAATATTTGACTCCTTTCTCTTTGATAAGTCTATAAAAGTAATAGTTGTTAATGGGCAGAAGCACATAGTATCAATGTCTATGGCAGCCCCTTGAAGAGCACTGGTGATCAAGTTTTTGCAGATTCTCTCTTTTCTGATTTGGAGCCCGTTCTGCAAGAGGATAAAAGTGTTTTTTAAAGCTTCTCTCTTTTCACCACCAATGGTTGGATCCTTGTTTTTGTCCAGGCGAAATGAATGGTTCTCTCCTTGAGGAAACCCCTTGTTTTGATAAGCTCTTAAGACTGAATTTCGCTCCAGATCTAAAATGGAAGACTTATATCAAATCTGTTGGTTAAATTGCTGGAAAAATGGTTGGATCATTCTATTGCTCCAGAAAGTACCTCATTCTGATGCAATCCTCTACCTGTATAAGAGTCAGATACGTCCCTACAATAGAGTACTGCAGCCACGTTTAGGAAGACACTCCTTATTATCTTAACAGAATACAACTTTTCTATTCCTTGCAGAAGAGACGTTGCTAGTTTCTCTCTACTCAAT
Organism: Sepiola atlantica; assembly: GCA_963556195.1. NCBI lineage: Eukaryota > Metazoa > Mollusca > Cephalopoda > Sepiida > Sepiolidae > Sepiola > Sepiola atlantica. Next base: position 103,836 of record OY744547.1, read on the forward strand.
CGTTATTTCCATGGAAGGTGCTCGACTGAGCCCAATCTCTGGTTCCTCCTTGTAAAGCATTCACAGACTTTCCTTACTTCAGCGGAAGACCATGAACTGCTTCTCTGCAGATTACACATAATTGTCTTCAAATCCAATAGCATAAACCATTCCCCTAACTAATTAAACGTTGTTTATTACATTCAACATTTTCAATCCTCTCACAATATTCTTTATCTTTAAACTGACACTCATTGACCCTCATCCTCAAGTGGTTTTTAGCCTTGATAAATGGTGACTCATTAGAAAACAAAAAATATTTCAAATTTCCTGCAATTGTTTTGTTTTTTTATTTAAAGAAAAATGATTTATTCATATTTTTTTTTTTTTCTCTAGCCGTCTCTATCTCCGGGTTCCCCCACGACGTCTATGAGCCCAGCTCCGTTAGGAGGTGATGCTGGCCGAGACCTAACACCGCCACCACCGCAGCCAGCAGCAGCAGCACACCAGCCGTCAGTCACGGCCGCCACGGCTGCTGCTGCTGCTGCTTTTCAAATGATGACGCAAGCAGTTGCTGCGGGAATGACAAGCACCAATATTGGAGATAACATCACTTTCAATTCGCAAATAAATTCATCTCTTGAAACTGAAACTGATCCTTCCACTTCCTCTCCTTCACCTCCTCAAAGGCGTCCAACTACACCCCTGTTCCAGAATCCAGCAGAATCCGCAACAAGCGACTCGAACCCTCCCAATCTCAGTTATCCAACCAGGTTAGTCTGGGCTTTTTTTTTAATCCTTTAAGTGGGTATGTCGCTGAATTGCAATCACATACATGCATTCCATACTGACACTCGTAATTTGAATTTAGTACACATAAATAGCTTACGACGAGTGTCGAGCTCTCGATGCATATCTAATATGATGCTCCTTGCAATACAACTTCTCACACCTGCCAGTATCTTATGTCTCTATAAAGCTTGCTGCCACATCTGGGCTGGTGCAAAAAAGAATTTCTAACCTAACAAGTCCTGCACTGTCTGCCAAGCTTCAACCCCCATCGCATTGCCAGTGTTGCATCCATGTGCTTGGTTTACTTACAAGTACTTCAACGGAATGTGCTCAGATGAACTTACTGCATTTGTATCCCCTAAACGAAAATACCCCTGACCCACCCAACTTGCAATCTCACCCTTTCACTGCAACGACCCCTAGATGCCAGAAGATTTTCTATTCTAATAGCTTCTTTCCACAGACCACTTGCTTTTTGAATTCCCTCCCTACTTCTGTAAACATCTTGCTGCTATAAAATTAAGGGATTGAATTTAGCAGCTAGTCCGGTGGGTTGAGGGTAATATACCCCATGTACAGAGGACTCATGGCTTTGTAGAAATATAGGATACTAGCAGTTTTCTAGCCTGGTAGATGGAGCCTACCTTCTTTGCAGCAGGCTTGACAACATCTATGTACATATTTCATTTCATGTTGCTTGAGAATGTCAGTCTCTCAGGAATGATGCTACCACCTACAATCAGTGATTAGAGATGAAAAATGTTCATAAATTAGGTAATCATTACTATTAGCGACATAAATTATTTTAAAGAAAATCCCATTGGGAAATGAGCCCAAAACAATTTATTTTGTTTTACCTACTCATTTGTGATCTATTTGCGAAAAAAAGTGCATATTTAAGAAAACTTATAAGCATTAAGTGAACGTAAAAATCGATCCTGAGCAGTGTAGTCACTTGTTTGCGTTAAACAAGAAACTGCTCTTAAATATTTTTTTTTTAATGCAAATATGTCACAAATGAGAATAAATTGTTTTTGATTAAATTCCGAATGCTATTTTCTTTAAAATAATTTGTTGCTAACAGTAATGATTGCCATAAATTGTATTGAATGTCTACAATTTTCCATTTGTAATTTTTTTTTCCTGTAGAAATTCTGATGATTATCCAGCTGTTATGAGCACAGGTGGACGCTTCTCAAAATCAGCTACAGAAAGAGAAACGATGTTACAACAAAGAAAAAACACGATGATGGAAAATGCACGCAAGTAAGTAATGAACGCTGCTCGTTATCTGCAGATTATCATCACAGATTCATCATGATATTTTGTTTTTGGTCTGTCGTCTTTCGCTGGTTGCTGAAACAAAGATCACACACGGAAGACGCGGATGATGACAATTCAATCTTTTTTTACTATATATTTTTTATTTGTTTTATGTACTATTAAACAAGAAGAATACCCGTCCCAGGGCGGGTAATATTAATTCCTTTGAACAGACCTGTTTTGCACTACTTTTATGTCCCCTTACAAAGATTAAAATCAAAACATATAATGCTGCGAAAACTTCCAATTTTAATCAAAACCTATTAGATGATTTTGATTGTATAAAATGTCTAAAGTTTAAGGCTTAAGCTTAAGGTGCTTTAAAAAGAAATTGAAATTCAAGGAATCTTGATGAATTGGGGTCTACAAATATATAAACATATCCACATTTCTAATGACTATGAATGATGTTACTTTGGAACATTAGAAGACGTAAAATGGACGATTCCAATTTCCTTGTTTTTAGTCTGTGTCAAATTCCTTATCAGTTTATTCCGTCCCTACTATATATATATATATATATATATATATATATATATATATATATATGGTTTTATTTTTATTATTTATTTTATTTATACATACATAGAAGTAATCCGTGAACGCGTTTCATAGTTTTACTAATTGTCAGCACACGTCTACTTTGACTTTTGAGGCTAATGGTAGGTGCACCAGCCCAGATGTGACAACAATACTCCATGCATGGGCGAATGGTGGCTTTGTAGAGATATAAGATAGGATATAGGCAGGTGTGAGAAGTTTTCTAGCTCGGTAGAGGCAGTCCACCTTCCTTACAGCAGCTTTGGCAATGTATTTGTTCCAATTTGTGTTGTCTGTGAATGTTAGGCCGAGTAGTTTGAATCAGTGGTTGAAAAGGTTTCTCATAATTGTTGAAGGAAACCATTTGTCTCCATTCCACTATAGACTGGAGGTCATTTAGTCATTGCCTTGGATATGCATGTGTTCGTTTTTCCCACATGTCTGGAACAGAGCGTGGTGTCATCAGCAAATATATACCCATCTCAGACACAATTTCATCAGAGAGGTCGTTTATAAAGATCACAAATGGTTCAAGGATCGACCCCTGGGGCACACCCGCATTAATATCATGTTGTTCATCAAGGACAACCTGAATCTTTTGGCTAAAAAGGATTTGATTATATTAAACACTCGTCCAGTGAAGTGAAGTGAGTAATGTGAAGACCTTCATGCCAAAAAAGCCTTGGATATATCGAGTGCTACCGCTCCAGCTTTATCCAGTGTATGGTAAATGTGTTCCAAGATATTGTTAAGATATCCGCAGTAGAATGGGCTTGCTTTGTTCTTCAAAAAAAAGTTAACGAAGTGGTGGACTATCACTAGATTTATTAAAGAGCGGGAGGAGACTGATGGGGTGATAATTTTGCGGGTCTTTCACCAGAGACAATTTTGCAACTACCAGGGAAGCAAGATTCTGCAAGGCATTTGTTATAGAGTTTTGAGGGGACAGGAGCCAACTCAGCAGAGCTTTTCTTTAAGACTATATATAGCAAGGATAAGATCAGGCCCACCATGTGCTTTGGAAGTGTCAAGGTTTTTTATGATATCCCGGACTTAGGAAGAGGTGATGACCAGATCGTCGAGTGTGGCTTAAGTCTGAAGTAGAAAGTTTGGGAGGGAAGATCAACCGCTGAGCAAGCAATTCAGCCTTATCAGATGTCGTGCAGGCGACAGCATGGTGGTTGGATAGTGGGGGAATTGTTAATTGCCCCATTATTTACCCACACTATTATAGATTTTCCAGAAATGGCGAGTTCGTAATTTCTGTAATTCAAATCAACATTTGTGTGTATGTATCTGGAAAAAAGCTGTTTATTTTTTATTTAACTTTTCCGCATTTCTTTGTTTTGTAGGCGTTTTTTGTATATCCAAAAAGATGCTGATGCCAGTCATTCAAGAAATCTTGATCTAATGGACTGTGAAACTCCAATCTCATCTACAGATCGCAACTTTACCCACAGGAGTGAGTTGGCATATCAGGCTGCACTGCGTCGGAGGCAACGTGAGCAGCAAGAGACTTGAGCACAAAAGGCCATTATTATTATTAATCTTTTATAAGATCTTTTCTCCCAAATTCTTTTCCCCCCTTGTTTTTTTTTTTGTTTTTTCGCTTTCTTTTATCTTTCTGTTCTCTTCCTTCCTTTTCTCTTGAAAGCAGGTTTTGTACCTACATTTGATTTGCCGGCTAAGAAGGGAGGGCGAGGACAGATGAGCATTTATTGCCTAATCATTTGGGAAAAAGAAGGAGCACGATTGCAAAATCAACGATGGCTGCTGCAAAAACAATTTTTTTTACCTTCGTGATAGCATGCATTATTTCCCACGTACAATCCCCACCCACCCTTTTTTTTAAGTGCTCAGACCAAACTTGAACGATTTGACAGTTGTTAAAAAAATATTGATTGCTGTCAAATAAAAGATTGAAATTTTAAGCCCCACCCCCTATTCCAACCCCCCGACATAAAATGGTCAATGCAGTATCTGAGCACCAAAATAATATTTCGACTTGAATGTAAAGCACCAAATCTATCTTTAAAACAAACAACAAAAAACTTATATTTTCCATTGCGCTTGTGTCAGACTCTTCTATGTACGCAACCGGCACAACACACAGGATACTTTGGCCTTTTTTTTTAAAGTTTTATTTTAAGAATTTTTCCCCATTCTGTTTGTTGCATAACTTATCGTTGTATAAATTGCAACCACCATTTTTACTCAAGCACAAATTAAAAGAAATTCTTGTTAAGAATTGTCACAGTTTGATCGAATAAAATTTCCAGATGTTATTGCTAACATAATCCGTCTATTAAGCAAAGAACCTATTTACTGTTTTTGAATAATTAAATGACATTCTTTATGAAAGGAGATGGTTTTTCTTTCTATTTTGTTTCGGAATTTTTTAGATGAGGATCGATAATTCGGATTATTTGGACTACTGTTCTCATCTTGATTGTTATATTCACAACGTTTTGGTTGATATAACTGCTGACTTTCCTTTTAGCAGTTCTATCCATCATGGCTGACCGAATGAGAACAATCTACCTCCGTTGATTAAAAATAAAGGGTTCGGTTCAAAATTCTGTATAGGTGCACCTGACGAAGGTCGGTGGATACATCAGCCGAAATGTTGTGAGACTAACATCAGGATGAGAATAGTTGTCTGAATGAAACAAATTATTTAAAAAAAAAAAAAAAATTTTAACTTTTAGTTGTTGTAATTCTTTCTTTTTTTACTGATAAAAACAGAAGACTGAAATGAAAAAGTATTATCTGGTGTCAATTGAAAGAAACACAAAAATTGCCCAGAAATGAGTTTTTGAAATTTTAAATGAGCCCTCCTTGTGTTTATTTTTTTTATTTAAACATTTTTTTAAGGAATCTTTTAAGAATAGAAATTTCTTCCCACAAAATATTAATTCCAACTGCATTAGAAATAAATACAACTTAACACAAAATGTGCAAACACATAAATAATATTGAGTTTTTGAATCTCTAATTTGAAATCCTTTTGTTTTTTGTGCAAAATGATTGGAACTTATTCTTTTTTATATAAAAATAAAAAAAGGCTTTGGTCATGCAACTGCCGCCCTTTATATAATAAATTCTGCTTTTTTTTCTTTTTTTAATCATTCAGAACCCCTAACCTCAATATATAATAAATTCTGCCTGTTTTTTTTTTTTTTAATAATTCGAAACAGCTTGTCTGTTTTTTTGTTTTTTTTAATATATTTTTCTGCTCAAACAATTTTGAAAAGAAAACAGAAATAAAATCTATTTTAACTTATTTGTTTTACATTTTAACTTAGTTCTCTCAGTCGACGATCAACTAAAACGGATTTTGACAACTTTTATCTTCAGTTAATCAATCATGAAGATGGATATGAGACACCCCCCCCCCCCAAAAAAAAATTAAATAAATATGTATATTTTGTTTGGTCTGCACTTTTTAAATGATAAATTTCTTAGAGGAATTTATCAAATCTCACTTTGCAATATTTTAATTTTTCTTGTGTTATCATGGATAAAATTTTAATTAGTGAGTACTAATTATATGTATATATATATATATATAATGATCTTAAACTGTTAGAAATATAAGTTCAATGTATGTTTCAATGGTTTTCTCAGTGAATGATTTCCAACAAAGAAAACACAGAAAAAGTCAAGTCACTTCTTTTACCTATTTTAAAAAAAAATTAAAGCTGCATTTTCTATTGGCAAAATTACAGAAAAAAATAAAATTTCAAAAACACTCGAAAAAAAACAAAAAAACATTTATCTTCAATATGAAAAAAATTCCCTTTCATTCATTAACCCTAACACACACGGTTGATAGTTTTTTTTGTTTTTTTAAAACTTTTTCTGGGGTTTATTTGTTGGAAAAATTTCACTGAGGAAACATACTTTGAACTTATCAATATCAAGACAAATGTGTTTAGGAATGGGCAGAAACGATCGTATGTTTTAACGTTATTACAGCTCTAGTAATATAAGCACTATTGAGCTTTCAACCCACTTTTTTGTGTGAACTTATAGGAATTGAAATAATATATATATGAAATAAATGTTCCGAATTTACTTTTGAAAAAGAAAATCTTCATTCATACAATTGTTTCTGCTCATTTCAAAACACCCTAACCTCAAAACAAATTTTTTCTTGATAAACAATAAATTCAAAGTGTTTTTAAAAGGCTTCCTTAATGAATTTTTATCTCCAATCAAATTAAATCCAGAAAACCCCAAAACTGTTAACTTTTCAGTTCACTTATTTATCCTTTTTCAAAACAAACCCATGAAAAGATTCCTGACTGCAAATATCTAATAAGGAATTGGAGATAAAACTTTATACTTAGGAAGCCTTTTGAAAACATCTTTAATTTATCAAGAAAAAGTGTTTTGAAAATAGACAGAAACAATTTTATGAATAAAAATGTTTCTTTAAAAGTAAATCGGAACATTTATTAAATTGTGTTTTGAGCTCTAATAATAAACACTATTGGACCCAACTTTTGTATAAATTTAAATAATGACTACTAAAAAAAAAATGAAAAATATTTTTTTATCTATTCAAGTAAGTTTCTTTCTCTTTTGATTAAATGTTCCCACTTTCAAAATTACCACAAATAACAATCAACAAACTATTTTCTACTTGTAAATATATTGCTCAAAAAGATTTGTCAGGACCATTAACAAGGAAGCTTGGATCCCGGATCCATTGCAAAATTTATGCAAAAAAAAAAAAGTTTATGCAAACAAATTAATGTAAGAAAAGCTTTTTTTCTCCCGTTTCTCTGAAGAATCTTTTGTGATAACTTTTGCATATCAGATTAGAAAATAAAAAAAAAGTCTTTGTATCAAGTTTTATACAATCGACCCCCAATAGTTTTTAGTCTTTGAATTAAAAATATAAAATTCCTAATCATCTTGAACAAAATAAAACCTGGAAAATATTTTTGTAATTTTATTCAAATTTATTCTAAGTTTGTTCAATACATTTTTTTTTAATTTACTTATTTTTTTTCATCCTTAACATTAAATAGCAGTTTTGTGTTTTCATTCTCTTCTCTGAAAACAAGAATACATTTTTTTGTGCCGTTTCGAAATCATTTTCATCCTAGACAATATTTCTCCATCACTCTGTCATCCGATGTTGTTAGAATCTTTAGAGTTTTCACAATTTTTACGTGAATATATTTTAAAATGTTTTTGAAACACTGTAGGTTCTTAGCATCCTTCAATTTTTGTTATATAATCAGAAATATTCTATTGAGAATTTTACTGCATCTACATACACGTGATGGAACTTGCTGTTTGATTCATTTGAGACGTTCTTTGCACTGACACGTGACTAGATAATTATTTTAATCTTTTTCATAAAAAAGGCGATTTTATTTTTCATTGATTTCTATCACAAATGAAGAAAAAGATCTTTGTGTGATCTCGTATCTTCAACCGGTCTGACAGACTCTCTTTGGGCTCTATAGTCGACCCTGTTAAATAAAAATTGTTTTGCTTTCTGTACAATAACCTCTTCTTCATTGTTTTCGACAAAGGAATATTTAATTGTTGCTGCAATTTATTTTACTTCTTGACAGAATATTTTCAATTTAAAATGTTAGTGAACATCTGGTTCCTCGTGTCAGCATAAATCTGACTCAAGGACATGTTTCAACAAACAATTAAGAAAATCAAGCAATATATTCCATCACATGTATGCAAAATGCATTCATTTTTTCTATTCCTTCTTCCCCATTTTTTTTTTTTTACATAAAACTAATAATGAAATCTTTTTCTTTTCAAAAAAAAAAAAAATGCAGAAAAAAATTAATATTAAGTTTAAAATATATTCTAAGCTTCTTTTATCTTTTTTTTAAAATTGATCTCTTACTTTGATTATAAGATTCTCTGAAATGTCTTTACCTTTTATTTATATTTTTTCTTTTAAATTAAAAAAAGAAAAATCTAAGTGTTTGACTAAAAAATGTTGGTCATTCCACTGATTTCCTCTGACAAGTTGTAATTTTGTTATTGTTTCTTAAAAAAAGGATAAAAATTAACCCTTAATTTTAAATTGTTTGTTTTCATTAGTTTTCAAAATTTTTCGTCTTCAGAATATCAATTCATGACATTAACGCATGACTGACAATGCTGTTCAATCAAATGATTGCAGCAAAGAAGATCCGGTTAAACTGGAATCACAGAAAAACAAAGATCTGAAAAAGGAAAGACAGCCCGGCTGCTGATTGTTGTCTCTCAGCTGATTTCGTTAAATTACACTCCATGAAGACCTAACAAAGAATTGTCGGTTTAACATCCGTTTTGCATACTGACATGTGTTGAACAGCTTCTAGAAATTGACTCCAAGCTAACCTATATCTAGAGAGATTAATTTATATGTATGTATATGTATACACATATACATACACATATATATATACACACATATAATACATACATATACATATATATACACACATATAATACACACATATACATACACACATATAATACACACATATACATACACACATA
>OY744547.1:118200-365700 GCA_963556195.1 Sepiola atlantica
ACGCAACTAAAATCATGAATTAACCTTCCATCTCTCATTGAATAAAAAGATGTACACAAATCCCAATTGAGGCTAAGTGAGAAGGCAGCCGAGGAAGAATTGGAATTGCTCGCTCAAAGATTACTTCAAGCAATGATACATCGAAATCAATGTAAATGATAGTTTCATAAAGAAAGTCACTTTGTGCCACCATGGCCAATGTCTTACGTAAAAGAGACACGTTAGACAAAGTAGATAGATACACTGTTCATTTCCATGACAATCGCACATTATCCTATTATGTACTACACATGCACTTTTGATGAGTTGCAGAGCACTGTAAATAATAATAATAATAGTAAGTATATTTTTATAATAGTATATAGTATATTTATATATAATAGTATATTTATATATAATAGTATATTTATATATAATAGTATATTTTTTAACAATAATTTTAGCGTTAAACCAGATTTTACTTAAAGGATCTCTATTTCCTTAACTCAGTTTCTTCTGAACTACCCTCATAAGGATACTCTATTTCAAGACTTTACATACCATGTAACTTAAGTAAAAAATTTAATTCAACTTCCATCTCTAAATCTCTCTATGTCACATGTCGTTGAGGTAACTAGCCAATTGTTTATTTTTCTTACAGGGTCATAGATCCCCCTAAGGCCATCCTGACAATTATTCCAGGTAGACAACCACACCTGGACAGCTATCTGTACACTTCATTTTCAAAAGTGTATTTTTGCCGATGAACATGCAACAATGTGGTGTATGTAATTTACTTACTGTCTATTTGGAAGGCCATTATTTTCGGAGGTAATTTCCATATCGACTCAACGGAACATCGGACATCTTCCAAGTCAATCTCGGAAATGTTTCCATAATCCAAAAAGAAAACATTGACCGCATTCTTCCCAACAGAATGGATGACCCAAGCTCTGAAAGAAATGTAAAAATTATTTTATACATGTTTGGCTAAAATATAAATTTATTCGATCAAAATCAGAGCATCTGTGTGCATTTTACTGCACAGACCATCATTGTCCACTGGTTGTTTACATCTGAAGTCGGTGCTCGATTCTAACATTGGTCGCAGTATCAATCGTTTGGTCTCTGTCACCGCTATAACAAAAGGATTCTTGTCATCGCCAACAAAACCACAACTCCAGTTTAAAACAAGTAACATTTTTTTTAGTTTCAGAGACGTTACAATTATGCTTGTTTTCTTCTACTGAACAGCAGGCCTACAAATCAAGACAAAGATATCTTCAAACCACGTCCACTTAAGGCCCATCTGTCACTGAGACCGACAGAAAACCAACTGACTCTCTGCTGGAATATATATATATATATATATATATATAGATATTATTTGGACTACACAAGAGAGACCACTCGGGATTATCAGCTGTTAATCTATAGACATAAAAAAACTGACTGACCATGAAGTATCCCATTTGGTATGAACATTAATTTTGAAAAATCTCAAGTGGGTCATAATCGCAGTATTGAACCTTGTATCTGAAGGGAAACAAGTTTTTCAAGAACTTTCAGTAATTGGATTTCTCAACTCCATTCAAAGAGGCAATAACTTTTCCGAATAGAGAAATAACATTTCAGGGGCTTCAAACAATATTTTGAGTGGTCTCTCTCTTTTCTCTCAGTTAAAATATTTTCCAATCACAAGCCTGCCGACTGTAGCATGCATGCACCCCACTAAACATGCAACCATCTTGTGCATGTTTACAATATAGACATTGAAATGATGCCAAAGGAGGTTAGGGTTAACCCATAATGGTGCACTGGAGGTTAATTGCAAAATGTTTAAAAATATTCATTTTATTGAATTGATTATATAAAATTAATTTTATTTTAAGTAACATCTAACATATATAAAGTTAAGACAATTTTTCCCCTGTACCTTTTTGAAGAATAGGAAAATAATCACATGCATCACAGGCTACTAAACTCACAACCATCACTTATTCGAGTGTATTTTAGTAAATGTGTTATTATTTTTCTCCAGCTAACACTAAATATTACTTTTGGCCCATCATCTTCGACTCTCCTCAAAACATACTCCATATAGGTGGTAGCAAAAGTTTTCTCCCCCAACACTTTAGTACTGACACTCCCCCCATCGACACCGGGACCAAATAAAGAATGTCTACTTCACAAAAAATTGTCCGTTACTATTTACTATTTGTCTATGCACACTCACGCTAATTCTGTTGATTTTCAAGAATATCGAATTACATTATTTCTACCTATTACATATACATTTATACTTATTTTGGTTTTTAGAGAATGTAATTACCGAACATAGTTACTTGCATCATTCAAATTGGCGGCTACAATTTCTTCAGCGACTCGACTTCCGAATTAAGTCAATATATGCCAAGATACTCGACAGACGCCCATAATAAAGATGAGATTTTCTGAATCCTACACTTTTCACATGCATAAAATATCCAAAAATTGGAAAAAAAAAACATTGATTTCTTTGTATAGAAATGACCCAAAATGTGTGATTGGTGGACCCTACATTTGGTCGCCTTCTGGCGGATCATAACATAAAATGCATGCCAGCTTACAGGCTTCGTTTAACTGACCTATTTTTCAAGAGATTTTCTACTTGCTTCCGTGGCCAAGTGATTACGGAAGTAGATCCAAGACCGAGAGGTTTAGCGTTCGATCCCAGTTGACTCTTACAACTTTTAAAAAAAGTTTTATTACATTGTTAAACTTTTTTTGGCAACATGGGAGGGGGACAATGGGCCAGATTTTTTTAATTCAACGTTATTATAAAGAAATCAATGTAATAATACATAGTACTTTAACTATTGTGAATATCATCATTTCCATTCGAATACACACATGCTCTGCATCTTAATTATATTTGTGTGTTTAAGTAGTGCTCATATTTTCTTTTTTCTTTCCATCACAAAAAAGGGAATTTCTATACAAAGATAACGAGGGGGAATTGGTTTTAAAAAGTGCCCATTGTCATAGAGCAGGTGTTTAATCAAAAAGAAAAATTCTGGGAAAATATCGGTACCATGGTGGGCAGGAAGACTCCTACAACCGTGTCTCCTTCCTTCCTTCCTCCTATCCCCCTTACACAATTCCAAACCGAACATTACAATTGTCCGATGTGACTTATTTGCGTTCTGTCGGATGTTGACAAATTTTAATTATTCTTTTACATTTCTCCCGAACAACGCCGGGTCCAATTAGTTCTTAATAAATGACTTTTCATTAATTATGTCATATAAACTTATTAAATTTGCTTCTATCCAATGTTTTTTAAATAGTAAAAGCCGTCTATCGCATGCCAACACATAAATGAGCGTCAAACTGAAGAAGAAGAAGAAACTAAACTTCAATAACTTAATTTTGTTCGTAAATAAATATCTTTACAAAAGAAAGACACAGAACTATATATAAAGTTGAAGTTCCTTTGTCAGTTTGTTCATGAACTCTTCCCAACTGACCTCTGCACAGAAAAAATATTTTTATAAAAAATTTGGAACTTACCTGTACCATTCCTCTTGAAACAAAGCAACACATTTCTTCTCTTTATTTGACAAAGTATATTTTGGCAAACTCGGAGCTACGGATTGTAATTCGTTATGTAAATCCAAAAATCTCGTCAAATCCTTAATTTAAACAAAGAAAAAAAAATCAATAAAAATGGATTTTGCAATTTATATTGATTAAACAAATAATGAAAATATCAAACAAGCAACAAATGTCCAAAATGACGATACCGTTTGGTCAACATTCATCTGTCTCTCTCTTGATGTCTGTTACATTCATCTCTCTCTCTCTCTCTCTTTCTCTCTGTTCGGACGGAGATGAAATTGAAAACAAATCCCTATACATAAATCAAACATGAGCGATGTTTCTGGCAAAGAGGGAACAATTGCTGTTTTCTGTGTTGGGCTGTTGCTTTGAGTAGGTTGTATGTTTTCAATCCTCTCATAGTATTCATCATCATTCAACTGTCAATCTACCCATCTCATTAAAACCACTATCCTCGAGTGGCTTTTGGCCTTGATAATAATTGATAACGAGTTAATAAAGAAAAGGAAAAGGCAAAATTTAAACGACTGGTTGTATTAATTTTGTATTATTTTTTTTTTGTTGGGTCTGCATTGCGCTGGGAATCCATCAACAGCAATGGCAAAGTTTTATTTATAACAAAGACCTGTAACAAGATTAAACTTTTCCAACATATGATTTTAGATGGAATCAAAAATAGTAATTAATATTCAATTTGAGAGCTTTAGTTTCAGAAATTTGCAAATCTCCTTGATAAAGATGAAGTTTAGACTAAATTTCTTTATACTATACTGTGTGTGATGCAGTGTATAACCATACCGCCCCTCGACGACTGTTGACCCCCAACATCTGTGCCGTGGGTTTCCTTCTACTTATCCTGGCAATGTCGACGCCAGTCTTGGCGATCGGCAAGGATGCATGCACTAGTTTTCAAGTTGTATACAAAAATAAAAGCAACGCAGACACACATATTGTGTTGACTTGTTGAATAGAGTGTGTGTGTCGTTAGGACCCCATCGCTAGAGCCCACATCTGAGTTAGGTCTCTCATCTCCCAACTAATTGTCAGGGTGCCATTCTGTCTGGAAAGTTCAATGGATTCGTTGGATTTTTTTTATCCATTTTGTATTATCAATTATTTAACATTTTCTGTGGTTCCAGCTGTGTGTGTGTGTGGGGGGGGGGGGAGTCCTCACTCACTCATCTTCAACGTAATGACAGAGCAATGATTTAATGTATATGGAATGTTGGGTCATACCAGGCCCAGCATATCAGCTCTGATACCCTGTTGGTGAGGCTGAATATATATACCAAAGCACGATAAACTCCTGACGATCAGTCAGCTACACTGGTTTAGCCAAATTGAAGAAACAACTCTTGGATGAGAAAATGCAGAGACCTTGAGGTGGAAAGCCAGAAGAAAGTGGGACGTCCCAAGAAAACTTAGATGCAAATCATCAGCAAGGATCTTAGACGGTGGAATTTGAATGTAATCAATCCTCAAAACGACCAAGCTTGCAGGCTGTCAGACCTACAACCCAATAAAATGGATGATGATGATGATGATGATGACTATGTATTTTGCTTTTTTATAACATGGATGCAAATCCTCAATGGCAGTGTACCAACAATTTTCTGAAAACTGTTATAGATTTGGTTTTTATTTTTTTGAAAAAATTAATCGCTTCTTAAAGGCAGGGTTCCATGCTAAGAAAGCAAGCCATGAGATCAAACAGAAGTTGTGTCCACTTCAGCTGATAGAATTCCGCCCCCCCCCCCCACCCCGGTCAGTCAGTTTTTATGTCCAGTAATCCAATAATTCTCAAACGGACTTACTTATGTGTCCTATGAACCTGCTACCTCAACTGTTCTACATCTACTAACCCAAGAACTCTCATCCATTCTTTTAATGTGGCCATACCATGGAAGTCTCCTATTCTGCACAACACATCTCCCTACACTGTCGAAATTTAATCTTCCTCTAAGGTAATCAGAACTAAGCCTGTTTTTAAGACTCATGTTACACATTCATCGTATCATTCTCATATCATTTCTCTCCATGCAACGCATGTCCTCAATCCGCACTGGCCAGGTTTCGCTTCCATACATAGTAAAATTTCCTACAAGTAAATACTTACGAGTGAAGAAAACATGTTGGCCCAAAATAATTCATCATTAATAACGGACGTGATCATCACTTGAAATACTTCTGCAGGTGATTGAAAACAAGATTGAATATCAAAATGCTTTACAAGAATGTCCATCTTCGTAGCTTCCAGTTTTAAAGAATCATCTGAAAAAATTAAAAACAAATAAAAAATTAAAAAATAGAAAAATTTAAAAAACATAAAAATTAATAAAAATTAAAAAAACTAAAAATTAAAAAAATTTTTTTAAAATAAAAATTAAAAAAATAAAACAAAGTAACTTTTTCCACTTTTTATATTTTTTCTTTGTGGAGTTCATAGTTCATTTGTTGACATTTATGCAGACGACACAGCAACTGTCTATGGCAGCACTTCGAAGAGCATTGTTCATCAAAATCTCACTGATTCTCTCTCTCTTCCAACCTGGAGCATGTGGTGCAATGGGGAAAAAATGACTTGTCACTGTTAACACCTCTAAAACCATGCTTTTCTCTTTCCGTCACCAGTAACGTTCGTTCCTTGTTTGGCCCCCAGTCAAAATGAATGGCACTCTCCTTGAGGAAGCCCCTTGTTTTGATAAGCTCTTATGACCAACTTTCACTCCAGATCTAAAATAGAAAACTTATATCCAATTTGTTGATAAAATTGCTGAAAAAATGGTTGGATCATTCTACCGCTCCAGAAAGTACCTGACTCCTGATGCAATCCTCTATATAAGAGTCGGATACGTCCTAAGATTGAGTAATGCTGCCACATCCATAATGCTGCTCTTTCCTGCCTTGACATAGTACAAAATCGACTTCGCAATCTAGTTGGGAATGATCTCTTCGCTCCTTTCTTACGGAAGAGATACTGCTAGTCTTTCTCTACTCTATCGTTATTTCCATGGAATGTGTTTGATGGAGCTTTATTTCTCGTTTCTCCCTGTAAGACATTCACAGCAAGAACTACGACTCCAAAAGGTATCTCACCCCGACGCCATCTTCTTACCTGTACGTCCTAAGATGGAGTACTGCTGCCATAGGGAGGTGCCGCTCAGAGCACCCTTTCTTGCCTTGACAAAGTCCAAAACCGACTTCAAAATCTAGTGGAGAATGTCCTCTTCTCTTCCCTACAGTCACTCTCTCACAGAAGAGATGTTGCTAGTCTTTCTCTACTTTATCATTATTTTCATGGTAGGTGCTTCACTGAGATCAAATCTATGGTTCCCCCTTGTAAAACATTCACAATAAGAACCTACCTAGCTATTACCACTGTCAACGATTGCTCTTTCTCCCTCTGCGTTCCCAAGACGAAACAAAACTTCTATGGGAAGAGCTTCTTTCCTAGAACTACCCGTCTGTGAAACAGTGTCGCGAGCCTGCTTCCCAACCGACTACAATATGGTCGTCTTCAAGTCCAATGTAAACAAGTTCTTGTTGAACCGTCCCCGTAAATAATCAATTTCTGCTCTGCTACAACCATCGTGCCGGTGAACATGATCTTGTCTCACTATCCACCCAGTCAAACTCTTTAACCCTTATCTGCGATTTGGCATAAATCAGTCTTTTCTTATTTAAAAATATAAAAAAAAGCAGATTCTGACCAAAAAGCGGACAACTCACATTGATGGGAGAATCTAGCAATTTAAGGGGAAATCTGCTTTTTCTGGATAAAAACAAAGTGGAGAACTCCCATCCTTGCTTTGAGAAAACATTGAAAATATCTTCAAATCTACTCACCGATTTGTGGAAATTTTTGTTGCCATTTATCCTCTTCTTTCACCTGCAGATGTTGGTTTTTATCTTGCAAACAATTGCGAGTAGGAATTTCGGTCAAAGATGTCGTTTTACCTTCAATCATATGAGTTGAAGAATTTGTTGCCTCAAAATTATTTCTTCTCTGTTGTTGTTGTTGATGATGTTTTACAGAAGAAGACATACTAAGAGTCTCAAGTTTTTTGTCAAGCGAGCTGGATCCATTGGGGTGACGCACGTGTTGAGGCGGAGCTAAAATAGAATTCCAATTATTTTTTAAATCTGTTTTTTTAACAATCTTCTAAACTACATCTTTTATATATATAATATATATATATATATATATATATATATATATATATATATATATAAAATTAAATGAACATTGGTGGGACAGTTGACACTAATTAATTTTTGTTTACATGCATGTGCGTTTTTCAAGACTGCGTCGAAAAATGAAGTCAACGCAGTTGTGAGAAGATGCATATGCGTTGAAACACAAATTAATTAGTGTCGACTGTCCCACCAATGTTTATTTAATTTTAGAAAAGCTCTACTCTGTATTGAGCACTTTTAAAAAAATATTAGTTGGTTTTGTGTTCATTATGTCAATTGAATAATTAATATATATAGTAAGTTATGAAAATATATTTATGGCAGTTAAGCTACACAGAGGCTTCCGTCTTTCATCAGACTAAAATGCATCGAGTTTGATTTGCCGGGTGTTTTAGTCTAGCTAGTTAACCAATCAGATTCTTTGTTATTCTCTATCTAGCTTTACTCACGTATTGAGCACTACTGAAAATAAGTACATAAAATATAATATTTTATGTGGATACATGAAATGATAATATATATATATTTCTTTGGTTTTCCCTTTTCAATTTCCAT
The DNA here is from genome assembly GCA_963556195.1 of Sepiola atlantica. Lineage (NCBI taxonomy): Eukaryota > Metazoa > Mollusca > Cephalopoda > Sepiida > Sepiolidae > Sepiola > Sepiola atlantica. The sequence goes on from OY744547.1 coordinate 126,532, forward strand.
ATATATATATATATATGGGAAGAGAAGGATGAAAGTAATCCGACGTGATGGGAAAATGAAAAAGGAAAACCAAAAAATGGATGTTTTTTTATGTGTACATCAACGTTTCGATTGGGAGAAATAGAATGAAATAGTGGCCAACTGCTGGGTGGACGTCCGTATTAGTTTGAGAAATAGAAATGAATGTAGAAAAGAATGAGTGGGGAAAAAATGGAAGGATGGGGTGAGCCAGGACTACTGTGGCTGGTGGTAAGAGAAAGAGGTGGGGGATGAGCAGGGGTAAAGTGGATGGCAGAAAGGGAGGTGAGGAAGAGGGGGGGAGGGAGGTATTTAACCAGATGGCTGCGGTTCAAGATTGAAGGGGAAAAAGTAAGTTGGAATGTTTGTGTATGGTGGGTTTATGCAGGGAAAGGAGGATGGGTAGAGAGGAAGGGGGGGCTGTGATTTTGGTGGATGGCGAAAGTTATGGTCTTAGAGAGCGTTTTGAGAAAATGAGGGAATTTAAGAAGGGGTATGGGAGAAAATAGTTGAGTGGGGGAGAGGGAGGATTTGTTGTGATAGGGTGTGAAATATTTGAAATATTTGGAAAATGATAGCAATGAGTGAGGGATTGGGGGGGTGGAGGAGGGCGGTGATTGAAAGGGTGGGTATGGAATATTTGAAATATTTGGAACATGAGAAAGTTTATTTGGACTGCAGTATTAAAAGTGTGAGGAAAAAGTAAGGAGAAAATGAAGATTCAAGGAGAAAAAGAAAGGGAAAAGTAAATGGGAGAGTGTTATAGAGGTTGGAGATGAAAAAAGTTAACCATGATCAGGCAAGAGTCTTTGTTCTGTGAGGATGATCTTGCTTATTAAGGGTGATAGGTTAAAGAAACCATTACTTTGCTTGATGGTGGTGGAGGCGGTGATGAGGGCAGTTTCTAATAATCTTCGCCGAGATTTGTTGTGGATATATTTAGTGATTTTGGCTTGTTCAAATTTGAACGCATGACCATGTTCTAGTGTATGGGAGAAAAGTGCACTAAGAGGGTTGTTGTTTTTTATGTCCCTTTTGTGTTCATTTAATCGTTTCTTTAATTCACGTTGTGTTTCTCCCACGTAAAATTGATGGCAGTCATTGCAAGGGACAGTATATAAGCCGGCATGGGATGTGGGTGTTTTTTGGAAATGTCTGGATGTGTTTAAAGTTTGTTTTATGGATTGAGATGTGGTTTGTACTGTTGGAATGCCTAGTTTGTTAAGCGTGTTGCATATGGATGTGTTATTGGAGTGCGTGGGTAGGAGAAGGGGTCTGTCTATTAGAGAGGTGTTAGGAGTTTGATTTTTTTGTGTGGTGTTTCTGGAGAATATTTGGAAGGCTTTTTTCTTGGCATTTAATATAAAATGTGTGGGGTATTGCAATGTTTTTAGGGAGTTAAAAATGTACTTTATTTCTTCATCTATGTGAGGGGGGCTACATATTCTTCATTTTCTCCTTACTTTTTCCTCACACTTTTAATACTGCAGTCCAAATAAACTTTCTCATGTTCCAAATATTTCAAATATTCCATACCCATCCTTTCAATCACCGCCCTCCCCCCCCCCCCAATCCCTCACTCATTGCTATCATTTTCCAAATATTTCACACCCTATCACAACAAATCCTCCCTCTCCCCCACTCAACTATTTTCTCCCATACCCCTTCTTAAATTCCCTCATTTTCTCAAAACGCTCTCTAAGACCATAACTTTCGCTCATCCACCAAAATCACAGGCCCCCCCTTCCTCTCTACCCATCCTCCTTTCCCTGCATACACCCCCCATACACAAACATTCCAACTTACTTTTTCCCCTTCAATCTTGAACCGCAGCCATCTGGTCAAATACCTACCTCCCCCCCTTTTCCTCACCTCCCTCTCTGCCATCCACTTTACCCCTGCTCATCCCCCACCTCTTTCTCTTACCACCAGCCACAGTAGTCCTGGCTCACCCCATCCTTCCATTTTTTCCCCACTCATTCTTTTCTACATTCATTTCTATTTCTCCAACTAATATGGACGTCCACCCAGCAGTTGGCCACTATTTCATTCTCTCCCAATATGTCTACCCTACATGTATCTGTACTTGCATGACATTTTTTCTCTATTTTATCATCCTGATGAAGTCTTATAAATAAAGACGAAACGTTGATGTACACATAAAAAACATCCATTTTTTGGTTTTCCTTTTTCATTTTCCCATATATATATATATATATATATATATCTCTAAACACGGTCCGCCATAAGTAACTATATTTTCTTCTGTTTGAACATTGACTGCACAAAGTTATCTGGCGATGCTACAACGGCAGTTTTTGACATTATTGAAACACCAGGATTGTGCAGAGGGTCTGTACTTTCAGCATGATAGGCTGGTGCCCCATCCTGCTACGCTTGTGTGAGACTGGCTGGACAACAACCTGCCCAGTAGATGGAATGGAAGGTGTGGATGGCTTGAGTGGCTGTCTCGTTTGCCAAATTTGACCATTCCCGACTTTTTCCTGTAGAGGTGTTCTCAAAGACAGTCTACTTAGCAAAGCCTTGTAACATTGAACGTAAAGAACAAATTTGAGCTGCCATTGCTTAAGTGCCGTTGAAACTGCGCAAAAGTGTGACAATCTGTTCAAAGCAAATTGTTTATTTGAAATCTTACATTTGTTTCATTTGTTTGAAAAGACTCTTCTACCAGCAGATGTGACTCTGGATTTTACAGTTCACCAAGATTCATCATAATATATTCAAACTGTTTTAAGATCACAACGATAAAAGAAAGATTTCTCACATCGGTTTCAACAAGACGCTGACTATTTTTATTGTTTACAAAATCAGAGCTTAGTTTTCAAAATTTGCTGATTCATATCTCATTATATTTACCAATAGATGTTCATATCTCATATTTACCAATAGATGTTCATATCTCATATTCACCAATAAAACATGTTGGCACATTCATGACTGAAACTTGGACTGAAGTTTATTTCTACCAAATATGGATGGATTGCAGAGAAAGAATTAGGAATTTTATTAACAATTACATGGGTTGCATTTTTGGGGGGAGGGGTGGGGGTCACCCTGTCTAAAAATTTGAGGAAATAATTGATCACTAAGGTCGGGAGGTGACGGTGGTTAAGTGGATATCGACACGGACTGAAGACCTGGGTGTTCCAAGTTCAAATCCAGTCGGTTCAACAGTACCACTTTCACTTAGGGATGTTGGCAACCTTTTCGTGGTCCTTCCTGTAAGTACCCAATGTCTTTCAAGAAAGATTTCTAACTAGAAAAACATTGGGGAAACTAATGCCAACACCAGAATCATCTGATTCACACGAAAGAAGAAGTCTGTAGGCCGCATATTTACAAACCCTAGTCTAGAAAAAATGAAATTCGAGAATGAAAAAGAAAACACAAAAAGATACCTTTATTTTCCTTTTTATCAAAACAGGAGCAAAATCCGACAGAGGTCACGAGGAGGGTGCTGCCTTTATAATCAGATTTATCGAATTTACCAATCGCATTTTCTGAATCTCTTGGGTTGAGAAATGTTATCAATGCTTGTGTGCTGAATAAACAGAATTAAAATAAAATACAAATTAATTTTTCTAAAAAATATCATTGGATCTATATATAAAAATACATTTGTCTGTCTGCTCTGTTAAAATTCTAAAAACTTGAAATATTTATTTATACATAGAAAACATACATACAAATACATATATATACACATTATATATATATATTTTGCCTTTGGATCTGTTTACTTGAAAACAGGAAGAAATGCGTATAGCTAATTTTGTCTGACCCCCCCCCTCCCCCCTCTAAGGACTAAGGACTTGGGTGGAATCTTCACCGTTGGATTTTCTTGCAGATTCTTCTGGATTTACCAATTTACATTTGAACCCTATACAACTTGGATCTCCGTGTTTGGTAACTTTCATTTACACACCCGTTTGAACTTTTTAAAACTTTTTTAGAAAGAACTTTAAAAAAAAAAACCTTTTTCCAAATTTTGAATATTGACTGTTCTTATCTGTCAACTTATCAATCACTACTTCCTCTGATGATAAGATTTTGATCTTTGAAAAGCCGTGCTTAAGGAATGCAATTGAAAGAGAAGAAGAAGAAATATTTTTATTTACTAAATGCTCCTTGTTCTGAACAACTGAACTATTTTTCATTGACTCACCTTATTTTTGCTCTATCCAGTATATTGAGCTTTCCTCATCTCACAATAGGTTTAATTCTCTAAAAGTTATCTTTTAGCTATAAACCTTCATATATATATATATATATATATATATATATATATATATAAGTCAGTTCATATTATATTTCAATAACCATGGTTTTATTTTATTATTTTTATTTTTTCACATTTCCAAAAAACATAAGATTTCTGTGAGATATATTTTTTACGGTCCGTTTCATTTGTCTTGTGCCAAACAACGTTTTTATGTCAATATCGTCTCTGCAACTATACAGTGGTTCATTTTTGGGTGAAACCAAACAAAAAAAAACAAAGAAAAAGAGCAAACTCACACATGGGGGAACCCACTAATACGCCATTTTGAATTTTTTGTTCAAAGCTAGTACATCCTAAAAGTTGTGCGGACATTTATAAATTTAATTCAGTAATATTTCTTAAAATAGTTAATAAGTTCTATAATTTATTTATAAAAATTCTAATTCACTTGAGGGTAATTTTTTTTTTTACTTTCTAAAGTTTCATCAATTAGCCGTCAGATGTCTATTCAGGTCATTTGGATATGAAACTCTTTGAAGTTCAACAGTTTAGAGCTAGTTTCATAGACTCAGCCATCCATTCAAGCAACTATTAAGATTGTTATACTTCGGTGTTTTTGTGGAAGATGTTTAGTATTTATTTATAAATCGTTTCAATCAATACTAAGATAAGCTTAATTACCCAGAATTCTTCACTTAAGTAGTAAGTTTCTATTAAATTATTAAATGCGAAACTGTACATGTTTTTTAATATTGAAATTTATTTCTGACAGTATATTATGTATTATGCTGTTATTTTTTTTTGTTAATGTTTGAGCGAATAATATCTCACGAAACAAATCAGGGCTGATAATACAAAAGAATACCAAAATTTCTTTACCTTCTTTTGGGGTCGTAATTATTGATGATATTCACATGTGATGGGCGGAAGTCATGGAACAACGAATGAAGCTGTCTCTGAAAGTTTGCAGAACGAAAAGAAATTGAGTCTTGGCATCATTAAGATTGAAAATATACGAAAATCAAACTCTTTCCAGGTGGACGTGTTCCACACCATGTTTACGTTTTTACATTGTTTCCACACGGCTGACACTGTGTTGCCAGATCTTGCTTATGGTCAGTTTAGAAGGGACTCCCAGCTAACTAACTGTTTCAGCAAGGCCCCTTTCTTCTCGTGGCAGTGTTCTTTATTCTCTAATTTTAAATTTCTTTTCTCTTTGTTTTTCCATGTTCGTCGCTATAAAAACGTTTAAATTGGAAGATCAAATACTCAAATTTTATAATGGGTTCAATTCTGAAATTCCCAGAAGACACCTGAAGTCGGTTGGTAAGTACAATGATTGAAATGTTAACATCTTCTTGGGTCATCCATCAATTGCTTGTGGAACAGTCATTATGTTTTTTGCTTAAGACTTATTGTATATGTGGCACGTCAAATCTGCACATAGTCTATGGTACTCCACTAACTGGAGCAGTTATACCTTCCCATTGTCAAGTATATATGATCATCTACAAAGCCATTGTTCTCAGAACCAAATCATCAGTTTGTAAATGAGTGCAACTGGAAAACTACTCCTCTAGATCCACCGTCTTCTCTCCATACCCACATATTAACAGGATAACCTTGAAAAGGATGTGGCTCCTCACCATGCACTGATGGTCACTCACTATAGAGAGGTTATATTTTACGCATTACATCTTGTTGGAATGCATAGAAACTAGTCTCGGAAATGGACTACCTCTATGCACTTGGGATAAGGAGTTTGCAGAGGATGAGAGATTGTGAAACTAACAACAAACATGACGTGCAAATAACAAGAATACATCATCTCAGGAATATATTGTCAAATAAAAAATACGATTTTTTGAAATTGAAGAAAAGTAAAATAGAACTCACATAAGACATTCCAATGGGGAAATTACCCACAAATAACGTCTCATGATCGTGGCGTGACCATCTTGACTTGTCGGCATTCTCTGATTTATACTCATCATGGCTGCTACTTGTGCGATCATCAACTGAAGCTTTGTTTAATGAATTACTATTATTACTCGGAGATTTGGAAAATGTATTTGAAGCTAGAAAAAGAAAAATATTTAAAATGATAAAATAACGAGAAAATTCCCTGAAATTTAATGCAAGTTATCGATCCTAATAATGGCACCGAGCTATTATTATACGAAAGCTGAGGTAATCAACGTGTTTCCGTAAAGCCTTTTTTTTATATATTTTAATCACAAAAAATATATGATGAAATATTATTTCTTAGTTTTGGGATTGAGTTATGTTTGAAAAACCTTCGATTTCAATTAACTCACCAACTTACTAAATTTATATCAGTCTCACCCCCATCGCTAACCCTAACCCTCAAGAACAAAAACATTCTTTAAAGCATTACATTGCACGAAAATGTTTCTTTCAATAAGATTGCTGCAGGTTAGTTTCAGTTCGGGGGGGGGGGGGGGACACTTAAAAATTCAGGACTACTTTCATTGTATTCCTTAGAAAATTTTACATCACTTAGTTTTGATGTAGATTCTCTAACCTTAAAATAAAAAAGAAATAATTTTCATTTGAAAGAAATTTGGAGGAAAACCACAAACAGATGATTGTCGTAGTGTTATTTAATATATTCCAATGTTGAAGAAATTTACTATTTATAGTCAAAATTTATTTATTAGAAAAAAAAACAGAAAGGTTATTAATTGATATGGTCTTTAAGATATTCAAAGTCGAGGAATTTGATTTGTGCTTTTCAGTAAGTCGTTTTTTTTTCTTTAATAATAATTAAAGAAAAAAAAACGACTTACTGAATACTAAAAAAATTTAGAAAGATTTGTTTCCCTTTTTATGACAAATGTTAAAGTTATCATCATCATCATTACTACCAACATGTTGACTCAACCTTTTGGTTAGGCGCAAAATGTAGTATCTGTTCTTATGCTGCACTTAGTTTTTCTGTCCTCAGTAACTGAAGGAGAAATCCTTCTAGACTAAGTCAATTAAAAATTTTTTCCAATCCAGAGTACCATACTGACCTTGTGCCTAACTCTACTCTTGTGGGGAGGAAAGTAAATAGGAATAGCAACAACAACAAATTTAGTTTTAAAAATAATAAACGTATGTATTTATTTAATTATTACATTTTATGGAGACTTTATTTTTAAAAAGTAATTATTCCAAAGTAATCCTAGTTTTTGCTAAGTGTAAAAATATGCATGCGAAAATATAACTGAAAAAAATAAACCCAACAAATAATGAAACGGCAGTTATGACTTTGGTTTGGTAGTTTTGTTTTACGGCATATCAACCCTTTTGGGGTTATTTAATGCCGAATCTGGTCTTGTTTTCTTCTCTTTTTTGTTTCTTTCCCCTTTTAATATCTGTTTCTATTTAACCCATAGTTGGGACCCTAACAGGTACTACCACTCCGGGTCAGGGTTGACCTGGGAGCAATGGTAATTAAGAGGAGGCTCCACATTCCCCAAAGTCCGTAAGCCGGATCTCACCATCGGATGTAGTTTAAGGTCATATCCAGGACCGGGAGTAGGGTAGGAAAAATAAAAATAAAAAAGGGGAGGGAGAAAGGGAGAGGGGCTGTTGTTTTTGTTTTTGGTTTTGTAGAACATAATTAAGTTTTACAAAAAAAAAAAAAAAAAAAAAAAACGTCAATGTAGGTGAATTTAGTCTCAGGGAGCCACAGGGCAGCCTGATCTGGTATCACCAGAGTTATGACTTTGAATTTTAAACTTTGGTCATTAAATCGCGTTACTACTGATATTCATATCAAGAAAACTTGTGTGTATATAAAAAAATAGCAGAATCAAATTATAAGTGAATCGTACAGAATATGAATTTATTAAACAATGTTTAAAAACTAAATATGCAAATGAGTGTTTTGTAAGGTTTCCTATAGCAAAAAATACAATAAAATATTTTAAAACTGATATGAATATAGTTAAGATAAATTTTTAAAAAACTTCTGCATTTATTCATTTAAATAAGATTAGAAATCACAAGATTACTTACAATTTTTTATGTTTTTATAAAAGTCATATTTCTTCATTTCAGTTTCTTTTAATTGTGATCTGTCACCAAAATTCGTTTGACTCGTAGAATCATCACGGATGTCAAAAACACTGGCGTTCTCATTGACGTCTTCAATATCCTCTAATTTGGGCATTTCAGAAAGAATTGTTGACATTTTATCTGAAAATAGTCGAAAGTATATTTTTCAAATTAACCTATATACACATATGTTTCACATGCCAAACCGGCAATCATCAGTGTGGGAGGAGAAAATCCCTGCCGGCAACACGGTTCGAACCCGATACGAAAGTCATATTTAACTCAGTAGTCGGAGCGCGTACCAATGTGCCCACTACGGGAGAGTAAATTAACGTAAATTCGGCGGCCATAAGCAAGCCGTTTAAAGCACTCAATAGGCGAGGCCTAGAGTGTTGCATTACGCTGTAAATGATGGTCTGTTGTCAACTTGATTACTTATGACTCCTTTTGATGGATTTAGTTTTTTCATGTGAAAAAAACCTTGCATCTCTGCTTATAGAATTTTTATCCATTTTTCAACAAGTTTTGGGCATGTTTGTTGGTGTTTAGTTCAACAAGATTCTTTTTTGTTTTTTTATTGTTTTGGGGTTGCTTTTGCTTGTTAATTTTTTTTCATTTACAAATGGTGATAGTTCATTCATTTTTTTTTATTTTCTAGTAATTTGCTAACTAAGATCTGGGCTAATTTTTGGGAGGCTGATTTTTCTTGGGTTATATATTTTTTCTTCCTCTGAACTGGAGATGTCTGAGATATCAAGGTTTGGGTGGTAAAATTATCCATGTATGTTTTTTTGTTTATTTCATCAACCTTGCTCCCCACCTTGGAGCCCTTTGTGGAAACTGCCAGGGGGAAAACACTTTCGCCCTGGCATCACAGGGATACAAGTATGATATACTTGATTTTGATGGAACATAGAGCACCGACAAAAAGCAATTCAAGTACAAGTTACCAAAAAAGTAAATAAGTTTTTGTACATTTTCGTAAATTAATTATTATTTAACACGATTAAAAGCAAAACTAATTTGTGAATAAATTTGAAAGTGTAGTCTAAAATATTTTTTTAAACAGAATAAATTTTGAAGAAAAATAGTAGTACTACTGTGATACTGTCGCTTACCAGGGGAGGACTCCTGGTTGTTCCGTGAATTTCTCCCTTGGTCGTGTCTTTTGTCACTATACCAATGTAACACTATCCTGGGGACGGAACACAATTTAGTGTTACACTTGCCGTATGTCCGTGCGGTGGGGACATCTTTTGAAGTAATTTTAACGTCCTGACATGGTACTACAAGCTCACTGGGAGTAAACGATAGGCACATCCCCTTCAATGAAGGGGTTAATCACGTCTGTATGTCTGACAGGTCATAGGCGTCAATAATTCTCTCCAGAGAATTTAATTATCTGGGCTGAGGGAACCGTCATCTTGCTGAAATTTGAACGCTTGTATAAAAGAATAAACCATACTTTTATATATAAAAAATATATAATTTATTCATTTCAGCTTTAGAAAAAAAAATAAAACTCAAGAGTCGACTAAGCTGAACTTTATACGACCATCATGTACGAAAATAAAATCCCAACTAAATTCTTCCTTGCTGTGATAAAAACGAGAGAGAGAAAGAGATTGTAGTCCCACAGAAGAAAGAAAGAAATATGAATACATATCAAAAAGAAACAGAGAAAGCAATAGTTACTCATTGCATTGTTATTATGTTAACTGACAGTTCAGATTTCTTTACCCATCAGCCATAGCATTTTATCAACAAGCTGTCAACCTGAGTTGAGCAAAGTTTTTATGCTTTGTAATGTTTTTTAATGTCACAATAACATTTCTTTGATTTTATGTGTCTCCTATGAGAGCAATAAAAGTCAGGCACAAGGCTCTTAAATGTGGGTAACTCCAGCTCCCTCAAAAGGGCGCTTATCATTGTACCACACTATTATTATCTATTCACTTAGAAAAGAGAAGTAGTATAATAATAAATTATAAAAAGTTTTCCCCGCACCATTTACTGGTTCATCTTTTACAAATAATTTTAAGAAAATTTTAAATGCAGGCAAATAAGGTTTATGGGCATATCCTTGGTAATTTTCAAGTTTAAGCTGGACAACTACACGCACATCCACAGCAGAGATACCCAGTATTGCTTGGGTGAACGGAAAAGAGAAGAGTTAAGAAAAAAGTGTGTACAACATCTTTCTTTGACCCCCCCTTCTCTCACTGTACACATCCTCAATCACGTTACCTTTTGGATACGGGCTTTCTTCCGACTGATTTTCGCTATCGCTCTCTTCTTTGTCCTTGGTCGATACACCTGTCCCTCTGACCGCTTTAATATATCATAGAAGAAAAAATAAATAAATAAAAGCAGTAGTTGATATAAATTAAAATTTCGGTGCTTGTGCTGTTCAGCGGCCGTATGAAAAAAATATTTTTTTATAAAAACAATATTATATACTTATTCAGCGTTATATTCTTACTCACTGTACAAAAAAGTAGAAAAAATTATTCACTAGAACTTTAATTACAAATATTTTTCCATTCTGCGTATCATAACAGCAATTCGTTCACTAAGCTTCCATCTTCTTTCTTAAGAAGATTTCAATTATCTGCCCTTGAAATCTTCTTAAGAAAGAAGATGAAGGCTTAGTGAACGAATCGCTGTTATGATACGCAGAATGGAAAAATACTTGTAATTAAAGTTCTAGTGGATAATTTTTTCTACTTTTTTTGTACAGTGATTAAGAATATAACACTGAATAAGTATATAATATTGTTTTAATAAAAAAAAATATTTTTTCATACGGCTGCTGAACAGCAAAAGCACCAAAATTTCTATTTGAAACAGATACTTTGATTAAAGCATATTTTTATATATGTACCAAAGCAATTTTTTTTCCATTTTACTAAAAAAAAGCATTAAATGCTTAAAATTGTTCAAATTGATTTTGAATAAAATTAATTAAATACTTTTTTAGATGAGGATTAATAATTTGTCTCATTCGGATTATTCAGACTACTGTTCTCATCTTGGATGTTGTTCTAACGTTTCGGTCGATGTAACCTCCAACCTTCTTCAGGAACCATAGCGCAATGAATAATCAGTTCTAAGTGACAGTTTTCTGAAGGTTGAATCCTAAGTACAGGCAATACTTAGAATATAATTACTTAAGACCCGGTCATGGCTGACAGAACGAAAGCAGGCTACCTCCGTGGATTAAATAAAGTGTTCCCTTCAAAATTCCGTACAGATTCCAGAGTTTGACAAGATAAACATGAAGAAGGTCGGAGGTTACATGTTGTGAAAATAACATCCAAAATTAAAAACAGTAGTCCAAATAATACAGATAATATAATATATGAGAAAAGACTATTGAATTAAAATGAAAGAAATATGTAAAGACATTCCCTTTTGGTCTACCATAAGTTTTCAAACTCTTTAAAAATGGCCTATTTATATATTTTCACATTATTACGTAATTTTTAATTTGCAAAGTAATTTGTTCTTATTAACTTTATGGTGACATTTTTTGTTTACTCAAACTTGATGGGGGTCATACTGAATCAGCATTTGTAAGTTTGTTAAGTGTATCTAATGTATTTTCCAAGATCAGCTTAGACACGCAAACACACACACATGGAAAATACAACTTTAATAGATTGCGATTAAGTAAATTAATTATAGTCACCGTCTTGTCTTTGATGAGAAAAAAAGGGAAAACAAAAGACAAAGATGGGATAAAAATGTAAAGTTATATTGAAGTGGTTGGCTCCCAAAATGATTGCAAAATTTTATCGATTAGTTTTGTCTGATTTTACAAGCGGCGAATGAACCAAGAAAGAGTACTTGCCACTCAGTCTTAGGGGTTAATGGTAGGATTCAGAGTATTTTTTTTATTTAAGTTGCTTAAAACTTAAAAACAATATTTTTAATCATAATTCAAGATATAAAAATGAAAAAAAAAAAACTCCCAAAATCAGAAAAATAAAAATAATAAAAAAAAGAAATTCACAAATAAAGCAGATAACAAATTAATATGGTGGATTAATTAGCCCTTTCACCGCTTGCAAAATCAGATGAAACTAATTGTTAAAATTTGACAGCCATTTGGGAAGCTAATCATTTCAATATAACCGAATGTAGTGAATGAAATCAAAAGGTACAAAATCCGAACGCATTACTATTATCTGAAGTGAAGCATCAGTGATTGATGCACGTAACGTCGCCTATTTTGATAAAAGTACACTTTTTGGGGCTGTCATCACAAAGTAGCAGAAGAGAAAAAAGATAGAAATTAACGAATGATCATGTGTAATGCAGATATTGTAACCTAGCTGGTAACGAGACGTAGGTCAGTCAGGGGTGCAGGTAGGCGTCACATTTGGAATGCAACTGCAATTGTGACGACAATTTTAAGTTGGAGGCTGAAATTTAAATTGTAAACACTATTCTATTCTTTTTATTTTGAAGTACGCCAATTGAGAAATGTGTCGAAAACGCAGACATACGTCACCAATCGAGAGAAGATCAGGGAGAAACATCAGAACAGACTTGACGATCAAAGTGAGCGACGTTCTGCTCTTTGCTCTCCCCAAATTGGGGAGTTGATTGTAATTATAAAGCAGAGTGCGCTAAAAGGAATGTCAACATTCCACTTGCAATAAACGGTTAGCTATGTATAAAAAAACTTCTACTTTTCACCTTCATTTTTGCTGCAACACCTTTTCGATTTGAGGACGAATAAAGAACATGGCGACAATGTTAAACATGCATCAAACAAGCAAGATATCATACAAGAAGTTTTAATAGTAGATAGATTTTTTTAAACAACAAAAACAAAACTACCAAAATAGATGCTTACTCCGACTAGATAATCTTACAAATAATGTTTGTCCCATGAACATTTTTCTGTGATACATTTCTATCGCCTTCTCAGCTTCAAGAATATTTGGTACAACTGCAAAAGAAAAACTGAAATAGATTGAAAATATAATCGGGAATTAAAACAAAAATTTTGGTTGAAAAATCTTTACAATTACTTGTATATTTTAAAGAAAATTAATTTAGAACTTGTTTTCTATCGGAAGTTAAATCGAACAAACAATGAAAAGCTTTATTTGCATTGGCATTAACATCACAATTTAAAAAAAATGTTTTTTGGCATTAAGATCCTAATTATTTTTTTTAATTTTATTGCATCAAAATTCTAATTATTATAACAGTGAAATTATATCAATTGGTCTATGAAAACAAAACTACGGCTTTATCACATTGCTTATTGACATCCTCACAGACATCTACCATAAGATCAAACAGGAAAACAAATTTTTGTTACCATAATGGAAAACTAATACTACTAATAGTGTAAACACTCATTTTCTCTCCATTGATCTTTTAGTCTCTCTTTTCCCCTTCTTGTTGTATGTTTCTATCTACCTCTCTATTTTTGCATCAGTGTAACATAGTGGCGCTTCAATTCTTTGCGGGAGGAGGGGGACATATGCAAATCTTCCACAGGCTGGTTTATAAATGAGGCTTCGAAAAACACAAAAGGAATTTTTATCGCTTACTTCATTTGATGTTACAATGTCAACCCCATCTTTCTTCACTTCCTTCTATTTTATGGGGGTGGGATATCCGGCCAGGAAGAAAGAGATGGGAGGGGAGACCTGACCTCTTGGCATGAGAAGGCAGTCAGTTGGAATTGAACTTTCGAGGTGGCAGTTGTTTTTCAGTGATCCTCGAGAACACAGGGTTTGTTGTGTCAGGTTTCTATTTCACCGGGATAAAGGATCTCATTTTGCAAGTCTGCCATTCAACTTGCGAACACGAGTATCATTTATAACATCCAACAAATAAATGTGTTACTTGTTGATAAACTGGACTCGTGGTTTTTACTGGGAATGAGAATTCTTTGTTGCAACACTGAGTGACATCGTACAACAATCTTTGAACCGGCACAACGTAAGGTGACAATTACACCAGTGCAGTGAATGCACACATACATACATGTTCACAATAGTTCTGTACTTAGTCCGTTGCTTTTTATTTGTGTCTTCGAAGCATTGTCCAGAGAATTCCGTACAAGTTGTCTGGAAGAGATGCTGTATGCTGATAATTTAGTACTTACCTGTGAAATAATGGTAGACCAACTTGTTAAGTTAAAGACTTGGAGGAATGCTATGGAAAGTAAAGGTCTGAGAGTGAATGTTTCCAAGATCACAGTGATGATTAGTGATTGTAGCGTAGGACTCCCCTCCCTCCGAAAGAGGAAGGTTCCTCTGCTCAGTTTGTGGAAAAGGAGTCGAGTACAACTCAATTTTTTGTGGTACTTGTAGGCATTGGATACAAAAAAGGGCAGGTAGGTAGGTTGAGAGAGGATAACCAGTTTGTGTGCAAGAAGTTTAAGACAATGAAGATGAATGAGAATTCAGATGTGAAGAAAGTATATCTAGATGGCAAAGCTATTGGGGTTGTTGAGAAGTTTTGTTACCTTGATGGTACAATTACACAGGGTGGAGCCGGTGCTAATGTAATTGCAAGAGTTCTAGGAGATGGATGAAAGAGCTTGGGTTAGTAGATGTAGAACAGTTGAAATGAAAGGGTCAGTTGGCAGGGGAAGGCCAAAGAAAACATGGGAGGAGGTGATAAGAATGGATTTGAGATAAAAACAGATAAATAAAGACCTGAATGGAGATAGATTAGTTTGGAAGTCAATTTCTAAAAGCTGTCCAACAATACTAGCATGTATAACGGACGTTAAACTTTATATAATAACAATATTTAAATTCTGTGAAAGAAATGTTCTTTAAAAATCATGACAAACTTATCGTCTAGATTTAAAGAAAATACTGAACAATTATTATTATTAAATTTATTTTTAGTCAAGTTGATTAAAAAATAGTTTTAATCCAAAACTTACGATTTGTTTTTCCTGGTGAATGTCTTCAAAGAGATGATATTTATCAGATGAAAAAACTTGAGAGTTTTTTCCTAGAAATTATAAAAATATAATTATTTCATTATAAATATTGTCAAATAAATATTCCATAAAAACAATAAAAAGCTTTACTATAAACAAGAATGGTGATTTTTGTTAATTTGCATTCCAGAACGAATTTGAAATCGATAATATCCTTAAATATTTAGTTAGAGCTATTCTGTTATCAGAAAATATAATTAATAATATATATAATATTTAAAAAAAATTAAAATATTAAAAAAAAAACAAAAAAAAACAAACTTTTTTTCTCTGCATTCGAGGATTCTTTTTCAAATAAATTGACAATTAAAAAGTAAAAAAGCTACCAATTACAAAAACACAGGAAAAAATCGCCTTTACTTTATATACTAGCTGAAGTATACATCTCTGCAGGTTTCTAAACTTTTCTTGAATTTAATTGCCAAGTTAAGAATATCTAGTAAATATTTTTTTCATCCATTTAAAAAAAGAAATCATTCAGGTTTATAATGTGGCAGTAGTACTCCATCTTAGGATGCAGCGCTTCCCAAAATGCGCTTGGAGTACTCCATCTTAGGATGTATCTGACTCTTATATAGGTAATTATTCAGGTTTATGATCTGACTCTTATATAGGTAATTATTCAGGTTTATGATCTGACTCTTGTATAGGTAATTATTCAGGCTTATGATCTGACTCTTGTATAGGTAATTATTCAGGTTTATGATCTGACTCTTGTATAGGTAATTATTCAGGTTTATGATCTGACTCTTGTATAGGTAATTATTCAGGTTTATGATCTGACTCTTATACAGGTAGAGCATGGAGTCAGATACTTTCTGGGGCGGTAAAATGATCCAATCATTTTTTTAATGACCTTGGCAACTGATTTGATATGTCTTTCATTTTAGATCTGAAGTGAAAGTCAGTTCTAGGAGCTTATCAAAACAAAGGGCTTCCTCAAGGAGAGAGTTAATCGGATATTGAAAAACGGAATGCAAACTTACCTTGGTCGCATGTGGAGGGAAATTACCAATGAAAATTTCTATATTACCTGAAATTGGAAATAGGCTATTATTAAATCGAAATAAAAAATATATATTCACAACAAGTAAGTAGACATATTTACAAATAATTCAATAAGCGAATTTAGCAATCCGTGTAAACTTTTTAAATGGTCCACAGAAAAATTGCGACATTATTTCAATTTTTATGAAGCTTCAGATTTAAAAAAAAAAATGATGTATTATGGACGATATTTATGTTGTTGTTGCAACAGCATTCACTCTGGTCAGGTTGAGCTGAGTTCTTCCCTAGTTTGCACTACATTCTAAATCATGGCGGTCCAGAGTAAAGTCACACGAGACGGCTAGCCAATCATGATTCCAACGTCAAAGGTTGACCATCTGTGGAGCTGAGAGCTCAGCTAAGTCTTCCTTAATGGTTGTTGTCCAGGGCTTTGGTTTCTTTTAACAAATAGATAAACATTTCCATAGAGGCAAGACACATTACAAGATATAAATAGGAGCAATGTTAAAATCAGTTACTACTGCATGGATAACGTAAACTATAAAAAGGAAAATAAAATAAAAATAGCAATACTGAGACCAACAAGAGGAGAAAAACAAATAATATCAACAATAACACCAAAAATAGATCCCACCTATGCAACTCATCAACCATCGCCCTGACAAATAATATTGTATAGAAAGCCACTACGCACGACAACATTAATAATGAAGAAAATATATATATAAAGATAGATGAAAGAAGAGGGATAAACATGCACGAATGACAAATTTATTTCAACTACTCGGTAAAAAAATATGTTGATTATTTTTTCCTTAAGAATAATAAACATATTTTTTTACCGAGTATACCTTGCATTGAACAATCAAAGTTGAAATAAATTTGTCATTCGTGCATGTTTATCCCTCTTCTTTCATCTATCTTCATAAATTGCTCTATCTCGTATATTGAGCTTAAACCATTTCACTATAGGTTCTATCTACTAAAAGTATCCTTTTAGTTTCATATATTATATATATATATATATATTTTGCTAGATGCTACAGAAAACACATTCAAGGCCAAGTACACCTACCATATGACGACCCTTCGAAATCCAGCATACAAAAACAGCACAAGTCTATCTAAGTATGTATGGAATAATAAATTTTTAAAATTCACACTAACATAAAATGTGAAACTATAAAAGTAGCACATGCAGGAAAAGTAGCACATGCAGCAGGAATTGTAGTTTGTGTATGAAGGAAAAATACGAAATAAGCTCAAAACCTACTCAATAAAAGACATGAATTTATAGCTAAATGTAGACATTTAAATAAAAATTCTGTTTTGCCATCTGAGCCCTTATTAAATTATAAAACTACAAACAAAAACAAAAGTAGCAAACACAAGCACATTAAGAAAAAATTGGCTAGGCTATATATAGTTAATAAACTCAGAATAAAAAATAGATAAAGAAATCGAAATACAAATAATTCTAGAATAAAAAAAATTCTCCAAATTATTAACAATGTTGTACATAAAAAGCGACAGCACGTTTAGCAGTTAATATAAAAACAAAAGTAAGTAAAATAAGAGTTTCTCCCTCTCAACCAGCAAAATTAAAACTTACCAAAGAAAGGGAAGTAACCTAGAAAGAAATTATCCATAAAAATTTAAAAAAGAAAAAAAATGGATCAATTTAATTTTTTTTTCTTTTTAAACAGATAAGCAAAACTCCTACAAAACTGGGATGGACTCCAGTGACCAGTAATGCATATCTGCAATACGGTTATGTGAAACTGGAAGTAAGCTATTATGAATCCCATTTCAGATCATGTTTTTGGCCGTCTGATGACCACTAAAAGCATGAAATCATTGGTAATGACAATCTATTCAAGTACTATAAAGCTCTGCACAAGAAGGCATTGCATACTGTATTTAAGTGCAAATATAATACATTGAACTGGTTTCCAAAGCCGATACAACTATAAGTGTGTGTGTGTGTGTATATATATATATATATATATATATATATATAATATATATATATATACGAGGGTGTAAATATGAAATCAAAATTTGAGACAAAATGTGAAAATGGTTAATGAAAAGTGAACAAACAGTTACATTCTAGTGAAAATAAGGACACAAACCCAT
Organism: Sepiola atlantica; assembly: GCA_963556195.1. Taxonomy (NCBI): domain Eukaryota; kingdom Metazoa; phylum Mollusca; class Cephalopoda; order Sepiida; family Sepiolidae; genus Sepiola; species Sepiola atlantica. The sequence goes on from OY744547.1 coordinate 144,993, forward strand.
CATTAAAGTTGGACCAAGATATTTTGGTCAAAGGTTTCCGACCACATTCATTTGGTGATATGGTTTAGGTTTGTTTTTAATAAAACCATATCACCAAATGAATATGGTTGGAATCATTTTGCATAATTTTGGGATGCCTTTTTTTTGTATCAAAGATCCATCAGAACTTACTTTCGTTATCAGTATTTTTTATCGGGTCTGCGTCACATAAATTGTGTCCAATGGACATCTCGAGGTCTTTGCCCAAATCTTTGAAGCTGTTTATGGCTTGCTGCTTTGACGGCATCTTTACAATAATGACACTGAAAAAGACAGAAAATATATCAACCATTTATCAATCATTTATGCATTCAATACATTTTTTATTTTATTCATTATTTTAATTCCTCTCATAATATTCATCATCATTCAACTCTCAGGCATGTGTACACAGTGGGATAATGTATGGAAGTGAAACCTGGATAGTGAGTGTTGAGGAAATGCGTTGCATGGAAAGGAAAGAAATTGTATGAGAATGATACTATGGATGTGTAATGTGAGTTTTAAAGACAGGCTTAGTTCTGATGACCTCAGAGGCTCCTCCTAAGATTGTCTTCATTAGTTGTTTTTTTTTCTCAAAATCCATCAAAAATTAGTATTTCTATTATTGTTTTGGAAATTTTGAGATGAGGACTGTTTATTTGGATTATTTAGACTACTACTAAGATTGGGTTTAAAGCTCCTAAAATTCATACAATGATTGTCCACTTGACCCGTGGCACAATGGATTAGGACCATAACAGTTTTAAATGTCCGTCTTCTGGAAGTTGGAAGTTTAATAACATAACACTTCTACCCGATCATAGCTGGCAGAATGAAAATTATGTATAGGTTCCCAAGTTCGACAAAGATTCCCGAGTTCGACAAAGACGCACTTGAAGGTCAGAGGTTTTACCGACGAAAATATAGTGAAAATAACAACCCCGATGAAGATAGTAGTCCAAATAATCAAAACTTACACTCATTAATTTTCACCCAAATTTAAACAAAAGTAGTAGTGACCACAAGTGGACACAACTGAGGTTGACTTTTTTGTGAGAATAGAAAAAAGTGAAAGTGAAAACCTTTCGAAATAAAAATGGTGTTACTTACTTGTCAACAAAAGACACACTTGAAACGGAACCATATCGGGAGAAAATAGTTTCAACAGCCTATAATAAAAAAGGAGACAAAATGAAAGATGGAAAGTACAAAACAATTTCATTAATCATTCGTCTCTTGGAATGTTGCAATCAGAAGAAATAATTTTCAGAAAAAAAATACATTTTGTATTATTTGGATTATTCAGACTACTATTCTCATCTTCGTTGTAGAGGGCAATTACTTTTAGTTTTACAATTACAATTATTAGATGCATCTTCTGGACTAGAGTTTTTATGGAGTTGGAATTTTAAAATCTTATTGTGATAAGAGGTAATTATGTTTTGGTCTAGGTTTGGGACTATTGAATAAGATATCCGTACTGTATTTTATGAACATTTTTTTAAAGTTTAGGCTGGCAAAATAAGTCTTTGATTATATCTCCCATCTACCAAAATCTGAAAACTTGGAACACTCATTACTGTGGGCAGAGCTCGCACAGAAACACAGATTTCCATTCCGACGTTCAATAGTAGAATAGATATGCAGAAAGAGAAATAACTCAGTTGGTTTTTAACGCTATTAATACATCATTGATCACTCCTCGAGAAGGAACCTCTCCCACCTCGCTTTATCCCTGGCTAGGCGTGACCACGTAGGACCCAGTTGAGGTCGTCTCTCCACCGGGCCTTCCTCTAGGTCTTCTATGCTTTTGGGTCCATTCTGTCACTCTATATGTCCACTTGTTGTCTGTACATCTCGAAAGGTGACTTACTCGTATGGTGGTGATGAATTCGTTTACTCCAGTTTGCTTCCATCACGTATATAAATTTAATAATGCTCATTTTTTTTTTTACTTGAACCTGATCAGTGTCATGCTGAATTGGAATATTTAAGTTTTGTAAATGTATCTTACATAGTTTCAGAGATTAGCCCGGACACACCCATAGATGGAAAATCTGACTTTTCCGTCATCTATTTTTTTTCAATGTCATACTTCAGGTTTTTTATCTAAAAAAACAAACAAACAAAGATTAATCCAAATTACTTTAAAAAAAAAAAATCAAAAAAACTGCACAAAGATTCTACTTACATTTTTAGATCTTAAATTAGAAACCCTGTTGTTTATACATAAGGAAAACAATCCATTTGAATCCGGCTGAATATTTAATGCATTTTCAAAACCTTCAAATAAAAAAGGAAACATTTAATGTAAGACATTGAGAGTAATAAAATAACAATGAATACAAAAATGCAAGATAAAATTACACAAACTCATTGGACAGTTTCAGCAATATTTCCCTCGGATTGTAAGAAGTCTTGGGTTCCTTAAATATCTGACTACTTGTAGTGCAGCTGATATTAAAAAAATGAATATAAACCGTCTGTACAATCGTTGAACTAGTGGCGTTCAGATTATAAGACTACTGTGTAGACAGATATCCGGGACAATTGAATGAGCTGCGTTTGGTTACGCAAATGATTTGTTTTGCACAAGCAGTTATAGACAGTTATTTGAAAAGTGATCTGCGTCTGATTATGCAAACGATTCATTTTGCACAAGCGGTTGCAGACAACTATTTGGAAGAAACGCATATTTAGATTTTGTTGTTTTACAGTTTTGGGCAAATCCAATCATTTTGGTAAATATCTAACATTTATTCAGGCTGTAACTGCTATAAAGCCACCACCATTCACATGTGCATGAAATACTGGTGCCACATCTGGGCTGGTGCACCAACCACTAGCTTCTCCCTTTTGGACAGGGTGCAAAAAAGAATTTCTAACCTAATAGGTTCCACACTGTCTGTCAAGCGCCAGACCCTGTCACACTGCAGTGTTGCATTGGAAGAAGTGATAAGGATGGACTTGAGAAAAAAAGGGATAAAAATCCTTAATTTATCATAAGCGATAAAACCAGAAGTCAAAAGTAAAAAAAAAATTGGCGTTAAGACAAAATGTGTCGTTTTAGTTGTTGCTCATTGTGGGGTGCCTCAAATTTATTTGATCCAAAGTTAAAAACCAAAATAATTCTTGTAAAATATATCAAAAATTGTACTTTTCTTGAAAATGTTTGTTAAATAAATTCTTGCTTCTAAATACATGCAAGAACTCAAAACGTTTTAAATATCACTGCATTTAATACTCAAACATTATTTTAAATCATTTTTTTTAGCATTCATCATTATAATAAGTAGGTTTAAAGCTTCCAAAATCCATACTAGAATTGTCAAAATGGACTCATGGTGCAATGGATAAAGACATTGGGTGACAATCAGTTCTAAGGAACAGTCACGGTTGAACACTCACTACAGAGAATACCAATTAAGAATGAAATAAAAATCACCTCCACCTGGTCATGGCTGACAGAATGAGAACAATCTACCTCCGTGGATTAAATAATGGGTTCAGTTCAGAGTACTGCATAGATTCCCGAGAAGGTCGGAGGTTACATAGTAATCCAATAATCCAAATGTGATAATTTTGTAAATATTTCAAATTACCGTCCTTAGTTCAATATGCAGGCGTTGTCATTTTTTAAGAAAAAAAATAATTTACTGCAGGATTATTTGTGGACTTTATATATTTACAGAAATTAAAAAGAATTGGTTGTATTGAATATTTCAAATTATCTACCATTACTTCAAAGTAGACAAGATTACTTACATGTTTTCTCGTTTTTACAAAAGTCGCTTTTATTCGGTTTTAATTGTGGCATGTTAACGGACATTGTTTGACTGGTATCACATTTACCACTTGAATCAACGCGGCTGTCAAAAACACTGTCATTCTCATTTTCGTCTTCGATATCCTCCAATTTGGGCATTTCAGAAAGAATTTCAGACTTTTCATCTGATAACAAAACAAAGCAAAAAATAGGTAACACAAAATTAAAAAAAAAAAATCTGATTTTATGAAAAAGAATTAATAAGAATCAAATCGAACACTCTCTCATAAATAAAACACATAATCAAGTGGGGCTGGGAGATACCAGAGGCTGATTGGGATTAGGGTTATCAGAGGCTGATTGGTGGAGCTGGGTCACATGTTAAGGAAAAGGGCTTGCTAAGAAATATTTACATTTAATAAAGTGATGTAGTTTGCTTGAAGTTTTGTGTGTAATATGGATAAAAAGGGGTCAAAAGGCTATCATAATGCAAAAAGTGAAAATATGCACATGTTATATTAAAGTTAGTTGAAGTCAGATGCACAATCTTTGGTAAAGAGAAAAAGCAAATAAATATTAGCATGAAAAAATTAAAATTGGCTTTTATGGAAAGCTACCCACACGGTGGCAAAATTTAAAGCAAGGGAGACTGCCTCTTATTTGATTTGACCTGCATGCTGGTACGATGTGAGATGTGTACATCTATTGATCCACCCAAAGCTTCATTTAACATGTTCGTACCAGTGTAGTCGGTTGCAATGCAGAGCTGACTTTAGTCTGAGCTGCAACAGCAGAGTCAGAACTTGTCAAGACCATAAAATCCACAAAATCATAGCCCTGTCCTTCTTAAGACTGAATTAGTGAGAGCCCAGCATTCACTCACATGTAACATTGCTCTCCAGACATAGCTGTTGTAAACTCGACCCCGAGTAACCAGTGAAAGTGAACGACAGGAGAAGCAACTCACAAAACTTACCCCATGCAGTATGTAGATGAGATCAAACTTAATTAGCACACCCTCACCAGCACACACCATATCCCTAACCAGCACACTCCATATCCCTAACCCTAACCAGCACACACCATATCACCAAGATGAGTCGACAACTTTCACCTTCTGCAGACCATCCACAGAGACGTCAGTACAGGGTATGTCTTTAATTGGATGATCAGTAGCTTCAATAAGGATCAATCTGTTTTGCAGCGCACTGCACCTCTTGTGAACCTAACGATGACAACCTGCAAACACCACAAGGAAACTTGCCAGAATCGTTCAGAATTGCAGGTTAGGGCGACTGATCATAACTTTATAAGATAACATACAAGATCCCCAGAGTTTTAGTAGTATATAAATTTTCACACAACAAAACTAATCCAAATTAATGAAAAAGATGCTTACCATTAAGAGAAATTCTTAGAACCAATGCGTGTTCCATAAACATTTTCCTGTGATACAACTCTAATGCTTTCTCAGCTTCAAGAATGTTTGGTACAACTGCAAAGCCAAAACTGAAATAGATTGAAAAAACAATCAGGAATTAAAACAGAAATATTGATCCAATTTTTTTTTAACTACTGAAGGTTGGTTGTTTTGTTTTATGGCATATCAACCCTTTTCGGGTTATTTCATGCTGAATCAGATCATTTTCATAAAAAGCTTTTATGCTTATCTTTATATCTGCAAATATTTATTTATAGTGGTTGGTTTGGTTGTTTTGTAGAGGAAAAATGCTGTTTTTAGCTTTGCAGAACATGATTGAGTTTTGCAAAGGAACAGAAAAAAAATAATAACATCAATGTTTAGTGCATTTTAAGTCGGGAAGCCGATATCTTCAGACAGCCTGATCTGGTAGCACCAATCAAGGCTAAAAGACATTCGAGGATACGAATGAGATGGATAGAGCATCAGTTGAATGATGAAGAATTTTCGAATTTATAAGCTGCAATGGCTTTGGTGTAATGACCGTGCGATGATCAGAGAGAAAAGATCCCATCAATCGTATTTCATCAGAAATTTGGCATTGGTGGGATTACAGCTGCCTTACGCATTTGGCATCTCAGATGGTTTGGCCGTGTCACCTTTTGCATCAACTCCATAACATGTCTAGATATCGCAGGAACGAGAGAATGTGATAAACTGAGAAAGATGTCGCTCAAGTGCATAAGAACTGATATGAACTGACATGCAACCTGGCTGATACCAACTGTGGTTGCCGCCAGATTCATTTTTCATTCGATAATATGCAGAGTGTTTTCGGCTCTCTATAAAATGCAATTTTAACATAGTTCACCACAAACAAGGCAAGTTGCTACTGTAGACGTAAGGGGCTACTGAGAATTAGCGTGAAATTTTAGGGGATCATCCTAAATTGGGAGCTGTACAGCCTGATGTTTGTTGACATCAGTTTTAAATTTCTGCATGTCGGTACAGTTGGGGGAAACATGGAGCAGGGAGGGAGTTCCAAAGGTCGGCAGCTCAAGGAAAGAAGCTCTCTGGCATCTGGGGACTGCAACAGTGAAAGTGTCTGTGGTCGGGGGCACTAGAGCAGAAAGTTCATCGGAACACATTCCATTGAAGTACTTGTAAAACAAGCACAAGGATGCAACATTGCTGGAAAAAGTGAGCTTGAAAAGTCAGTTACATATCAAAAATAAAAAGACAAAATCCAAAATTAGCATCTTTCTGCACACTATATATCTCTTTCGTTTTCTCTTTTCTTCCCCAATTACGGAATAAATAGTATTATTGCTGGTGATGATATTCCCTTTTGTTTGTAATGGACTCCAATATTTTTTATTCTTTCCTTTTTTTCTAACGACTGTTAATAAACAGGGGAAAAGAGAGAGACGGAAGTGAGGACGATAGGCAACATATAGTGGGAGTGGTAAAAAAAACGTACAATAAGAGAGAGTGAAAATGATAGACAGGAAGTTAGTAAGTAACTCAGCTTTAGTATAATAATAGATTAGGATCTTCAATACCCCCCCCCCCCTCCCCAATGTTTCTTTCGTATCTGTCTATTATTTTGAGCGGGTTTCAAAAATAAAATCTGGAAATTTAACTGTGATAAGCTGTACATCAAATTATTTTATTCTTTGAAAAAAAAATAAAATAAAAATAAAATCCAATACTTACGCTTTGTTTTTCTTGTTTATCAGCGTGAAAGAGATTAATTTTATTTCATCAAAAAACTTTATCATGTCCATCTGCAAATGAAAAAGTTTTTTTATTAACAAGCTGTTCTGTCTTAGAGCTTTACAAAGAAATAAAGTTATGAATTTATCCCCCTTCCGGGAGCTCTTCCAATAATAAGCTTGAAATAAAAAAATTAAAAAACAACAACAAAAACTAAATATATATATATATATATATATATACATATATATATATATATATATCTATATATATATCTATTACTAATGGTGCTAGTGTGACTGCAGGAGTTAGGAGTGGATGGAGTAAGTTCAGGGAACTTCTGCCAGAGCTTTATCACTGTCGTCCAACGAATGAGAATTTCAGGCATGTGTATGTAAGTGAAAGCTGGGCAGTGAGGGTTGAGGACACGCTTTGCATGGAGAAGAAGGATACAATGAATGTACAATGTGAGTGTTAAAGGCAGGCTTAGATCTGATGCCTTCAGACTAAATCTGGACAGTATAGGGAGATGTGTGCAAAACAGGAAACTTTGATCGTATGGCCATGTTGAAAGAATGGATGAGTGATCTTGGGTTAATAGATGTAGAACAGTTAAGGTAGCAGGTCCAGTTCACAGGGGAAAGCCAAGGAAAACATTGGAGGAAGTGATAAAAATGGGATAAAATACGATAAATAAAGACCTGGCCAGAGATAGGTTAGTTTGGAAGTCAATTTCTTAAAGCCTTCCAATAAAACATAGTAAAATGGACGTTAAATTGAATGTGATGAATGATTTGGTATCTGGTTGTCTGAAGCCAAAACTATACTATTACTCCTATTAATTTCAGACTATTGTTCACTATCTATATAATAATACACTAAGATAATTTCATGTTCGTTCGTATGTACGTTATCACCTGCCATCCCCTTTTTTAAAAGATGGAATCACCCGATAGCCGAGCATTTATTTATTAACTGACAATTATTTTTACTGTAAGAAGCAAAAGAATATTTATTGTTTTAAAAAGATATATATATATATATATATATATATATATATACACATTATTACAATTTTCAATAAATAATCTACTAGCACAGGTCAACTTGAAAAGCCTTGCGGACATCATGCAGAAGAGCAGACTGCGTTGGTTGGGGCACGTTGAATGCAGCAATGACTGGATTGTTAAAGTCCGACAGTTGAACGTGACAGCAAAGAAGATCACCACTGGCAGACACAAGTTGTTTTGGGACAAGATGGGATGGGACGGGACAAGAATGGAGGGGAAGACTTAGATCGAGACTAGACAATCAGGCCCCACCCTCATCAGAGGATTAATTGTGGCCTGATTCAACAAATAAACCGGTTATTGCTGTTGATGATGGTGGTGATGATGAACAAGACATATTCGCTTATGCATGTAAAAAATATTTAACTGACAAATGGCAATTATTTTTACGGGAGAAGAAAGAATTTTTGTTTAATATTATTAAGCCATACATAAATTTATTATTTCAAAAGAAATGTTATTAAAAGTAAATTATGCAGATAGATGTAGACAGCAAACATGGAATTACATTTTATTTTTTAAATGTTCAATACTTGTCATGTTGAAGGATACGCTTTTTGACATAGCAAAAAAAAAAGAATAGTCCACATTTTTTTGTACACCCACCAGGATTAAAGGCTTCATCTCTCCTAATTGTTTTCCAATTTTTAGAGAAGTGGTAACAAACGGTTAAAAAGCACCCCCATTCTTCACAAAAGTTGCGAAAATGGCCTGTTAGCTGTGTTAACATTTTTATAAATTTACTTGCTTAAAACTTCTCAAATATCTCATATAAATTATTATTTATTGATCCATATTCATTTTCGAACAAAATGGTAGTAGGTTGAGGACTTAAAGTGCTTTGGTTTTTAAAATATGACTATTTTAGTAGAACCCTCTTGAAATCCATACTGATCCAAAGCATGTTTATGGTCGGTGGGTATAGCTAGTTTTATCTAACTTTTTGTGAAGAAAGTTATTCTGTTTCCATTAAGAAAGTTATTTTGTTTTTTGTTTATTCTGGTCAAATAAAGAGGGGAAAATCTGACTTTTCTTTTATATATTAGATTTGTTGGATCAATTATATTTGAGCCACCCCAGAATAGGCAACAACCAAAAGGACACATTTTACCAGGACACAGATTTAATTATTAACAAAAAAATATGCACATTCATAACTTACCATCGTAGATTTTTATTTAAAAAAACGGGAGGGAGGGGGTATATTAAATATTTATTATTTAAAAGCATAATAAAATAAAAAAATACATAGTTTTATTTACAAAACTTTTTATAATAAACGAAACAAATATTAAAAAACAAGTTTGCAGAGATGGTGTCTCTCTTTCCTCCCCAAGTGAGCAGAGTTATACACAAGGTCGATTTTTAATGTAGGAAAAAGCCAGCTCCCCAAAAAGGGGCCCTCTGGATTGGGACAAAAATTTAAATATCCTCAGACTAGAAGGATTTCTCCTTCACTGACCGAATGCTCAGTTGTAGAAGATCTCACTTGGATTCCCATCTGAAGGAATTCCTGTGGCACGCAAGGCACTCATAAAATACTTTTTTCAAGTTATCTGACACCATCTCTGCACAACATCGTCTTAAATCTTGTTTGTTTAAATGTGTTTATACATTTTGTAACTTTTTTTTTCAATTAAAATTTTTTTTTTTTTATATATAAATCTCCAAAGTTTAAAAATCAAAACGTTTTGTAAATAAAACCTTTTTATTAAAAAAAAAATCTGCAAAGGAAAATGTGTGTATTGTTTTGTTTATAATTCAACCAGAAGTCAAAGAAACCGATGTCAATCCAAAATGTGTCCTTTTAGTCATTGCTCATTCTGAGGTGATTCAAGTATAATTGATCCTCCAATTTGTGGTGGTCTGAAAAAGCACAATTTGACTGTCACAATACATTATTATGACTCATACTACAGCGATTTATCGTTTTTTTCTTCTAATTTTTGAAAAAGTTTAATGAATGTAAATTTTATTAATTCATTCATTTATATTCTATTTAGATTTAAAGAAAGTATAGATTAATTTTGGCAAACTATTTCATTTTTTTTTTAAATAATAAATTCTATGTTTAATTATAGGAAAAAAATTACAAACTTACTTTCGTTGCTCTTTTACTTATATTTCCTATGTAGACTTTTACTGGACCTGAAACATAAAATTAAGGGTTTTGCTTAATTCAAAATATACAGCAATATAAATTTCTGAAAAACAAAAAAATAATAATCCAATAAATATTCTCTACAAATCAAATAACTGCTGCACAGTCAACAATCCAAACATTAAACTTCAGAAATATAAAAGATCACTCTGAACTAAGAAATCTTCTTGAAATGAATCCAATAAACTAAACTAAATTAAGAAGATATAGTGCATTAAATATTTGAATTTAAGAAAGCGGTTGGAAGCCTAACAATGCATTTTTGTTTTTTTAAATAAATATTAATAAATAAATATAAATTAATATTCAATGCTTTCTAATGGGAGACCACTATATCTTCTCATCTTTAACGCGTGTCTGCGCGTATTTCCTTAAAAGACTTCGACATCTGAACTATTACCGAATCAACATCTTACGGATTCTACTTTCTACTAGCGATAAATATGTCACTATGAAAGAAAAGAAAAATGTCTTGCATCCACATCGTCAAAAATTTGGGACTTTTAAATAAATTAATATTTATTTAAAAAATAAAACGCATCGTTAGGCTTCCAACCGCTTTCTTAAACTAAATTAATCCATGCCAATAAACTAAACCCAGCATTGAACCGAGGACAGAATAGACAAAGTGTAACATCAGAACAGATACTACACTTTGTTCTAAATACTTATATTGTAATTGAATGATCACAATACAATTTTCAAAAGGAAGTTAAAGTTAATTTTAAAGTTTTACCATCTCTTAGCTTAGTTTTTTTTTTAATCATTTTGTTATCTCACAAAATATATAAAAAAACACGCACACACAATTTTTATTTGAAATGAGGTTAGCTTATTTCTTCCCTTCTGGATGGAATTGAAATTTTTATTTTTTTTACTACAAAATTATGTTTTTCTTCATGTTTTTAAATATTGCTTCAAACATTATATTTCTGTACCTCTAAATTACATACCCTTTTGTTTTAAATCCAGTATTTTCTAACAATGGAAAAAAAAACTTTAAAATTAATATTTAAAAATGTAAACATGACTATATATTTTAACTATAGTGCACCCCCCCCCCCTCCTCGATTAATTGCTTACCCAGAGGACGGGTAATACATTAAGGGAAAACATTAAGTTTGTCAAATTAAAAAGAAAATTATATCTACATTTAAAAGTAGATGAGAAATCTCTGCTAAATCATCCTTCTTTTCCTTTTTTTGGCGATTAGGCGATTTTAGAATCGGAATCGGGAAAAATATTGGAATCGTCCCATCACTAGTTCAAAGAAAGGTCAGTTTGGAAGTTCATTTCTAAAAACTGTCCAACACATGCCAGCATGTAAAAAACAGATGTTGAACCAAATATGATGACAAATTAATAAAAAAAAAAGCTAAACGCGAAAGAAAAATAAACTGTCACTACTTACCTTCAACAAGTTTTAGAATAATATTCTGCCCCATAAACTCTTTATTATTGTACATTTTTATTGCTCTATCAGCTTCAAGTTGGTTTGGTAAACTTGCAAAAGCAAAGCTGAATTAAAAAATAGAAATAAATTTTTTATATATAAAAATAATTAGCTATGGGAAAAAAATGTGAAATTAAAAAAATTGAAAATCCAAATTTATTGTTTTTTTTTCTTTCCAACCAACAATTTTATTATTAAACACTAGCTGCTTGGCTTTTTGACTAGGAGCAAAGTGTAGTATCTGTTCCAATACTAAGTTTCACCTTTTCTGTCCTTGATCAGTGAAGAAATGCTTCTAGACTGAGACAATTCCTAAGGGTCACAAAATAATTCATTTATTTTTCATCTCAGCGGTAAGATGTGACACAAGGTCGAAAAGTGGGATTGAAAATCCAGCGCCTTAGAGGGAGTTAAGAATAGTAGTTCGAAACAATACAATTATTTTAAATATTTGTAATTGTAAAAATAAGAAAAGAAAGACATCGCAATACTTACTTTCCATTTTTATCATTCGTTAATTTCAAACTGTCCATTTTAATATTACCAAGGAACTTGTGAATTAATCCCTAGAAATAAAATAGATTATTTTTATTAAACTGGTCAAAATTTATTTATTTATTTAAGAATAACAAATTATCAAAAAGAAAATGACAGCAATACATAAAAAAAAAAATGATATAAAAGTTCAATTTCATACACATTTACTTTGTGGCCATTCATTTTCAACTGGAGCAAAACAAAGGTCTGAGCATTGGTGGTGAAAGGAGAGAAGCTGAATTTAAGAGGTGTCAGAGGTAACAAGCTACTTTTTTTCATTACACCGCACGTTCCAGATTGAGAAAGAGAGAGAGAGAATCAGCAAGACTTTTGTGACCAGTACTCTTCAAAGTGCTGCCATAGACATTTGTGTTGTCAGCATTGATGTCAACAAATGATTTCAGAATATGATTTGGAAGACCATTAATGAAGATCAGGAAGAGGGTTGGCATTGCTATGGACGACTTCAGACTTTCGCCTATCAATAATTACTTTCATAGACCCATCTGCTGTTAGTCATCCGAAATGCTCCAAAGTTTGTCCCCACACTGATATCGATGGCCCAAAGCCACACAGCAGGTCGCTTAATACATGGATTAGTTGATGACAACCTGATCCTGGCAGACGGGACAAGTAAAATGGCAACAGAGAGAAGTTGGAAGATGAGTCAAGACGAAAATGAAAATAATAATATCAGAGTGAAAAGATTTGATGGGTGAGAAGATATTGCCAAATATTCCATAGTTAGCAAGTTTATGAGGTAAACCTTTGTTTGTCAGCCCCTATCAAAAGAACAAGAATGCCTTTAAACTTAAAACATGATAAGACAAGGATAATTATTGTAGCACTATTTGGATGTGGTTGAAAATAAGGTTCAAATTGGAAATTTCCATCACAGCTTAAAATTAATCCATTAGTGACCAAATTTCTTTAATTTATTATTAAAAATCTTTTGTAAATAAAATATTATATTTGATCAAAATTACTTCCAAAAATTTACTTGACTTTATAGGATAGTTAGACTATATATAAAAATGTGGGTTGGTCATAAGGACAAAACGATTTTTGATTTAATAATAAATGAAACTGATTGTATCCTTCCACTTTAGATTTTTACAGTAAACTGAAACATTAGTTTTGTCAATATACATCAGAGAGTAGGCGTGATATTTGAAATACATTCCAATTCTTATGAATAACTAGAGATATCTGCTGAAATATGGTTATCCTGCTGATCCTAAAAAAAGAAACATAGGCACTAATTGCTGAAGTTGAAAATTCCACAGGAAGTTAAAAGTTTAGAAGTAAAGGGAATAAAATAGTCTGTTTTTCCTATAAAATGAACAAGAACTAACAAGATCTGGCAGGACTATACAGCTCAATCTCATGCGATTGCTGAATTACTCTGTTCACTTTTTATTTTTTGTTTAGTAAACCTTTTTTTCTATGCATAAAACTTGTTGGAGTTTTCCTTCTAATTTTAATTCTTGTTGGAGTTTTCTTTTTAATTTTCTCTGATAACCCTGCATGTTACACCACTTACCAAATCAGCTTCACTCGCTAGATTGCTAATACAGACTTTTACAGAACCTGAAAAGATACAAAAGACAAAATCAATTTTGAAAGATCATGCATCATGAATTTATTTATTTATTTTTTTAACTTTTATTCACCTCAAACAAGGGCCATTGAGACGTAAGGGGCTACTGTGATTAGAGTTCAGATGTATATAGAGGGCATCTTAAGTGGGGAGTTGTACAACAAGATGTTTGTTCACATTACATTAAATTTCTGCATGTTGATGGTACAGTTGGGGAAACATATACAGCATGTACATATATTTCTAAGTCATAGATCGGAAATGGTTTTGTGTTTTACTTGTAGTGAAAACAGAGCATTAATAACAACAACAGCAAAATATTAACAACAACAACAACTGGCTGTATCCACCCTGTGTTACATAGTAGTGGTTTTACCTGATATTTGTTGTCTATTTTTTAAACTATGACATTTATTTTTTCCCAAACGTATCGTTTTGTTTTAAACAAAAGAGTTACATCCCTTTTTTAAATATGGCGTCCATATGAAAATAACATCCGACCCGGTCAAAGTATTTTCTTAAAAGAATTTAAATTGAATTACATTTTTTTGTTCTTAAAAACATACTGCAACAGTCAAGCAAAAGAACTGACGAACCAGAATCAAATATTGATTTTGTAGGAAGAAAATTATTCATGGCAAAAGTCAAGAAAGAGACTAACTTTACTTTATATATTAGAAGACAATCTCTAATATAATATTACATGTTGTGTCACCGTTTCAATATTTATATGTATAAATAGTTATTCGTTTGCATGTAGAACTAAGGGAAGTAATTTGGTATATATTCAAACAAATGGAAGCATCAGCAAACTGAAGTATTAGTAATTTTTGTTCTAATGTAAACCAGATGACAACTGTTTTTACCAAGTAACTTTAATTCTAAAAGTTGTCAGTGAGTTAAGAACCCAAATTTGTTGATGAAACTTTAATTTTGTTTTGTTTCACAATTTTTACAAAATGTTTTCTGTAAGTCGAATAAATTCTCTATTTAAATGTGTCATATATTTGAATGTTGAAATATGTTAACTCGTTTTAAGCAATAGTTATTTTCTGTTTAGTTGTAGTTTTTTAATTGTTTAAGGACATGCTGTCTGGCAGGGTTAAAAGGCCAGATCATAAATAAACAGAAGAAAGACAATTGAATGTAGAATCTTTAAGACTGTTACAACACAACTGTAGAAGACGTCACTATCAAATGAACAATCAGGCTAGTGTTTTCAACATGAAAAAAAAGCACAAGAACCTAACTACTTTCACACTTTTTGGTGCAATCATTTTCATTTTGTTTTTGTCAATAAGAGAATAATAATAAAAAGTAAATTTAATTATTTTTATGGAAGTCGCTCCAGACAAGGCATGATGCCACTTGATGTAAAGAGCTAAAAAGGACGATAGAGTATTAATGCAAAGACAAGAGATGCCTCTTGACGATAATCTTTTTAAAACTAAGGCTATAGGTAGGAGGAAAACAGTCATCAGGAAGAGATTTGCACCAGCCTGTAGTTCTTAGAAAGAAGCTACTGAAGTAGGAAGATGTATTATAACGAGGTATCTGAACAGCGAATTGATGAAGACCATCAGACCAACGAGTCAAACGAGCCGGAACAAAGGAAGCAGGGAATAAATCGGACAATTCTGAAGAACACATGAAATAATAGTACATATTGAAGAGACTGAGACTAGCAATATCGCGTCTGTGAGAGAGAGTGCAGAGAAAAAATAAAAATAAATATTGAATGGATACTTGTGCCTTTGTTTTTATTTTATTTACCAAATTTGTGTAGCAGTCACATATTCTAATTGTGTTATGTACTACTTTCCTTCGATGTAAATGGATAGGTGTACCACTGGAGTGATTGGCCCCTAGCCAAACAAAAGCTCTGACGTAGGAATACAAGTTGCCAGACTACTTCTTAGAACACCCGTATGATTTCATTCTGCTGACCAGAGTTGGAACCAGTATACCATCCAAAGCATGTGTATTTCATTGGTTTCCTCAACTCACCAACTGTCCTTTGATGTAAATGGATAGTTGTTTAATTCCCTTTTCATTTGAACTTATGATGTCGTCTGTTGATACACTTTTTATTGCATAGAGAACGATCAACCCAATTCTAATCTATTGATTGTAATTTCATTTAATTACACACAAGTTTTGTTTTTATGATTATCACAAAATTTAAACAGTTATTGAAGTTTTATGTTGTTGTAAAGAAAGTCCTGGCACCCCATCGCTTTTTATACAATGAACTGTTCTGAGGAGCATATCAACGACAACGAAGCTAGCCTCGAGAAGTATGACGGAGTACGAGTACAACTAAGCCGTTTTCCTGTATATATTACAAGTCAGTTACCCAACTTGTAACTACCTATTGCATTGTTAACTTACAGTAATAAACCATTTATATATTTGTACGTTGGTTATTTGAGTTATTATTACAGACCATAACAAGCAAGATAGCAAACAAAAACAAGATCCAGAGTTTGAGGAGTAGATAGATAGATAGATAGATAGATAGATAAATAAATAAATAGATAGATAAATAAATAGATAGATAAATAGATAGATAAATAAATAGATAGATAGATAAATAATATAAAATCCATAGTGGAATTATTAGTTGATGACGTAAAAAATTACTGATGTCGAAAAGTAAAAAAAAAAGTTCTGATTCTTTAAAAAAAACAAAAAAAAACATCAATTATTTACCAAAATCTTTTACTTACCATTTCCATCTTGATCTTTTTTGATGGCAACATTTTTCTCTATATTCTTCGAGTTGTACATAACTTCTTTAGAACTGAAATGAAACGAAATGAAGAAAATGAAATGGGCAGCTCTTTTTTTATATAAATACTAGAAGAATATGCATCTCAGGGCGGGTAAAATTAATTCTTTGAACAGAACAGACTATGTCCGTTTACAAAGATTTAAAATCAATATATAATGATACTAAACCTTATGTCTAGAATCCTTATTCTAATTTTAACCAAAATCCATTACATGATTTTGATTCTATAAAATATCTAAAGTTTAAGGCTTTAACTTAAGGTGTCTTAAGAAAAAAATTGGTGTCTAATGAATATGGATCAAATTTAAATTTTCAAATGGGAGGTTGTGCCCATATTATGCCCCTAAAAACTCTTTAAAAAAAAATAATGAAATTTTGGAAATATTTATTATTAATTGACCTATTGTTAAAATTTCATAAAAATCAGAGGTACCTGAATTTTCACAAAGGGCTTTCATCCCTTCTCTGCCCCCTTTGCATAAAACTAAATTTAAAAAGTTTAATTTTACTTCAATCATGTTTTAGTAAAAAAATTGAAACTCAAAAATTTTGTGAGTTTCAATGTACACATTAAGTGCTAAAATGAAAACTCGGCCGGAAAATATAGTCGCCATCTTTATTAATAATTTGAGAAATCGGCTATTTCCTAATCCTGTCCTTTAACTAGAAATTATGAACTTGAATTATCGTTCTTCCTTAGTCAGCCTCTTCCCCGACTTGTTTATAAAGATGTTGAATATATTTTTTCGTCTGACTTTTCATTTTAGCGTTTCACGTGTACAATGAAACTCGATATAACTTAGTGTGCTACAAGTAATGAAAAGGAACCCAGAGAGTTTTTCAATACTTACGTCAGCAATGTTGAGTTTGAACGGAGACCACCGAAGCAAAAGTAGCAAAAGTTGGCGAAAAAGCTAAAGAACAAGTGCTTTTTTGTTTTGTTTTTATTTAACGAAAATTTTTTTTTTTTTTGCAAATAAGTTATTTAACAAAAAATTGTTTTTCGTTTGTTTGCCAAGAAAAGTGCAATGTTTTTAAATATTTTTTCTTTTTCGGGTGTTTTTTTTGGATTTAGAAAGAGAATTGTTTTCATTCAATTTTCTTTTTACTTTTTTTTTTTTTACTTTATATTTATCATGATCTTCATCCGGTTTTGATATGTAAGGTGCTGCGAGTGTCCCGGACTCCGGGGCGGGCAACACTAGACAACGTCTCACGCGTACTCTCCATGCGATCCGATCCATCGGGTTGATACCAGTCAGGTTGCAAGCAGTCAAATCACTTCTGATGCAGATCTTCCACGTACACTCGCGCCTGGGGTATCCATGCATGTTATTGAGTTGATACAGGAGGTAGCACACTGTACATGGCAAAACCACCTGATGAAGCACGGCTGAAGGGATTCTGTCCTCTAGTTTGCTGCCACACATCCATCTGATCATGGCATGGTCATTAAACTGAAGCCGTTGCAAATCAGGGATTTAGGATTCATGTCTCACTGCCATGCAAGATGGCGGAGCAAGCACAAGCCGAAAAGACTTTGCCCTGAGTTCTGAAAGAAATGTGCCTTGATGTACGGATTAACAGCAGCTTCCTGAACCTTCCCCAAGCAACACAACAACGAGCAGTGATAGCATGTTCGCAACCACCACCGACAATCAACATGTCACCTAGGTAGCAGAACATAGTTTCAACGTTAAGTGTGGTGCTATCCACATCAGTAAGTGCCGCTATTCGACCATCTATTGGGCGGGCAACACTCAGGCATTTGCGACAAACATGATCCGGGTCAGTAATCAGCCTCCCAGCAAGACCACTACACTTTTTGTGGACCCATAGTTTACACTGGTTGTATTCAATGTAGTTTACACCTACACTTCTGCGACAGAATGCACAGGGAAAAATGCCACCATCATGCAGGAGGTCGAGACCAACACTGGAGATAAGAAATTTTGATTTCTTCATGTTGACCGTCCTTTGCTCTCCATGCCTGTCTTCCATGTCAACAAAATCACAATATCGTCTGCATACAGGAGCTCCCAAGCAGAACTCACTTGACAATGCCTGAGTATAGAGCCCTGATGAACTCCAAATTCCTCACTGTAGTGACCATTGACACGAACACAACTACGAGCAATTGCATACCTGCCCTGGACAACATAGACAGCCAACTCTTCCACACCAAGGCTTCTCATTGCTCATAAGAGCACTTGTATCTAAGATATACTCGAGCAGTTTCATTACCTGGTCAGTGAGCTTAAGGCCACGATAGTTGCCGCAGTCGAGGGTCTCACCCTTGCCCTTGTAGAAGTTGAGGATATAGCTCAGCTCACAGTCCTTTGGGATCTCACCATCACGAAAAGCCGTCTCAGCTAACTACTTTACCAACTCAATTCCATCTTTCCCAGCAGCTTTGAGCATCTCAATGATGATTCCGAGTGGGTCAACAGCCTTGCCGTTTTTCATCTTGTGGATGACCCATTGAACATACTATGCTGACACACATGGAGGGAGGGCCATACTTTAACGATAAGTATATTTTTTCTTTTTTTCACAGAAGAGGGTACTGTTTTTAAGTATCTTTTTCTTTTAGGTTAATAAAAGGAATTTTTTTTTGTGTGTGAGTATATGAATAACACTCGCTCTCTGGACTTATGCACTCTGGACATGTCTTTGGCTCCCCACATTTGAGCACCGTCAGAAACGATGACCAAATCAACTCAGAATGCACTAGTTTGCCCATACAACAGAAACTGGCAAAAGGGCATAGCTCGCTCATGCCCCCACCTTACTTGTATAGCATCTATGGACAATGCCTTTATCTTTTTTCTTCAGAAAGGTAAGGCTTGTAAAAGCTATAGAAGTAAGGTGGAAGACTTGAACAAGTTACGTTTGTTCAGCAGTTTCCGTTGCATGGACAAACTAGTGCGCTCAGAGTTTATTTGGGCATCGTTTCTGCAGGCACTTGAATCTGGGAGCAAAGGCATGGTCAGAGCACATACATTCAGAGAGCGAGTGTTTTTCATACACCCCCCAAAAATTTGTAAACCACCTTTCATTAACCTAAAAGAATTTGTTAAAACAACACTTAAAATCATTACCCTCTTCTGTGAAAAGAAGAAAAGATTATCACACTTTGATAAAAATGAACAAAAATAATTCCTTTCTAAATTCTAATAACCAAAAGCAACCTCAAAAAGAGAGAAAAATACATAAAAAAATTCACTTAAAAACATTGCCCTCTTCTGGACAAACAAGAAAAATAATCAGTTTTCGTTAAATGAATTCTTTGTAAATTAAAAAAAAAGAAGCACCTTATCCGTATCATCTGCCTTCAGATTCGGGAACAGTTGGAATTGCTTCGGGATTCTCCGTTCGTACTTGGAATTACTTACTGCAATTCTTTGGGTACTTTTTTTTCAAAAACTTACCTCGAATTAGAATTATCCAAAGATAAATTTCGGGTTTAACTTTCCGAAGGGGCTTCAAATCGTGGCTATTCGTTCACTGTAAAATATCTGCCAACGTAAACAGAAAAAAAAAGTTTGATTTAAAAATGTAAGTTTACTCAAGCGACTTCAGTTTTGCTTTTTAAGTATCAAATTTTGCCGGAAGTGTTGGGATCTGTCAGCTTTTGATTTTGTTTAATTTAAAATGGAAATTGGCGATTAAACAAATGTAGGTAAATCTTTACTATCACACCCGGCATAGTTTACCCCCTCAAATTCTACTTTTCTTTTGCGATTACATGTAAACAGCCTGCAAAAAATTAATCAAATAAAAAAAATTAAATATTTTAGATTTTAATGTGGGGGATCACTTTCCTATATAAATTAAACATAAAATGAGAACAACTTCCTTCCTAGTTAATGGTAAATCGAGACGCATAACCGAATGGTTTCTCAATTTTTGGACGGGAAAATTGGGGTTGGGGCATTCTAATTTAGTTTTTTTCTGTTTTAAATTAATTTTTTTTTAAATATTTTACATTTAATTTATTTTAATTTTGAAATTAGCCACCACTTTCAAAAAAAAAAAATACACCATGATGGAAAATACTCGTGTTTGACTAAGTAAAAGTGACGATAACGAATGTTAACGAACCCCCCTCTATGTAAATACACTCGACCAACCCGACAATCAGCTAAATCTCATCCATTTACTGTGGAGGTCCTCAGATGCCGGAGAGCCTTCCATTCCAATAGGTTATTTCCTCGTGCTGCTGGCCTTTTGAACTCCCTAGTTCAGTCAAATCAGTGAAAAAGGTCAAACTAATTGCAACACAAGGTTTTTCTGCACAATGCATTTCTATGAGGTGTCTATATGAACATATTAAAAGTGTTGAAAACTCAGCCGATGTGAAATATGAAAATTTTACATTTATCGATCTGTGAAAATAGTGTAAACAACCTCATTTTCATTTTGCTTATTATACTCAAATTTTGAATAAAATTGATTGCCGAAATAAAATTCTAATTTAATTTTTAAAATTTTGAGAATCGAACATTAATTCAATGTTTTAATTGCTGGCGGCCATATTGATTTTCCATGCACCAAAATATTTTTATGATGTAAAAGGTTTATTACATAAAAAAGAAAGTTTTGAATAAAAATAAAATATGAACATTTTTTTTTTACACAAAAAACTTCTTTAAAACAAAATGAAGAGGTTAAAACTAAAACATACTGATCGATGTTTAAAGAATTCTTTAGAATATACATCATTGGCCGAAAGTTTAGAATAACTTACTGAAATAAATTTTACATTGCTGGTTTTTACTGTCAATTTCTTTTTGTTAAAAATTGAATAATGTCTAATGCAAGTATTGGAGACATGTGCATACTTTGTAATGAAGGTATCATAGGTAACAATGTTAGGGATGCAGTGACAATTACTGAAAAGGAAGTGATAGCATCAACAAAGCACAGTCTTGGGTCGAAGGAGAACGGTATAAGAAATATAAGTGACTAACGCTGTGCCGTAAGGTTAATCTAAAGCACGTGTAGGCTTGATCATTTATTTTGATTCTAGCCGACGTTCTCTAGTCAAGGGTAGGGTGTTCCGAACATAAACTCCTAGCCCGTGCATGTTTGTCAGAGTCTTTACGGTAGAATGGGAGGTATTCAGTCATGTCAAAATGGTGTGATGAGATTGAGGATTGTAGGTTTATTTCACTTAGTGCTAGGATATCCGGGAAGTTTACTAATAGAAAGGTTTCTACGTCGTTGATGTTGGTTCTAAGCCCCCGGATATTTGTGAATATGGCGAAGGTGAAGATGTCTTTTTGTGGGTGTCTGGTTTAGGTTTGTTTCTTTTACTTTGTATTATCATTTTGGTTTTAGATAGAGTGGGGCTGGCAAAGTGGGTGTTTGTCAATAATAAGCTCACACAACCAGAACATTAGCGCTCGAGAGTTGCCGAGACGAAAACGCCAAGCGTCAATGAAAGACTTGCAGGCGATAATATAAGACGAATAAATTCAAAGAAAAAATACATAGATAAAAAGATAAAAACCGAACAAACTGTAGGGTGGGGGGTGGGGTCAAATAAACCATTTTCAATCAAATGTGTAGAAAGAAAGTTTTTTTTTGGCACTTGTGCAGAACAGGAACACAAGCTGAAATTTATTTAGGAGAGCTCCAATGGTGTAAGAAGGGGCACATAACTTTCGAACCACTAGGGATATTTGCATAATTCAAACAGTTTTGAACTCCATTTACTGAGCTCTTAATAACTATTGCGATTAAATAACAATAATTTAAAATAAAAAAAATCAACTGGGAATGCTAGAATACTGGCCGTATTCCACAGCAACTTTGGATTTTTGGTGGCTATGAAAAGGACATTAAGTCTGTTTTTTTTAGTAAAGGTCCCGTCCAGAGATGCCGCAACATATAATATGTACGCCCTGGTACCACAATCACATCCGATTGCTGCGCGCATATGATCGACTTGGATCTGAAGGATTTCACCATTTGCGTGTAAATCATAACATAAGTAAAGGTTTGTCGATCCTTCATGCATGTGGCAACAAATTAGAATGGGAGATCCACACGCAAATGGTGGAATCTTATCAGAATTTATGTGGCGGCAGAAATTTTCCGCAACCCCCATACAGTCTTTTTGAACACATTTCTGAAAAAAAAAAAAAAAAGCAAAAAAAAAACAAAACAGAAAAATTTATTTTTAAACCAAACCCGATGACTGTTCGTTTTGAAATGAAAAAATATACTGTTGATTTTCCCAAATTTTAATTTCTTCGAAAAATGTTCTATTAATTGAATTTGCATGACTTTTTATTGCAAAATAAAAAAATGCATATTTTCCATTTACTAAAAAAAGAGTTGTCTGCCCCTTACATCATTGGAACTTTTCTAAAATAAATTTCAGCTCGTGTTCCTCTTCTGTACAAGTACCTTTTTTTGGGGGGGGGGGGTGTTCAATGTTTTTCTTTTTTTCTTGCTAACATAAAACAAAGAAAGAAAAATGGGTTAGGTTTAAGGTTAACGGCTCCCGTTCTACGCGATAGTCAAGCACTGCATTCAAACTGCCAAGCTCTACTGGAAGACTGGCAAACGCTAATAATATAAGACGAATAAATTCAAAGAAAAAAATAGGTGCTTGTGCTGTTCAGCGGCCGTATTAAAAAAAATTTTTTTTATAAAAACTATTATATACTTATTAATTCAGCGTTATATTCTTACTCACTGTACAAAAAATTATCCACTACAACTTTAATTACAAGTATTTTTCCATTCTGCATATCATATCACTAAGCCTCCATCTTCTTTCTTAAGATTTCAAGGGCAGATAATTCGAAATCTTCTTAAGAAAGAAGATGGCGGCTTAGTGAACGAATCGCTGTTATGATACGCAGAATGGAAAAATACTTGTAATTAAAGTTCTAGTGGATAATTGTGTCTACTTTTTTGTACAGTGAGTAATAATATAACGTTGAATAAGTATATAATATTGTTTTTATAAAAAAAAAATTTTTTCATACGGCCGCTGAACAGCACAAGCATATAAAAATACATAGATTAAAATCATTTTTTTTTGGGGGGGGGGTAGAATTTTGTCAATGTTTTTATAAAAGAAAGAAAAAAATGATATTATTCTGTCAGCGCTCGGACGCTTCCGCGACATGCGCGAGTTGTCACGGAAATCAGGTGCGTCTTCTATAATAGTACCAACTTTTCCTTTCAGCAAGTTTTTTTTTAATTATGACCGTTTGGTGCAGGAGAGACAGTCTATTGATTGCAGCTGCTGTTAGGAATTCGGGATAGCGGCATGCTGGCTACGGGTCGCCCCTTCTGATACGCCAATTATTTAGTTTCATTATAAATAGGAGGACTTTTAATTTTTTTTATATATAATAAAAAAATTGGTTTAAAACTTACCTAAGTCGGGTTCCTTGACGTTTATGCCATTTCACAATTTCTATTATGATCTTTCTTTTTTTTCCTTGAGCAGAATTATAAAAGTATTTTTTAATAATTAAATTAAATTAAATAAAATTCAAAGTGAAACCTTGATAAATTTAATGTCAATCTTTGGAAGAGCGCTCGTTCTAAAATATTTTGTTTGAATAATTTATTTAGCACTTTGTACACGCGCCAAAGATTCGAAGTTTTTAATTTTTTTATTTTTTTTTAAATGAAAAATTTTTTTTAAATTAAAATAACATCATTGCTCGTTTAATTAAAGTATAATACCTACTATTTATACTGCTTTTTGAAATATAAAAGTAATTATAAAGTGTATTGCTTTTTTTAAGCAATATACAAAAATACGAATGTGTGTAAAGTAACTTGTAGTAAACAATGAATGAACTAAAGAAAATTGGATATTTAAGTTAAACATTTACGACTGGATTTTTTAATGCTGTTTCCTACGCGAAAAGAAGTGATTGTTTATAAAAAAAATAAAAACAAACACTTCTCTAAAAGTGTGTGAGTGTGAAAGTTCTCAGCTAACTTGAGCACGTGGTGTGGGGTGCAATTTTCACGAATACGTTGAATAGCGACCAATCGACCATGACGATTATTATTATTTATTATTTTTTGTAATGAATGGCCACTTACGGAGTCAGTCCCAAGTATTGACCGAGTTACGGTGACCTTGGTATTCTCGATAGACAATACAGATAAACAGGCGCGGTTACATGTTTTCAGTTCTAAATGATAGTCATCTGAAGGTTGAAGGTTCAATCCTCGGTGCGGGCGAATTACTGAAGACTTCTCCCATGATTGACGGAACGAGAGCATACTACCCTCATGGATTGAATAATGGGTTCCGTTCGAAATTCAGTCTAGATTTCCGAGTTCGACAGAAATATTCCCGAGTTTGAAAAGATACACCCGAAGAAGGCCGGAGGTTGTGAGAAAAACATTCAAAATGAGAACAGTAGTGCGAATAATCCAAATTATCAAGCCTCATCTAAAAAATTCAGAAACATGTTTTCCCGAGTTAGACGATACTGAGCTGAAGAATAGAACATTATCGTGAATTTATTACAAGAGCGAACAAAATAAAAAAAGAGTAAAAAAAACAAACAAATAGCAAATAAATACATATTACCAAAGGCAAGATAAGTTACTATTCTACCTATCTGGATAGGGTTATTTGTGTTTCAACTTATTTTAAAAGCGTTTTTTTATTTTTGTAAAAACAAACTGTTCAATTAGAACGAAAAAGAAGATGGCGTTGATAATCAATGCACGTGTACCCCTGATAATCGCTCAAAAATCAAAAAGTAAACAAAATACTGTTAAAGAACATTACATTTTCGCACGATTGGTGACATTTATTGAATGTGTTTCTACCAGTATTCTGTTTACTTTTTGAGCGATTATCAGGAGTAAGTTGAAACACAAATAAACTTATCCAGGTAGATAGAAGAGTAACTTATCTTGTCTTTGGTAACATTTATTTGTTGCCTATTTGTTTGTTTTTTTTTGTTTTTTTCACACCCTTTTTATCCGCTTGAAGAGAGAGAGGAGTTTCGGGTGATTTGGTAATCTCCTCTCTGTGCTGTCATGAGGGTGGCACTTTTACCCCCAGCCCAGGCCGCCCAACGCCGCCCAGGCCGTCCACCGCCGCCCAACCCCCGGCGCCAGCATTTTGGCTCACGTGACTCAATCGTAGTCACTTATGAACAGAATAGTCTTCCGTATTAACAATTAGCATGTATCCCACCCCCAATACATCTTTTTTTGTATATTAATTATTTACCTTACGAAATAGAATGAAGATTGATGGATTTTTGCCCACCGCGGTGGGCGATGGTTAGCAAAAATCCATCAATCTTCATTCTATTTCGTAAGGTAAATAATTAATAAACAAAAAAAATGTATTGGGGGTGGGATACATGCTAATTGTTAATACGGAAGACTATTCTGTTCATAAGTGACTACGATTGAGTCACGTGAGCCAAAATGCTGGGCGGCGGTGGGCAAAAATCCATCAATCTTCTATTTCGTAAGGTAAATAATTAATAAACAAAAAAAATGTATTGGGGGTGGGATACATGCTAATTGTTAATACGGAAGACTATTCTGTTCATAAGTGACTACGATTGAGTCACGTGAGCCAAAATGCTGGCGCCGGGGGCTGGGCGGCCTGGGCTGGGGGTAAAAGTGCTGCCGCTGTCATGATGCTAATCGTCAGTTGTTTGGGGCTGAACGGTGGGGATAGCTAGCTGACGTTTCTGCCTGACAAATACTTTGTGATGAGTGAGACCTTTGTTCTTTTTGTGTCGGTATAGGTCTTCATTTTTCTCTCCCCTCACCCATCATTCTTTGCTACGTGGGTGTGGATCGACTCTGGCATAGGGTCTTTTGGAACAGCAGGTATGCCGATATTCATTTGCCTTCCAGTGAGATGTTTTGGCTGTACTGCCTTAGGAAATGGTGGTGTGAATCTGTTTAGGCTCCTCATAAACCGTTTAACATCTCCATTTGCCTCAGGTCACAAAAGTGTGACTTTTCTGTGACGGAATTCTGCCTGGGTAGCAAAATCCTTGAATTCTTGTCCCTGGAAGGGGGGGGGGGGGGCATTGTCAGATTTGACAATATCGGGGTAGCCTTGTCTGGCAAAGATTGAATCGAGGCAAGGAATAACCACTCTTGCTGATATCGAGGGGAGTAGTTCTACCTCTGGGAACCTACTGTAGTCGTCGATGGCGACTAGCACGTAGTCTCCAGATAAGAAAGGACCAGCGAAGTCCAGGGAGATTTCATACCATGGCATAGCTGGGAGTGGTGTGGTGCATATGGGTTCACGGTGTGATGATGATGTCGGGTTTGAACCCTGGCAGGGAATGCAGTTGCGCACCGTCTCTTCCACTAGTTTGTCTATTTCAGGGAACCAAACCTTTTCCATCACTAGCTGCTTCGCATTGACAATGACCTGGTGTGTGGTGGGCTATGTCCATGGTTCTTTTCTGCAGAGTGGACGGGATCACCAAGCAGTGGTCTCGAAAGATGAGACCATCATGTGCGGATAGTTTGTCCTTGAAACGTATGAGACTGGATATCTGTGGGTCATTCCAGTTTCTGTTTAAAAGTGCAGTCATCACTTTCTGCAACAGAGGTTCTTCTCCTGTGGCTAGCTTCACTTCTTCAAGAGTGATGGATTTATTTGGGTATGGCATGATGAGCCACATATCTTAAATATGTCTCAGACGCAGTGTCTCTGTTGGGTTTGTGATGAGGAG
The DNA here is from genome assembly GCA_963556195.1 of Sepiola atlantica. Classification (NCBI taxonomy): domain Eukaryota; kingdom Metazoa; phylum Mollusca; class Cephalopoda; order Sepiida; family Sepiolidae; genus Sepiola; species Sepiola atlantica. The sequence goes on from OY744547.1 coordinate 172,249, forward strand.
ATTGGCTGAGATAGTCGGTGGGGTTTTGGTCGTCCTTTCCAAGCTGGTACACCCAGCTATACTCATATCATGAGGTGCAGACGCCAGCATTCAATTCTGGACGTGGCTGGCTTTTGACAATTCCGAGACGTGGTGATGGTGAATCTTGACCCATATGGCTAGCATCTCTCTCTCAGTCTGTGAGTATCGCTGTTCCACATATGTGAGGGCACAGCTGCATAATACATTATCTTCCCGTCTTGTGTAAGCATTGCCCCTAATCAAACGGGGATCACGTCTACAAGGATATTTGTCTCCTTGTTCTGGTCAAAATAACTTCAGCTTTTTTAACTGGCTCACTCTCTTTTCTTCTGTCTCCGACTACTGTATCTTTTCTTGTGAGTTGTCGAAGTGGCTCGGTGATAGTGGCATAATGTGGGATGAACCTAGCCATGTATTGGACCATACCCAGGAATGAGCGGACTTCCCCAAAATTGGTGAGCGATTTTCAGTTTGTAATTTTCTCTGGGTCTGGTGAACACTCTTGAGTGGTTTAAATCCGCAGTCGGCATGGGATATTTTACCCTTTAGATGGCTTTGTTTGCTTTTCGCATGTCTATACAGATTTGTACGCCACTCGTTTTTTGAGGAACTATCACCACGGGACTTACCCAGTAACATCCTCAATCAGGTCCATTTACTTGAGGCGTTTTAGTTCTGACTCAACGTCCTTTCTCACATGGAAAGGTATCCTACAATGTTGCTGGGACCGAAGTGTAACTTAATAGTGGGTCCAGAAATCTTTCCGTCGAATAGTGAGGGGAATTTGTCAGAGATAGATGCTGTTACATGAAACATGAAATTAAAAGTTATCATACCAGTGCCTCGGCAGAGTGGACACTGAGTAGATTTTGTAGTTCGTCCCTGAACAAAGAGTCATGATCTACGACAAAGATTTTCGGGAAATACTTGGTCAGTGATTTCTTTGCTGTTTCATATGTTTTCAGTATCTTTGATCTATCGCCTTTCTGTATGTCTGTGAAATTGTGGAAAATATCAAAAACTTTGTCTCCGGCGTAGTGGAGCAAGCTGGTCTTCTGTTTTTTGCCTGTGTCTATGTCCAAAGCAATGAATAGATTCTCAAGCTTGCCCAACCACTTTTGCCAGCGAATCCCAATTGTATTCTGATCAGCATGGAAAGTTGGGTAGTCCATTAGCGGCTGAAACGTTGTGAAAATAACCAAGATGAGAACAGTAGTCTGAATAATCCGAATTAATAATCCTCATCTAAAAAATTCCCAAACATGAGAAAAAAAAACAAAAACTTTCTTATGAGAATGCAGTGAGATTCTATTAGATTATTCACTCAAAAATGAGAATATTTAAAATCTAATAAGTCTTTTATCATGGTGGGGGTGGGGGTCATTGTGAAGAGGCACTCAAAATTCATTACAAGAAAAATCAGAACAAAAGCATTTATGTCAACCAAAAGTTTTATTACAAATTAAAAATTCATACATGTTTAAAAATATTAACCAATTGTTAGCAGCAGTTAATGAATATTCAAACATTTTCTTTAATAAAAAATGATAGTATTGACAGACTTATCAATATTTAAAAGCATTATTTAAAAATACATTTTTTATACTGTATAAAAAAATAGCTTTTTTATTTGAATAAAAAGATTCTGGCTTGTGACAGCTTATTAGCGATCCACAGTGCCAACGGAATCAAGGAAGATAATCCTGTCAAATTTAATGTTGCCGCAAATCCAATGCAGCAGAAAAAAAAATTATGGAATTAATAAAAAATGAAATTTACTTGATGATTATGAGGAGGAAGAGGAGGACAAAATTAATCCTATGTTGATCGTGAATGCTGGAATCAGGGCCACAATTGTATTTGTCTTCGCCTCATGATACAGATTAATAATTTTGGATCAAATGGATTTGAGGCACCCTAAAATGAGCAAAAATCAAAAAGGACACATTTTGCCGTAACTGAGTTTCAACTTTTGGTTTTATCGCTTATAATAAATTAAAGATTTTTATAGCGAAAAAATCTAATATTTAAAAAAATAATTTTTTTAATACAATCCAATTTTTTTTTAAATAGCTTTTTCAAATTCTGCACAAATTTATTTTTTAATATTTGTTTGTTCTTTTTGTTCATACAATGTATTTTTAAATTTATTTTATAAGTCTCCAAAATTTACAAAACAAAACGCTTTGTAAATAAAACTTGTTTTTTTAATTAAAAATGTGCGTGTAGCAAATCATGCTTAATCCGTTCGAAATTCAAACACTATATATTTTTTTAGGCTATGAGTAACATTGTAAATAAAATATATATATATATATATTTAAATACACCGTATTGTTTCGTTCATAATTCAACTTGAAGAAAAGAAAAAGTGGAGCTACAGCAAAATGTGTCCTTTTGGAGGTTACCCATTCTAGGGTGCCTCACATTATTTCTAATGGCTGCCAAATAATTTTTAGTAAAGCTTAAAAATGTTAAATTTGGCAGAATTATTTCCCTTGTGTCCCTCAAATCGTCATTTTGTCAAATTTTCTGGCAGTAAAATCATAATTTTGTAAATAAAAAATATTTTTTAAGTTCTTTTGCTTTTTAAATTTTCATGTTAAAAAAAAAAAAGATTTTCGATTAACACACGCTTTAAAAAAAATGATAAAACCCAAATCTTAGATTTTTACATAATCACTCGTTCATGAATACATTTCACTATCTGCATCGTTTTATCTAAATGAATAAATGCAGAAGTTCAGCCCCTTTCTCGCACTAACTGTAAAGTCAAAATGCCCTATTTCAAGTTAATTCAACTTTACACAGTAGACACACCATCTTTTCTATATACTGCTCATGTATATGCAATATCAGTCGCAAGGTTATCTAATTTGCATGTTGGTTTTGAAAAAGGACATTTTATTAATTAACTATTATTTGTTATTGTTTTTTTTAATATAAAGTTTCATTTCACAATATTGTTTTATTTCCTGGACACATTTAGCATTTGTGTTCGAATAGGGACCGACTTGCTTTTCAACAAGTTGCGATCTATTTCTAAATTGCAAGTGAAAAGTTAAATTGATTTTTCTTTTCCTTTCTTTACGGTCACAATTAAAAAAGGATTACATTTGTATCGAAATTACTAAAATGTTAATTTCTCTATCTGAATAAATGAGCAAGATTTTGTTTCGTGTTTACAAAGTTATTAATAAAATGCTATTATTTTCAAGTTGCGAACTTTGTGAAGCGATAGCAAGCCGACAAAATCGGCTCGTATAAAATAAATACAATTTAAAAAGAATCGTTTCGATTTTTTTTTTTTCTTATAAAATATTTTTCAGGAAAATGGTTTTCGTCTTAGTCATAAAAAAAACTATTTAAAATTCAATTGATTACAATTAACAGGTGATTGTTCCATGAAACATTTCAAACAAGGAAATAAATAAAAAGGTTGAATTAAATTTCTTTTGTTTTTTTTTACACCGGTCATTTGATGGAAATAAAATGTTCAACCCTTACAAACTTTCAATTTTGTATTATAGAATGTTAAAATAATATTGCAGGTCTGCGATCGCGCCTGGCATCCATAAAGAGCAAGTACAATATTTTACCTTATATTACAACTTGACAAATTCATCAATTGATGGACGAGATTAATTAGAAATTATAGAAATAAATAAAAATAGTAATATAGGGTTCAGGTCTAGGAGCAGAAGTACACAAGGGTTTTCATTCATTTCCGGGCGATGTCAAACATGCTTGCTAGCCTATAATATAAATGTGATCTTTGTCAGAGGGATGCTATTGAAAATAAAACCCTATACTAAGGTCAAACAACTTTGAGGAAAATTTTTATGAGAAATCCAATGGTATTGTATTTTTGCGGGGGGGGGGGGGGGGGGGGGGGGTTAATATTGTGGGGTCTGCATTTGTGCCAGACATCCACAGCAAAAAAACATTTTACTTTATTTTAGAAATCAAAACCAATAAACTGAGTGAACTTATTTGAGGACCGTTTTCCTTTCCAGCCTGATCAATGAACACCCTAATAATTAAAGAAGAAATCTGGTTGAGGTAGTGGGCCAATTAATTGGCGAGTGGCTCCAATGCAACACATTACTTTTTTTTTTGATTAAGTTCAGCGAGATTAGGAATGAGAGAAATTATGTTGTTTTTTTCCCTATTTAAAATGAAACGTTTAAAGAACTTTCAAAATTAAAAATGCTAATATGAAGTTCAGGGCTGGGAGCAGGAGTAAACAGGAGTTCAGATCATTCCTCAGCAACACTGGGGTACCTACTAATAGATTTCTAAAAATATCAGGCCATGAAGAAAGTTCTGTTTTTTTTTTTAAGGTTTAATAAGGCAACATCATCCTGAGCTCCAATCTCTGGTTCCTTCTGGTGAGACATTCACAGCAAGAACTCGTCTTCTACCACAACTGCAAAAAAACTTTCCTTTTTTATCTTCCATGTGCCTAACAGCAAACAGAATCCATCCATCTCGTTAACCCTTATCCTCGAGTGGCTTTTAGCCTTGATAAGTAGTGACTCATTAGTTAAGGAAATTATGAATCACCCACCATAGTCTTCAATTAGCAATTGATTTTAATGTTTTACAAAATAATAAAACAATTAAATACATATGTTGGATAATGTAAGGGAGGGGGAGCGTGAGGTTAGGGTCAATGTAATTGGATAATGTAAGGGAGGGGGAGCGTGAGTTGTCGAATTATCACTGTGTTAGGGAGGGTGATGTCATGAGACGGGTGACTTCCGGCTTCTGGTTTGCTCATCCTTTTTTAGGTAAAGTTTTGGTTGGTTTTGAACATGTAAGCCAGCGGCTTTTGTCTAGGCCGTTAGGGAGGGGGCGACTCCTCCTCCCTTAAAATAAAACCACCATTCACAGAGATTAGTTTTCTGGAGAGTCAATAAACTGAGCAAACTTATTTATGTTGTTTAGTGATTTAAAAGTTTTCCTTTTCAGCCTGAACAACGAACATCCTTTGAATTAACGATGATGGACTGGGTGACCATCACCATCGTCACCGGACTAGAATGGAATCCGGTTGAGGCATGGGGCTAATTAATAGGCAAGCGACTCCAATACAACATTTTTTTTAACAAAGTTCATCGAAATTAAGAATGAGAGAAATGTATTATTTTTTTCTTGATTGAAAATGTAACGTTTAAAAAAATAAATTTGAAACTGGAGTCCGTAAGTGCAGTTTAAAAAAAAATCCTAACCCATAACCTTCTCATTAGAGTTTAGGGAGAAAACCTTCTCACTTAGAGTTTAGGGAGAAAACTCACCTCAATTAAATTTTTTTTTGTGCAGCCGATATTTAAAACAAAAGAATAACATTTCAAAATTGATTAAAATCGATTTTGCAAACAACGAGAATCTTTTTTACGTTCTTTTGATTTTATAAACATTTCCATTTCCTGATTTTATAAGTAAAACAATTTTTACAAGAAAATAACAATATATAAAAGATATAACTTTCAATAGTAAAAAAAAAAAAAAACCAAGAGTAAAATTTGAAATTGATAAAAATTGGATGTAGAAAACCATAAGATATTGTTAAAAAATTTAAATTGAATTGAAGTAATTGCTATTTTTTCTTTCGATTTTATAAACATTTTGATTCATGATTTTATAATTAAAACAATATTTACAAAAATAAAGTCATTTTTTTTAAAAATAAGTTTCTTCTTTATAAATCAACTCCATCATGAAAAAGGGGTTCTAATTTTTTTTTGAAGTAGTTAAAATTTAAAAAATTTAAATTAAATTAAAGAAATTGAATTAAAAATAAAATAAAAAATAGAATAAAGATAAAATATAATAAAACAAAAAAGTTAAAATAAAACTAATTATTATTGAAAATATAAACTTAATATAGGTAGCATTACAGGTTCATTGTGAATTTCTTAAGACTACAACAGCACAAAAAAGTTCACTTTTATAATCCGATAGAGTAGTAATGATATAATCTCGAAGCATCATGGGAAAAAAACAAAAATGTTGGAAAAGAAATTAGGAATTTTTACTAAAATAATTTTTTGTAAAAAGAAATGGAACCATGAAAAAGATAAACAATTCAACAAGAGAAAGATATGTACTGAGTTTGTTCGGACACGGCTTTTCAAAGCTTTTTGTCTGCCCTTCTGGGGAGTAGGCAAGAAGGAGTTAATGTAATGCTGTAAAGGATTAAAGCAACATTATTACAGTTTCCTGGGAAGAGAGGGAGATGGCAGTTACCATCGCAAGCAGAGAAGAGGACGACTCTCACTGAACATCTACTGACGTAGATATCAGAGAGACTTAACACACACCAGCCGGGATCAAAGAACACTTCACATCATGACCTTTGACTTTTTGGTGAACCGACTCCCCCCACCTCGTATTCTGTTTCAGTTATATTTCTAAAATTGCATAATTTATTAAAATATAAGTAACTTTATGATCATTTTCTCATTTTAAAAATTAGAGGATGCCCTAAAATTATGTTCATGAAGTCCCCAATGGTTGAAATAGTGAAAGTTTCCTGCGCTGCTGCTGTTGTCTAACCCAGTTACAAAGAACATCGTTCTCAAGCCATACTGTTATCATGTAAAATGAAATCTTTGATACTTTTATGTAAAAGAAGAGATAAAAATAAAATCTTTGATACTGTTATGTTAAAGAGATAAAAATAAAATCTTTGATACTGTTATCATGTAAAAGAGATAAAAATAAAATCTTTGATACTGTTATCATGTAAAAGAGATAAAAATAAAATCTTTGATACTGTTATCATGTAAAAGAAGAGATAAAAATGAAATCTTTGATAAAATTCACAATCCTTTCTGCAATCCAACCATGGTTTATTGCCATTCAATTATATGTGGGGACACTTTAGTGATAATCTCATCAGTAGGAGGTGTAATCCAGAATGGCTCATACTCACTGGATCCTAAAATTTTTATCTGTGAGGTTATCCCAGAGATAATGTCTATCAAATTCAAACCAATTCCTGAACTGGCTCGAGCCATTACAACAACAATCAGGGCAGCGCCAAGAGAAGAGGAATGTGTCAGAGTTATTGACACGTCATATCCAGATTCGCTCATCATTAAATGGCAATAAAACAAAGCATGTTGGACATCCATAACTGAAACTTGGTGGGCAAGTCAGGTATAGACTGAAGTTTATTTGTAACAAATATGGTTGGATTGCAGAAAAGATTGTGAATTTTATTAACAATTTTTCAAGGGGGGGGGGGGAGACACCCTATATTTTATTTAATATTATTGAAGTAGCCACCCAAAGTAGGCGGATTTAAAATATGAGTAGCTTTTTAGTGGTGGTGTTATTCTAAAGAAGTACCAAAAAATAATCTATAAAAAAAAAAGTTTCTGTATTATTCCGCCGATTCTTGACCTTCTCTGGAAATGCAACGATCGAGCGGTAATTTTATTTGAAGAGAGCTCATTTCAGTTTTATCAGACGAATAATTGGAGAAATCAAATGGTGCAACTATGGCATGTGCGAGTCGATCCCAAGTCCAGTCTGTGACAAGAGTTTTGGTAAAATCACATGGGGTTATTTGTTTTAAGATTTGTGGATAACGGCAATATTCAATAATGGCAGGAATCAGTTTTTTACTTCGAGAACCTGAAAGAAAGATAAAAATATCAGAATTAAAATAAAACTCCAAACATGTGACTCATCATTATCATATTCTATTATTTTACATGCTGTCATATCCACCAGTATAACATATCCATCATCTATAATAATGCCATATACACTAGTATAACATATCTATCTATAATAATGGCATATCCAACAGTATAACATATCTATCTATAATAATGGCATATCCACCAGTATAACATATCTACCTGTAATAATGTCATATCCACGAGTATAACATATCTATCTATAATAATGGCATATCCACCAGTATAACATATCCATCATCTATAATAATGGCATATACACTAGTATAACATACCTATCTTCTAGTATGTATAAAAGAACATTAACCAGATTTCTGAAGTAGGACTTAAATAGCATTTAAGCGGACAAATCAAACTTTGATTCAAACTTTGATTGTTATTGTTGTACCATGTTAATGTACTTCACTAAAATCTATTAAAAAAATACTTAATCCAAACCATCAGTTTTCTAATGTGTAGAATTTCTTAAATAGTCAGTTTAAAACAAAATCAGCTAAGGGAATTATTCTTATTCTTTTAGTAAAAGTTATCGTTCCTGACTTGCTTTTCATTTTTTTTTCATTCAAGATTCACTAACTGTTACATTTTCTCATTCTTTTGTTTATAAACAAAAGCAAGAGTCCATTATTGTTAATTTCTTTTTTCTTGCATCTTGTTTCGTTCTTATTAAATCAGAACTAGATTCATTTTAAGCTTAAATACTGAACATAACAATAAACGTGTGGTTATAGAACAGAAATATTTACAAGAGAAATTTAAACATAATCGGTCCCGGGCAACGTTAGGTCAGTACAGCTTGCAGTTTATATTGGAATTTATTTCCAATAGTATAAAAAGTGCAGTGGACTGTAGGGTAGGTTCACACCAGATGCAAAAAATGTCTAGGACTAGCACACTCAATTGAGGGCCGCCCTTACACAGAAGTTGCTACTTAGGAGATATGGCGAGTGCCGCCCTTACACAGAAGTTGCTACTTAGGAGATATGGCGAGTGCCGCCCTTACACAGAAGTTGCTACTTAGGAGATATGGCGAGTGCCGCCCTTACACAGAAGTTGCTACTTAGGAGATATGGCGAGTGCCGCCCTTACACAGAAGTTGCTACTTAGGAGATATGGCGAGTGCCGCCCTTACACAGAAGTTGCTACTTAGGAGATATGGCGAGTGCCGCCCTTACACAGAAGTTGCTACTTAGGAGATATGGCGAGTGCCGCCCTTACACAGAAGTTGCTACTTAGGAGATATGGCGAGTGCCGCCCTTACACAGAAGTTGCTACTTAGGAGATATGGCGAGTGCCGCCCTTACACAGAAGTTGCTACTTAGGAGATATGGCGAGTGCCGCCCTTACACAGAAGTTGCTACTTAGGAGATATGGCGAGTGCCGCCCTTACACAGAAGTTGCTACTTAGGAGATATGGCGAGTGCCGCCCTTACACAGAAGTTGCTACTTAGGAGATATGGCGAGTGCCGCCCTTACACAGAAGTTGCTACTTAGGAGATATGGCGAGTGCCGCCCTTACACAGAAGTTGCTACTTAGGAGATATGGCGAGTGCCGCCCTTACACAGAAGTTGCTACTTAGGAGATATGGCGAGTGCCGCCCTTACACAGAAGTTGCTACTTAGGAGATATGGCGAGTGCCGCCCTTACACAGAAGTTGCTACTTAGGAGATATGGCGAGTGCCGCCCTTACACAGAAGTTGCTACTTAGGAGATATGGCGAGTGCAGCCCTTACACAGAAGTTGCTACTTAGGAGATATGGCGAGTGCCGCCCTTACACAGAAGTTGCTACTTAGGAGATATGGCGAGTGCCGCCCTTACACAGAAGTTGCTACTTAGGAGATATGGCGAGTGCCGCCCTTACACAGAAGTTGCTACTTAGGAGATATGGCGAGTGCCGCCCTTACACAGAAGTTGCTACTTAGGAGATATGCCGAGTGCCGCCCTTACACAGAAGTTGCTACTTAGGAGATATGCCGAGTGCCACCCTTACACAGAAGTTGCTACTTAGGAGATATGCCGAGTGCCGGAGGTGGTTGCGAACTTAGTTCTACCATCAGAGTCAATACAGCTTGGGGAAAGTTCACAGAACTTTTCCCAATCCTAATATCCCAATTATTACCAGGGGTAAAGGTGTTGATAGCTATGTAAAAAGCGTGATGTTGTATGGCAGTTTATCCCCACTATCGTGATCACTGGAGACTAAGCATAAGGACAGCTAGACAACGACAAAACTCTTGTCGAAGGGAACATAGCGGTTAAACCTCGATAGTAAATGTGTGTGTGATATCATGTATTACACTGCCTTTTCTTTTTTTTTTGAACACTCTTGTTTGCATAGGTCTTGTTAGACATCAGCCTAAAATAAGAAGAAACAATATGCAAAAGACTTGAGTTATTTCCCTTGCACTCAAGTATAGTTATCTGCCCTTAGAGTGAAGGTCGGCCATGACAGTTTGAGAGAAAACCAAAATCAGCTTCCAGCGGCTTCTTCTACATTCTCATTTAATCTGTAAAATTGTTTAATAAATCCGTAAATTTCATACTTCGTCCATTCGATCATTTTGATTTGTTATTCAACCGATAACATCAGATATTATCAGATGCAACAATAACTAAACGATTAATTTAGTCCACAGGACTGAGAATAAACAAAGAAAACCAAAGTAAGAAATAAGACTCGTACCAGATTCGAACCTGAGCCTCCAAAAGAGGGATCACCTAACACACGTGTCATCTTAAAATGCTTGACTAATGAGCCACATAGTTAGAGATAGCTGAATTTGTACAAAACTCTGCAATAAATTTTTGTTTATGTTTTTACAAGCATAGTAGCATTCCCAGCAATGTAAGAATTGAGGATATGTCGCATGCATATTTTATATACAACTGATTTATAGATTAATTTGTTTTGTAGGCGGATATTTTGTAGATGTGGCTTTGGCAGGTACTACCACTAATCCGGGTGAGAGTGGACTAAAAGTTTATTCCACACTCCCCAAAGCTTCCAAATTAGGGCCTCACCAGTGGATGCAAGTTTGTGTCATACCCAGTATGGTCGATCAGGTGAGGAGAGCTTGATTACTTAATAGGGTTGGGAAATAATGTAGGCAGAAAAAAGTGGGCTGGGAAAGATGAATGTTGGAGGCAAACACCTTGCTCAAGGGTGTCCAAGGTAGTTTAGTGTTTAGCTTGCGACAAAATTTATTTAATTAATATGATGAGACCCTGACCAATGTCTTTAACCTCCTTTTTCATCTGCGAACATCGTTTCAGCTTCCTGTTTGGAAAAGAAATATTCTTATGAAAATAGATAAATTTTCTGGCGGATTTTTCCATGCCTGTTCTTTAGCAGAACTTGTAAAAGTGTGACCCTCTTTCATACAGAAGAAAGTGACAGGGAAAACAACACGGTTGTAGAGTAGTTTCCTGCATTAACTTTTATTTAGAATTGGTTGGAATTTTAAGGTTTAACTACTTTACTAGAGAGAGTATTGGGGGTGGGTGATCTAATTAAAACTTTCGAAATAATAAATACTATTCACAAAATATAAAACTGAATTCATATTAATTAAAAGAAAGAAAAATTATATATATTGCATTTTTTTTTTTAAATATATATTTTTAGAAAGTTCTCAAAGAAATTACCTGGAGAAATACTATGAGCAAATTTTAACTGAAAATCACATTCAGGACTTCGAAGAAAATTCTGTGATATGACAGCAACCATTCTTCGACATCTGGAATTTAAAGAAAATGAAGAAAATTGTAACATACAACCCAAAAAAGAAGAAAAGGGATTAAACTTTTATTAATTAAAAAAATATTTTTTTTTTTTTTTAAATTAAAAATTAATTAAATCTTTTTATAAATAAAAACACAATATACAACCTTATTAGCAAAAAATCTTTATAATACTGATAAAATTTGTTTGTTTGCAGATTGAATATATTAGATGAGAAAGGGCGCTTATGTTTGAAATACCATATTCGTCAGTCGGTCACACTTAATTTCTGAATATCATTTTTGTCACTCTCACACTTATATTTGAAATACCATTTTTTGTTAGTCTGTCATGCTTAAATTTTAAAGCACATTTTCTGAATATCATTTTTGTCACTCTCACACTTATATTTGAAATACCATTTTTTGTTAGTCTGTCATGCTTAAATTTTAAAGCACATTTTCCATAGTCTGTTACACTTACATTTCTGAATATCCTTTTTGGCGGTCTGTTATGATTAAATTTGTAATAAAACTTTTACCAGTCCGTCATGACTAATTTTGAAATAACATTTCCATCGCTAAATGTGCAGACTGAATGGACGCATCTTTAGAACGGATTACTTCTTGCTTACTCAAAAATTCCTGCAATTCCTCACCGAGATAGGTAAAAAATTTAAGTTGTATATAAACATTACTATTACTCACCTATCTTCAATCAATTTTGCATTTACTGTGTGTTTGGATGACCCAGGTATTACATCTCGATCAATAATGCATAATTTTAATTTATGTGGCGGTGCTTCTAACTTGTTAATCATTTCCATAACAAACCATAAATCACAGGAGGAATAACAGACAAATGCATCGTAGTAAGATGGCTGTCCCGTATCAACTGAAAAAAAAAAAAAACGAATTAGAAATTACTTCACATTACACATAAAATTAGACTTATAACTCCAGTTATCGGTAAGAAAGAACACATTCAACATAGCCTTATTTATTACTAGCTAATCTCTCTGGGTGGTCCTAGTTGTAGGGATGTGAGGGGCCCATTCTATAGTATCACACATAAATATAATTTTTATAAACAAAACGACATTTAAAAAGACCTTACCATCTTTCACAGTCATTACTGCCGTTTCATCGACACTCATTTCATCAGGTTTGATTAAACTTTGGGAAACTGCAAAGAAAAATGAATAAATATTTCAGGAAACATTTGAATAAAAAGAAAAGGAAAACATTTTACAATCATCGACGATAAATATTTTCCATAAATTAACAAATTAAAAATTATATCTATTTCACAGATTTTTATCATCATCATCACCATCATCAGTTTAACGTCCATTGTACATGTTGGCTTGCGTTGGATGGCTTTTAGAAATTGACTTCAACTAACCTATCTCTGGCCAAGTCTTTATTTATCCTTCTTTATCTCAAGTCCATTCTTATCACTTCCTCCTATGTTTTCCTTGGCCTTCCCTTGCTAACTGATTCTGCTACTTCAACTGTTCTACATCTATTAACCTAAGAACTCTCATCCATTCTGTTTTCAGTCTCCTGTTCTGCACACATCTCACTATACTGTCCAGACTAACCTAAGTCATAGCTCATCAGATCTAAGCCTGTCGTTAAGACTCACATTATACATCCACCGTATCATTCTCATATCATTTCTCTCCAACAGCCGTCAGCCAGCTGGACATTGGCAGGCCGCTCCCAACAGACGTCAGCGAGCGGGGATTGGAATGTGGATCAGAATGTGCTTTTGAAATTCAGGTGCTATTTTAACAGATCATGAGGTAACGGTTGATTTCAAACAAACATTTGTTGTTTGGAGTAAGGAAAGCTTGAAAACAAACAATTTTGGAAAATATTATCAGCAATTGAAAATTGTCAGAGCCCAGATTGTCACAGTCGCAAGGGCTCACACTGGTGGGGCTGTTGAAGCACCCAATGTTCATAGGGAAACGAGTGGGAGAAAAAGATAATATCGACATAAGTAAGCAATGATAAAACCCTTTTCGAATCTTTATTTGTGAACCAGCCTGCAGGAGAAGATGCTTCGGGAAATGCTTATTCAACTGAAAAAAGACAAGTCTTTCTTTTCAATCTTATGTAACATGGAATCTTCAGCACAGATATTGGCTACATGACACATAATCATGAGAAGCAACGTCACACATAGCCATTTGATAAACTTTAGATTTTCGCATCCCCCCCCCCCCCCCCCCCCCCCCCCCCCCAAGTGTTAAACAGATTTCTTACTCATGGACCAGACAGGTTAAACACTAAAGACAAAGACTGATGGACCAGACCGGCTAAAGACCAATATTTTTTTTTTTACTATGTGTCACGATAGTAAATACATTAGACATTTTTAATCTATTAATATGGCTGACTTGCGTTATATACATTTAAAATATTTAGTCGTCTAAAACTCCATGCCCTGGCAGCAATGTAGAAAATTAAATGTTAGTGGTTAGACAAAATGCAGAGGAAACCGGATTGGCAATGAATAAATATTATATTTACTGTTGTATAACCGGTCAAACAACCGGCCATTTTGATCTAAAAATACACATTCCTCCCTCGGTAAAACCCAAAACCCATTCCCATGACGGCAGTTATTCATGTTGCACAAATCTTACAATGCAAAATTGATAAATAGAAAAAAAAAAGAAAAAAATGAAAGAGAAATTAAGATTTAACTTGCACTTAAAGTAATTTTTAGCTTTTCAACTTTATAAGACAAAAATCATTTATCGAACTTTATAACACAAAAACTATTTATTTAACTTTATAACACCAAAAATCATACTTACTGGTTGCAACTTGGACAGGGTTTGCCCGAACTTCTTTTTTATATATTTCCATATCATATTCTGAAATGTTGTAAATCAAAAAAAAAAATTTACTTTAAATATCTTTTATAATTCAATAAAGAAAAAAAACTCTTTTTTTAGTCTGTTCATACAATAATGACACAGTAAAAAAATACTGTTTTTCTTTTATTTTATCAGCAAATAATGAACTATAATACTTGACTCTCTTATAAAATTTCATTCTAGTTAGAAATTACTAATCGACAATTTAAAGGATTCAAAATCACTTTCAAATGTTGAAGGTTATAAACAGAGCTGCATGTTCTTGAAATTAACTCCTATTGTTCAACTTTCATGGAAATCAGAAATTTCTGAATTTTTAACGGGGGAGGGGTATCAGTTTTAGTAAGTTGCCAATTTGAAAAATTTAATTGGTTTTGCTTGGAGATCGACTGATGTGTGAATACACAGACATCTTTGCTTATATATATATATATATATATATATATATATATATATATCTTTTAAAAATATATAAATAAATATATGTACTTCCATAAATATTTTCTCATTTTTAAAGTGATTTCTTGGTAGAATTAAAGCCTATAGGCCAAAGTCAAGTATAATGGTTCTTTTTATGCTCCTAAACTAAAAAAACAAACAGTATTTTCGACCATGACATGATTATGTCATTAAATCTACATTTAAAAAAGTATGAAAACAAAAAGGGGTTTTAAAAAATAAAACTCCAAATTAATGTGAAATTATCACATTAGCAGACCTTTGGATGAATCATTGTCCTTTTTAAAATTTTGAATAAAATGTTTTACCGTTTTAAAAGGGGTTTTGTTTGTAATGTTAATTCATTATAAAATGAGCCCTTATTTACAGGCTGCAAAGAGGTTTTGTTTTCGACATTATCCGACTTAACTATTCCCTATTTGGGAGTAAAAAGGACTCATTTTAAAATAAGTGTTGGAGATTTTCATGATCTCTAAGTAAGGGAGGGACTCATTACAATACAATGAACTAATGTTGGAAATTGGTTTATGTTGCGGACTCAGCCATAGCTCCGAATTAACGTATAAGAAAAAGAAGAATTGGTTTTTACTATCATTATATGTGACTATTATTTAAAATCAATTCTAAGGTTCAATTACTGAGTACACTATTACGGTTGAGCGATTCCACTAAAAAATTCTTTTTTTTAGGAAAGCCCTTTTCAATAATTTCCATAATACTGCATTAATATTTTGTTTAAGATAAAAAAAAAAATGAAATATTTATGCATTTATTCATTTTTTTAGATGATGGTTGATGACCTGTTTTCTCTAATCTAATAGGTCCTATACTGTCTACCAAGCTCCAGTCTTTGTCCAACTGCCGCAATGTTGCACCCCCGTGTTTGTTTTACAAGTATGGAATGTGCTCTGATGAACTAGCTGCACTGGTGCCCCCCGCCTCGATGTAAATAAACTCGTCAATCAGCAAAATCTCACCTCTTCACTGTAGAGGTCCCCAGATGGCAGAAAGCTTTCTACTCCCTCCAGTCGCATAATTTTGCTAGCTGTTTTATTTAATTGCTCAGTAAAATGTGTTTGCTTTTTCTTATTATCGAGGAAAATATTTTAAATACATCTAGAAATCTGAAAAAAAAAAACCAATCATGAGTGTATATTTGCGAATTTTAATTTATTAGAAGCTTTAAAACAAATTAATTATGTAAATTTGATGTGTGATGTTTGGGAAAGTTTTAGAATGGGTATATAGGAGCCGATAAGTAGATATAAAAAGAGAGCGATCAAAACTAATAATATAGTTTCAGCTTCAAGTAGATATAAAAACAGAGCGATCAAAACTAATAATATAGTTTCGGCTTCAGACAGATAGATAATCTCCATTATAATTATATAACACGTCCACCGTATCCACTTGCTAGACACAATTTTGAGATCATTATCATCATCATCATGATATTCAATTTAACATCTGTTTTACATGCTGAATGGCTCTTAGAAATTGACTTCAAAACTAATCTATCTCCGGCCAGGTTTTAATTTATCTTTCTTTCTCTCAAATCCATTCTTATCACTTCCACTAAGAGGTTAACGACACGGACTGACGACTTGGGTGTGCCAAGTTCAAATCCAGTTCGTTCCACAGAAACACTTCCACTTAGGATGTTGGCAACCTTCACGTGGTCCTTCCTGTAAGTACTCAATTTCTTTCTAGAAATAATTCTTGACTAGAAAAATATCAGGGAAACCAATGCCAACAACAGAATCATCTGATTCATACGATATGAATGAATCACTTCCTCCCAACTAACCCTACTTTCTCAACTGTTCTACATCTACTAACCTAAGAACTCCTATCCATTCTTTCAACGTGGTCATACCAACAAAGTCTCCTGTTCTACACACATCTCACTATACTGTCCAGATTTAATAATTCTCCAAAGTATTTATTAAATCATAAGAAAAAGAAAAAAACGATCTTACGAATCAGTAGAGCTTACAGCTTACTGCTTTCGGGAAAAGTTGAAATATAAGAAAAATGGCGACATATAGATAAAATCGTTTTTTATTTTCCATTTAATAAATACTGGATGAATTTGCGTAATTTTTGGTGTACAGCTACCACGTAAGTACATAACAAAGTTTATACATTTCTTTAGCTATTTATTTTTTTTGAAGAGAGGCCTAACATGTCATTGTGAAACCACAGAAGCATCATTTATTTTACTAAAACATGGTTTAAGTACAAGGTATTTTTATAGTATCACTCCCATTTCCAAACCGGTTAGGATAAAAAAAACAACAAAAAAAAAACGATTACCCAAAATAAGTTGTTTGAGACTGACGCCAAAACAATTTTATTTTAAATAATTTAGGTGACTAAAATAGGACTTAATCGTTTTTAACTCATTCTCAACCTAAATAATTTTGGCGAAATTGCTTTTTCACAATCTTGTTAGACCCACGTCGCGCGTACTTTTTCCGTCATTTTAAAAATTTAATTTTCATATTGCAATTCGGACTTAGAGTTTTTTTATGATTTATAATATTGACATTTTTTCCCTACTAAAGTTTGATTAGGAACAATGGGTGTTTTGTTACATTAGGACCAGCGCTAACTTTGATCCCGTCGTTTAGGCTCAAAGTGGAGGTTAGGGGTAGCTGTCATATATGAAAGTTAGCGCGGGTCCTAATGTAACACAGTACCGAACAATGGAACATTAACTATATATACAAAGCCAATAATTTTATTTTCTTTGTAATAATTTAAAAAGTGAAAAAAGAAAACAATGTAATAATCTATGGTGAATGTACAGAATAGTTAACAAAGCCCACTCCTGTCATGTTAAGAATGGGTTTCTAAATAATAACGTTATTATTTAGAAACTAATTCTGAAAATGAAGATGGCTGGTCTTTATTAACTATTATGTGCCATCACCTAATCGATAATTACCAAAACACTGTTGACAATCGGTAATGCAATCTTTTCGCCCTAGGAATAACAACATCTCACATAATTGTCCCATGTTTGCAGTGTCGTGATACGAAGCATTCCAGGAATCTAACAACACCGCTGTCGGATCGGAGGAAGATTCAAATTGTTTGATATCCATGTAATTAAATCCAACAAGTTCTGCCAAGCCTCGGTAATCGGGACAAAATCCCGACGTGGACAACAACTCCGACTTCTGGTTCAAATAACGCGAAAGTTGTTTTCTTGACGACACCCGAAGAACATTTTGAAATGCCACTTTGAAATCATTGTCGTCCCATTTTTTGAAGAAGTTCTTCGGTTCAGAATGCAACTCCGTGTTGTTATTCATTGTTGTTGATTAAAATTTAAACGAGAAGAATTAATGAAGATATGATAGAAAAAAAAAGGATTGATTGTTTTTGTTTTCTTTTTACACGGGTTGTTGGTCTTTTGTGAGAAAAGGATACCGTGCCGGAAGTCGATTTATTGTCCTCTTCCTACTCCTGATCATGTGTGACGTCAGCCGTTATGAAATTGATATTGAGAATTTCCCAAAGGGAGATAACTCACTGTTAATGTCCCTTTTCCATTTCTTCGTAATTCATAAATTTGAAATAAATTATAATACTTTTTATACAGTGTGAGAACTTTTTTTTTCAATAATCTAGTTCATTTTACCTGTAGGCTTTCAATTTTTTTCTTCATCTAGATAATCTAAAGTTCACTAGTGTACAATGACAAGTGCTGGTTTATGTGGTATTTCCATGTTGACTCAGTTAACTGGGCCATGACCATCCTAAAGGCAGTGACTGGACACGTTCTGACGTCAAATTATACATTAGGATACTATGTTGGTTTGTACGGGGAAGTATCCTCATATCAGGTTTTCCTAACAAACCCATGTGCAGAGAGCCCTTAGACACTCGAGGATTGTGTCTAGTAGGCATTTAACCTCCCCCCCCCCTCCACAAAAAAAACCAGTTTAATTCTTTTTTTTTAATTTCTTTTATGGGATTGACCTGTATCCCAATCCTATAATGTTGACAAAAATGACTGTCACGTGATGTGTTTTCTATTACGTCCGCTACACCTGAGATTAAAATCACTTTTTCGTACCCAAACTCAGGGTGCTTCCTGGAGCCGATTAAAACCTTATTTAAGGTGAGGTTTTCGTCGAGAAGCCAAGTTGGAAAAAATCAGGGCACAAAACCAGAGGACAACGTTTACACTTCCCTCGCTCTTGTTATATCCACATATTTTGCCCCTTAAAGCATAAAAAAAGGAACAGGGGACTTGTTGGCACATGTTCCCCTATGCATGAAGAAAAAGGGTGCAGACGGGCAACAATTGTCAAAAGGGATCAACAGGAAGTTCGACAGACAGGCTTTCATAATTCAGCCCACGCATTTGCAGGGAGCGGAGGATTCAACCAATCAAATGGGAGAATACTGTTGCTATGCAAACGTAATACCCAAGAAGCGGGAAAATGGAGAGAAAAAGAAACGGAAAAAAAAGTTCGTCGAGCAGCGTCAAGAACAGACGTATATTTTTGACTGGCAGCTCACCAAGCAGCCAAGGCAAATAATTATTCAATAATAGGAAAAGTTAATTCGAACATTAACGGCTAAAAACACCACGAGGTATAACCCCGAATTTACCGGACAACAAAAAAAAACAAAAAAACAATATAGCTCCGTTAAGAACTGTAATAAAAACTGGACGCCGAATATAACTTAAGGATAAGCTTTATTTAACCATTTGTGGCTTACTGCGGATATTTATTTGAAAAATTTCAAAATTTGGCACAAGGCCTACAAGGGGGATGGGGAAAATGTTGACCTAACTAACATTCTTAACTTAACTAGTCACAATCACCAAAACAAAATTACTCCATGAATTACCTACTTAAAACCCAAAAATGACAATATATACATGAAATGGGGAGTGGGGGAACAAGAATGATATATATATATATACAATGAAAAAATAAATAAAATTAAGTGTTAGTATAAGAACCTCCCACTAAAGAAATGTGGCCGATAAGTAGTTTTGCCAGTCGAAAAAAGGCGATGCAGGTCACAAAAGTTTTATTCTCACACCTCCTTCGAAAATTACGAAAGCAGACCTGCATCTCTGACAAAACAACAGATCAGTCACCTAATAGGGGTCGGGAATGGGAATTATAAAATAAAAGTCGGGGTAAAAAAAAAAAATTTTTTTTAAAAAGGGGGGGGGGAGAGGACGAAAAAAAAAGGGGGACCTATGACAACTTACATACCTCTAGCTAAGCTAAAAATGGGGAAGAAAAACAAAATATAACCTATTCTTGCCTAACCGGGTCAAATAAAAGGGTCAGTGTTCGGTTCGGCTACCCCTTTTGGCTAAGATCAAAGTGTAGTATCTGTTCCGATGGATACTGCACCCCATAGACTGGTATTGTCTTGCCCTTCGGGGCTTGATTTACGCCGGTCTATGGGTCTGTCCTGTGCAGTTCTAGGAGGTCCACCCTCCCAGGCTTCGCCTCCCCTCTTTGGGGAGGAGTAAGTTTATTGCTTACTGCCTGAGGCGCCCCTACCGGGGAATGCCGACGGGGCTGCCCAGGCAATTTTTAAACCCCACTTTCCCGACCCGACCTTGGGTCACATCTTACTTGTGGGAGTAAGATAAAAACTGGCCTTGTGCCTAACTCCTGGAGAGGAGTAAATCAATACCCAATATTCTGTCTAAGGCACGTCCAAGTACCACTCAAAATCAGCTCCATTCACACGACACAAACGCGCAACTTTCACCCACCTTTCGTTTAAATCTGCCGGAGGGAGTTTCACCTTCTCCAGCCTGACACGCATTTTCAGGCGAGACTGGAAAATGAGGACAAGCTGGGGAGCAGTGAAGGTCTCTTCCCCGTAGACTTCCTTCTGTCGTGTCGACCAAATCACTCCTCTCATAACAGCTAGTAAGCAGAGAAACACATAATGCTCCTCCCACTTCATGATTGGTGCCCAATTGCAGCATGTCGAAAAAGACTCCAAAACGAAGAACTGTCCGTTCAACATGCGAACCGTGTAGCCTTCAACTAACTCACACAACGGACGAACGATGGGGCAATGAAAGAAAACATGACTGGTCGTTTCCTCCCAGTCACCGCATCGAACACAACTCGGTGTCTCTCTTAATCTCGCTGCGTAAAGCTTTTTGCCGACCCAGAGAGCATTTCGTATTATCAGCCAGGTGAGTGATGCCTCGTAATTATCGAAGCATTTCAACCCAGGCGCCCAAGGCCAGATCAAGCGAAGTTCTCCCTTCGTAAGACCGAGCTCCTCAGTAACATTGTCACGAACAGATCCCCTCACCATAACCCGATATAGTGCTTTACGAGACAACACTCGGGTGTCAGAGAGGCTTTCTGACACCCTTAGAAGGTACTTCGAGGACTGTCGACACTCGCGATAAAAGGAGCACTCGCGTCGAGGTAAACGAAATGCCTCACCCCCATGCAAGTGCACACTTTTCAAAGCCGGAAAGGCTTTCTTGGTGTCTTCCTTCCAGAATTCACCGTTTCCCTCACAAGGTGTACACATTTGGTCTAGGTAGTGTAAGCGAAGCGTATATTGACGAATCTCAACGCTTGGCATACCCAGACCGCCTTCAGACGGATGCAGGTAGCAGATCTCCCGGCGAACCATGGGCTGCTTTCCGCGCCACAAAAACACGAAAAGAGCCTTCACTAAATCAATTAGTGTGTCCGCCGGCAGAGGGAGCACAGAAAGACGGTAGAGGATGAGAGGATAAATGTGAGAATTACACACCTCCGCTCTTCCTTTTAAAGTAAGATTTCTCAAAGACCACAGACGGGCTGCAGCCATAACCGCTTTCAACACTTCCGACCAATTTTTCTCCAACTGGAGATCAGGACCAAACCAGACGCCGAGTATCTTGCAAGGCCCATCCGTCCAGCCAAAGGGCCCCTGAAGGGGGACACCCCTCCAGGCACCAATGCGTAAGCCAACAGACTTATCGCAGTTGATTTTGGCCCCTGTCACTTGTTCATACCATCTTATTTCCATGTCGACGACCCTAATCTCAGCACTGCTCGTTACAAGCACGGTGACGTCGTCGGCATAGGCGGAGTACTTAATCATGGGGCAAGCACCAGACAAAGTAATCCCACGAAGGACCGGATTCACCCTAAGCCTGCGAAGGAAAGGCTCCAACGCAAGCACATAAAGCATCGGTGAAAGCGGACATCCCTGACGAATAGATCTGGACAAATCGAAAGGCTTCGACCTCATTCCATTCACTTCAACCAACGCACCGGGGTTTGCATAAAAGAGGCGAATCCAGGAGCGGAAATGAGGACCAAATCCAGCCGAAGACAAGACAGCCTCCAAGTAACGATGATCGACCCTATCGAATGCTTTGGACTGATCTAAATTGATCAGCGCGGCTTCCGTGTCGACTTTCTCTATGATCAAGCGTATCATGTGCAAATTATCTTGAATAGTCCGGCCCTTAACAGAACAAGTCTGTTCAGGACTTATTAGACGAAACAAGACAACCTGCAGACGATTAGCTAAGATCTTGGCCAAAATCTTTAACTCTGTATTTAACATTGTTAAGGGCCGGAAATTACCTATACCATCCCCACCACTTTTGTCCTTGCGAAGCAATTTGATGATACCCCTGGTAAAGTACTGGGGGATAGACCCGTTCCTAAACCAGGAGTTAAACAACACAGCCAGCAGGGGGACAAAAATGGGCGACAACCTCAAATACAGTTCGTAAGACAGACCATCGATACCCGGAGACTTATCAAGGCCAACCTGCCTTAGGGCCCCCAGGACTTCATCCTCATTTATACACCCATCGCACCTAGCTGCTTCGGTCGCCTCGAGACGAGAAAAGTCAGCTAAATAGGCGTCGAACTGAGCCATTGTCAGACCGGGCTCCTTGGTAAAAAGATCTTGAAAATAAGAGCGAAAACCCTCCAAAATCCCGTCGTTTGTAGTCACGAGACGCCCATCCGATAATGTGACACTGGCGATGTGTCGATCAGTAGACCGTCGACGTTCCTCCACACGCAGTGATGCGGCCATGTTTGTCGCCTCATGCGGCACTCTTTTTAACCTTGCCCTAACTAACAATCCCTGATCTGCCTTGTTGTCCAAGGAGTTCAGTTCCGTTTTAGCTACAGTAAAGTTAACGCTATCCCCCCGCTTCAACCGCCCGACTTAAACTAGCTTCTAGTGCCACTTTCGTTGCCCTAGATCTAAGGTTGAGTCGACGACTATAATCAGCAACGAAGGACCTAATAACGTTCTTAAGATGGCCCCACCACTTATTCCCAATGATAGCACCCGTCAATTCCCTCTGTAATGTTAGTAAAAGCTGTTCCTGGAAGTCCTTCAAATCGAACAACGATGTGTTGAACTTCCAGTATCCAGCCAATCTAGGCTTAGGACTATCTAAGTTTACCCGAACCCGGACAAGCCTATGATCCGAGTAAACTATATTATGAAAACTTGGACAATCTAAAAGCCCTAGATCGACTCTCCTAATTAAGAACCGATAAAGGTAACTCGAAAGCTGCCTTAAATCGGAGCCGTGTCTAGCAGTCCAAGTCCATACTACTTCACGGGGTTTCTCATTTCGGAATTTATCGACAAGATCGAACTTATCGATAAAGTCACGAAATGCCTTAACATCCCCGTTGCTGTTAGTTCCCCTAGGATTTCCCAAGCGATCTAAATCGGGATCCAAGACCGCGTTCCAGTCTCCCGCTAGAATTATCCGACGCGACGTATCCATAAAGGGCTGGATCCGCCGAAAAAAAGGAACCCGCTCAGAACTGGCGTTGGGCGCATAAACCCCAATAAGCCGAAAAGCCACATCCTTTACGGTAACATCAAGAACGCACAGCCTTCCCTCAGGATCCGCATAGATTGGGTCACACATCGCATTCAGTGTGCGCTTAACTAGCCAGGAAACCCCTCTTGAGTGAGTTTCAAAGTATGCTGAATAGAGCTGAAAGTCTCTAGTCAGCGCACCCTGATAATCACTGGGAATGAAGTGGGTCTCCTGCAAACAACATACATCCACGCCGAGTCGCTGAAGGTCACGTACTACTCGAAGTTTACGAGCGGTGTCCCTCAACCCTCGGCCATTTAGGCTTGCTAATCTGAGTGCCATTCTAGTGCTCTTAGAGTTGGGAACCCGAAACGAACATTGATGCATTTAAGACACCGACAGATGACCCCAGAGAACCTTGTCCCATTTCATTTGTGATGAGACCGTCCGGGACAAACCGCCAATGTCTAAGGGGAAAGTTAGTTTTATTGCCCTGTAGAGTGTAGGATGAATACGTATAGGGACCCTCCCAACACAAGATTTTTGAAGTAATTTTAATTCTTCGTCATTAAAGAAAGCGAGAGGAGGCGATATATTAAAGGAGTTATTCGCCTCCTCCATCATATTCCATACCCCTTTCGCCTTGACTCTCGATCTAACTACAGATAAAAGTCTTTTAGCCTCTAAGAAATTTTCCGGGTTTGTAATGTCTTTTTTATTGACCATCCTCAGCGTAGCTAGGTTGCGGTAATTCTTCTTATGATGGTTTATCATGAGTTTTTCCGTCTCAGGAGTTACCTTACACACATCCTTGCCGGTGTAGAAAGGGGTCTTCTTTTTTCGGGCCTCTAGCGAGGGACTTCAATGGCGTTTCTGGGATGTGGAGGGGGCGGTGGGTGAGGCAGGAGGCGGCATATCGGTCTTCATTGGAGAGGGGGGCGGTGTACTTTTAGGGGTGTTGCAGGGGGAACAAAAAGGAGATGGTTTGGGGGTAACGGGCTTCTCTTTTGATAAAGGGGTCAAGTTAGATTCCCTTACTGGTGGGGACGACTTTAATGGTGGGGGTGCACCTTTGACTGGAGAGCGACGTTCTTTGGCCGGGGAAGTAGTTTTAACCGAATTGACCATTTTTTTTTCTTTGTTTTTTTTTTCCTCTGTTTCTTCTATATTGCGTTCATTGTCAAGAGTCTATGGCCGGGGTGTGGAAGTGTGTTTATGGCGGGAGATTCAAAAGAAGAACAAAGGGTTTTTGGATTTTAACCACAGTCGCGAAGGATTTCGGACAAATGGTTTTGCGATAATGGATCCCCCAACCATAGGTAGTGTGATAGATGCCTTTATAACGGCATGTCATCTCACTGTTAGTTTCCACCATCGGACCACGTGGGGATTAAATAAAACAGTTTAAGACAACCAAGATGAAGGAAGAAAACATTATTTAAACTTACCTTAAAGAAAGCGAAGGAATGATGAAGCTATATACATATACGAATAGGCCTTTTATAATGGTTAATAAAAAAGGAAAGGAATAACATTTTTATTAACAAAACAATTTATTTAATATTTGAAACATTTTAAAGAGTTCTTAGATTCGTACTTGTGAGTGTATATATGCGAGCATGTGAATGTCTTTTGTGTGGCTAATTTGTAATTGATCATGTGTGAAGAAATGTTCGTCAAATTGAAGGATCGTGAAGAAATGTTCATCGAATTGAAAGATTGTGAATAGATTACCTTTTTCTCCCCCCTCCTCCACACAGCTCGTTCGAGCTGGTGGAGAGTTCTTGGTGCGTTCTTCTCAAGACGCTGATGGAAAAAGAGAGGAAGAGGAAGGGACTACGTGTTCTTTTATCGACTTCAAATCTCGCGTGGTCAAGCTGGCCGAAATCCTTCGGCCAACGTGATTCTGCGAGACTTCACGAGTTTCTCCCTTCAGAGGCGAAGAAGGGTCAAACAAAGAAAGAAAGGGAGAGAGTAAGAGAGAGTAAGCCGAACGAACCTAGAAAGAAAAAGGGTAGCTAAACAGGCTAGCACTTTTCCTCAATGCCCGTTCGTCTCATCGATCTATTGATCTGCCACAAGTCTTTTGGAGGTTTAAAATTTTCTTGTATTGTTCGCCTCCCGGATCATTGCTAGTCTCAATTTCCAGCCGTTCTTCCTCAGTCATCACTTGTGCGTACGTTTTAGGTGACTTTTTGCCAGTGACAACATTCCATATTTCTTTTTTTTCAGGGGATTTGTTTGAAGTATTGCAAAGAGCTTCAAATTCATCCGGGGTAATAGTTTTAGCTGTTGGATTTGTGGAGGGAGTCGTCTTATCCGCTGAAACTTTAGGGGTCAAGTGTTCCAGCACTCTGTTTTGGGGGTTAGGCTGGGCCGGTTTAATCCTTGTGGGGCAAGTAAAAGTTAAGTGCCCAACCTCGTTACATATCCAACAAGCTGGACGCCTTCCAGCCACCACCACGGGCAATTTTTCCCCATTCGCCTCGATATAGTACGGCACTTTTTTAAACGCCGATTCGTTCAGCCAAACGTCAAACGACCACGTTCCATTGAACTTATCAACCGTAATTGCGGTTATGTCACCAAACTTCAGCAAAAAGGCGCCTAAATATTCGCCAGGGACCACAGCCGGTACTTCAAAAACGGAGATGGTTGTTCTCCTTCGACCCATATACTCCATACGGAGTATATAGTCCTTCGTGATTATTTCTTTTTTGGAGAGTTCAATACATTCCTCCTCGGTCTTAAAAAGACTATTCCAGGTGTTATAGCCCTTGCACTTTACGATTCTCTCGGCACGTAATCCAGTCGTTGCAATAAGTTTTGCGACTGTATCCTTGGTTGATCTTATCAACTTTTTAGACTTTCGATCTACCACAAACATTAAAATGTTTTTTTTTGCAAACTCTTCCAACCTTGGTAGTTGGATAATAATTCCCGTCTCTGTAATGAATTCAGAACAGTCTTTGGCTTTAGCCACAAATTCGTCAACGTCAATATGTAGAGCAGGTGGCCTACTCCATTCAGTTATTTCGGAAGGCTGAGATGGCTTCTCAACCATTGCAGTTGTCTCCAAAGGCACACAGCTAGCAGACGCCATGGCCGGAGAACGGTGAAAAAAAAATATAACAAACTCCAAAATAACAAAATATAAGGAGTAACAAAGAAAAATAAGCAACAACTTTAACAAATAACGATAATATCAATAAATAACAATAATTAACAACGGACTTACAGCAGAGAATAATAACGTAACAGACGGGCTTTGTGGCTTACTGCGACAATTAGTGTTTTAACATTCACTCTTAATATACACGAATGTAGAACATTCCATTATTACTTAAAGGGGGAGACGGGCATCAATTATCTTTGTTATTACATTCTCCCCCATCTATCTTCTTATTCGTAGGGAACAAAATCATCCCATCGACCTGGCCTCCTGCGGGTTCTTTGAGGGCGTCTTGGTTGTTCGTGCCCGACATCCATTTCTAATTTAGGCTCCTCGGGACCTGACGACATTTCGGGACTGTCTTGTGTGGCTGGTTTAGGGCTAAAATATCTTGCTCCAAATCGCTCTCGTTTTCTACGGCGCTTCGATCGCTTGGTGTCTGAAGATTGAGTATCTGTCTCAGATATTGGGTGAAACCGCTTTCGTGGTACCCATCTGTCGTTCGAACTAGAGTCAGAGACGACTCTGTTAGTATATTCAGATTCGTTTTGTTGGGACTCTGAACTTGACGTATCTGGCACATGATCACCTAAGTGGGTCGGACTTGTTCCACGAACCGGAGCTGTATATCCATCTGAAGCAGTTCTACGTTCATATACATTTCCTGCTGGGGCTAGATCCCTTAAGGAGACAGTAGATTGCCTTCCTTCTGAATTTCTGACCAGTGCATACTGAGGGTTCGCTTCGATTAATTCTACCTCGCTTACCAATGGGTCATGTTTACTATGACGAACATGGCGTTTTAATAAAACTGTGCCAGGTTGTGCAAGCCACGAGGGAAGTGATGTGCCTGCTGAGCTTCGTCGTGGGAACGAGAAGAATCTCTCATGTGGGGTAGCGTTTGTCGCTGTACATAATAGAGTCCTATAGCGTATAAGGCCATGGGGATGAGACTTTCCCAATCGGAGATCGGACTATTGCGATTTGCTGCCGCCAACTGTACTGTCTTCCATATTATACCATTGTATCTTTCGCACTGTCCGTTTCCTTGAGGATTGTGAGGAGTTGTTCTACTTACAGCTACTCTTCCTTCATGCAGAAACTGCTTGAGTTCGTCCGACATAAAAGCAGACCCACGATCTGAATGTATATATGCAGGCACTCCAAAAACGGCAAAAATGGAGCACAGGCCTTGAATTACTGTTGCAGCCGTTACGTCTGGGCAGGGGATAACGAACGGAAATCTTGAGTATTCGTCTATTATTGTGAGCATGTATTTATTTTTAGTTTTAGAGGGTAAAGGTGCCCTTAAAATTCAGGTTAAGTCTTTCAAAAGGCTGTGTGGCCTTAATGAGTGTTGCTGGAGGAGTTTTGTAGAACCTGGGTTTATTTTCTGCGCATATCCGACAAGAGTTCGTAATTCTTTTTACGTCTTCAACAGAATATGGCAAGTTTCTGCTTCTGACTACGTGAATCATTCTTGTGATACCTGGGTGACACAATTCCCTGTGTATATACTGAAGATCATCTGAGCCAGTTACCAGGCCACATACCCTTGAAAGCGCGTCGACCGCGGCATTCTCCTTACCAGGGCGGTAAGTGACGTCAAAGGAGTAGCAAGAAAGCTCCATTCTCCATCTCGCTATTTTCTCGTTTTTTATTTTACTCGTTGTTTTTGGGTTAAACATAAACGAGACCGACTTTTGGTCAGTGATTAATTCAAAATGTCGGCCGATTAAGTAATGCCTCCATTTTCGTAATGCCTCAACTATGGCGTACGCTTCTTTTTCTATTGCCGAGTGTCGTCGCTCGGATCTCGAAAGTGTTCTTGAAAAAAAAGCTACAGGACGACCGGATTGTCTCAGTGAGGCAGCTATCGCACAGTCGGAGGCATCCGTCTCAACTAATAGAGGGATAAAAGGATCCACAGCAGAAATGGCAGACTGAGCAATGTTCCTTTTCATGTTTTGAAATGCTCTGATGGCGGAACAGGACAACGGAAAAGTAGATACTTGCGTCAATGGGTGTATTTTTTCTGAAAAAGACGCAACCCATTGGGAGTAGTGAGCAAACATACCGAGGGCTCGTCGTAAAGAGGGCATGTTTCCAGGGATTGGTAATTCCATTAGCGGTTTCAGTCGCTCGGGATCCGGCGTCATGGTGCCATTTTTGACAATGTATCCCAATAATTTGATGCTTTTCAAGTTGTAGGAACATTTTTCACTGTTCAAAGTCAGATTATATTTCTTGACGGCAGCCATGAATCGTTTAAGGTTGTGGTCATGTTCAGCTTGGTTATGTCCGCATACTGTGACATTGTCTATATATGCAACAGTACCCTTCAATTTTTCATTGGAGATTATTTCATCTATTACCCTCTGGAAGCTAGCCACACCATTTGTTATCCCAAAAGGAATTCGGCAGAACTGATATAGGCGACCGCAGGCCTCGAATGCCGTGTAGGGCTTATCCTCTGGCTTGATAGGTACCTGATGGTAGGCACTTCTGAGATCCAAAGTACTGAAAGTGTGATATTTTGCAATATTAGAAATCATTTCGTCAATACGAGGCAGTGGATAGGCATCGAGTAATGTGTATCTGTTGATGGTCTGGGAATAGTCAATGACCATCCTTTTCTTGTGATTTTCAGTGGCTGTTACGAGGACCTGGGCTCGCCATGGAGATTCACTTGGCTCTATAATTCCTTCCTTAAGTAGTTTTGTTACTTCTGCTGCTATGAACTGTTTGTCTGTTTCTGAATAGCGTCTTGATTTTATTGCTACTGGTTTGCAGTCAGGAGTTAAGTTTGTAAAAAGTGACGGGTGCCGCACTTTGACAGCTGCTAGTCCACATACGCTTAGAACCGGCTTGGGGCCACCAAAAGGAATTTCAACGCATTAATGTTGTTTTAGAAAATTGTGACCCAAAATCACTTCGCAGCAGAGGTTTTTCATTACTGATAATTTGATCCCTTGATAGGAGTTTCCTTTTAGTTTCAGGTTAACCATGCAATATCCAATTACATGGGACGATAAAGATGAATTTGCCATTGATATTTGGTTGGAACAAGGAAATATTTCCCATTTATTCGCTTTTACAATACTGGCATTAATAAAACTTTCGGAACTGCCTGTATCAATAAGCGCATGAATAGTCAATCCATTGATTTTTACCCTCACGATTGTTTTTGAGAGGCAGCCGGGGAATGCAGCTGCTATTGTAATTGGTGCTACAGTAGCAAGAGTAGCCGAACGTTTTTTTTGAGAAGCTGACCGGCAAACTTTCGAAAAATGTCCCTGCTTATCACACTTGTGGCATCTAACATCTCGAGCCGGGCAGGACGAACGAGCATGTATACGAAGGCCACAAAAGTAGCATGTGGATCCAGCTGAGGCGGCAGTGATAAGTTGTTCGTGATCGTTAGAAAGGGGGGTGGCAGCATCTTGAACAATGGAAGAATTTTGAACATGCAGAGGAGGGGCTACGATAGCAGCTCCCAAAATATCGGGTTGTAAATAGAAGACAGACTGCTTCTGTGCTATGTCCAACGTTAGAGCTTGTTCATAAGCTGTTGGTAAGTCTAGGTCTTTATTCTCTAGTAGTCTTTGTCTTATTTGGTTGGACTGTATTCCATTAATAAATGCGTCCCTGATAAAAACATCTCTCGCTTGGTTCGCAGTTAAGGCTGTAAATTCACACTCGCGACTTAACGTCTTTAGAATCTGAAGGTATTGTTCAAGGCTTTCTTCTGGTTGTTGACGCCGGGTAGCAAGTAAATGTCTAGCAAAAATAGTATTTTTTTTCTTGACAAACATGGCTTCTAAAATGTCCACCGCAGTTTCATAATTTTCACATTCAGATAAATTTCTATAAATAGCAGTAGAGACATGATGTAAAAGAAGGGTATATTTCTCAGTACCTGTTAAAGCCGCGTTTGAAGATAACTGTAGAGCTGTAAGAAATCCTTCGAACATTTTTCTCCAATGCCGCCATTTGTCAGTAGATTCCGAGTCGGCCGTATCGAGGTCTAGACGATCGGGTTTCAAGTAATGTTCCATAACGAATGGTTAAATAAATTGTAATAAAAACTGGACGCCGAATATAACTTAAGGATAAGCTTTATTTAACCATTTGTGGCTTACTGCGACAATTAGTGTTTTAACATTCACTCTTAATATACACGAATGTAGAACATTCCATTATTACTTAAAGGGGGAGACAGGCATCAATTATCTTTGTTACTACAAGAACAAACCACAGAATCTAAAATTCTGTTAAAATATCCTTCCCTCCGCCGTCAAACCAAAAGGTATGTGTTTACGACATAAGGACAAAAACAAAAAAATATCATATTAATTCGTCCTAAAATTGAACTTTCATATTGTTATATATTGTCGTGTTAAATGATCTCATTCAATCGTTCCCCGCAATTTTAACACATTTACCTTCATATCTCGAACTCCCGTGGGACGAGAAGGACTTCTCATTTGTTTTCCTCGAATTATGTAAGGAAAAAGACTTTCCTATTTTCATTTTCCATAAAGCCTTCTTAATTGCTATATTTGGACTTTTTATTCTTATCCTGACTGATCAACTTTCTCAGAATAACTAAAAGCAGCCTCTTATAAAGAACTCCGTTTGTGCGGAAAGAATATTAGTTGATCTTTTGAAAAAAATAAATACTTGTTATGTATTGTTAATTTGTCTTGATTGTTTTATACAAATATATGATTGTAATTTGTGATACGATGTGTTATTCATTTTTATGGAGTACGGGTTGTTTTCCTTTCATCAGGTTTTCAACCTTTTCACATTCTTACATTCGTTGCTGAATTATGTATATGTAATGTTCAGTGTCCTAGTACCACAATTATAACAGTAAGGTTAAGGGAGGGTGTTTAGTAGAGGAGAGGCTTTCCCACGCATCTAGGTTAAATGAAGTGTTATAAAGGTACAGAGGGGATACAATACCCAAACCAGCCAAAGCCAAGAAAAAGCTATCCCAGCAAAATAAAAGGCAGGCATACCCACAGAACAGAGCGATGGTCAAATATTGACAGCCAAATGTCCCAAATAGGATGTACGATACAGAGGTGCAAACAGCTAGTGAAACACCCAGTCGTGGTAGATACCAACGAAAGGTACAAGCCCACACCGCCATAGCAAGGGACAAGGATCGAGTGAACACCCATACTCATTCAGAGGAAGAGGATTTTCTTCACGGTGCGGACGAGATGTGATGCTCCGATCCATGCCTAGTATTAGGATGGGAAGCTGCCACTATTCAACTCACACACACATGTTTACGCACCCTGCTGACAAAAAAGAAACACACATGTAGTGAACCGACACATGATCCTAACGAACGATAAAAAGCAAATGGCATGAATTGCTACCCTCTTTCTTTCTCTGTTTCGTTTGGATACACTTTCCTTTTCTTGCGCCAAAACAAATAAAGGATTTCTCGCAGACACATGTTAGCTCAGTATGGTCCAGCCAATCAGAAACTGTCACGTCTAAACCAAAAGTAATAAACCAATGCGAACTTTGTAACCTCTATAAAAGAACGAGAGAATAGGCAGAGCTTGCTCTTTTTCACCAGACAGACCCCACTGGAAGTACGCCCCCCTCCCCCCGACCTTGGTCGAGGAGACTTGAAGAAACAGGACATGTACAAGCTATCCTTGCCTTGCGCAAACCTATTTACACACACAGTAGCAGAACAAGGTAACCTACACACACATACCCGCACATACACACTCTATGATTCACGCACTAACATATACACATACACATCTTTAGCTCTTCGTGTTTGCCTAATTACAATGAACATTTCAACAAAGAACACAAGTGCATATTAAAGAACATTTTCACTCATTAAAACTAACCTTCATATTCCATGTAAACTTATAGCTTTATAAATTGTTTGTTAATTAATAATGTTTTCTTTCATTTCACTAAATGCTATTCCTGTTTGTAGTCTTTTGCTTCCTTCGTTAATTCACAAAACGCCATACACGTAGAGTGAGCACTTGCTCACTGGTGACCCTAATATCTCTCCTCAAATCTCCATTTCCTTCGCCATTGACAAAATCCTTTGCATGTGTTAGATTTAGCCACAGGCTATATACACACACAAAGTGTTCTAACACAAAAACATCACACCGTCACAGGAATATACACTTTCATAAATTCAGACGTAAACATTTTATTACTTTTCTAACTAAACATACAAATGAACAATTAATGTCTTGTAATTTTGTATATATATATATAAATATCTTGTTATCTTTAAATAATGTTTCTTTCTTCCATTCTTCTTTCATTGAACATTCATGTTTTTCCTTGTTTTTTACTTCGTTTTTACTCTTATTTTTAAAACAATTCACGGGACCACATCCCTACACTTTTACTCCACTTCCTTTTATAACTTACCTAGAATATTAGTTTTAAGCTATGTATGCGTCAGTGAGTGTGTGCATGTCTCTCGTGTCGTCTGGCAGACAATGCTAGATTTAGTTTCGGCCACAAAGAGTTTGTGGTGTGGTCCCTGGCCATTTTTAGGCGATGTTGGCGTCTTTATGATTTTACCAAGAACCACGTCAACAATTAATACAAATTATAAAATCTGAGTTGTAAATAGTGAAGGAAATGGAATGGGGATGTATTATATGAGCATGTGAGCATGTAAATATAAATGGAAACGAATGAAATATTGAGGAATATTAGGGTCGCCAGCTAGTAAGTGCTAACTTAACATGAAGAGAGTTTTGCAAATAAAAAATCAAGGAAAACATTATTAAATAACAAAACATTTATATAACTACAAATTTACAAGAAGACAAAAGTCATTTTTAGTGAAGAAATGTTCATTTCGGAAAGTTTGTACAACTCGTGGTTTTGGGAAGAAAATGTTCAGTGAATATCAGACACGAGGGCTGTTGTCTATATATTTGTTAGTGCTTCCCTTATTTTATCCTTTAGTCTTCACATTCCATGAGCGATGTTTCTGACAAAGGGGGAAGAATTGCTGTTTTCTATGTCGGAATCTATCCATCTAACACTTATCGTTGGCTAGGTTTTGACCTTGAAGTAGTAGTTTTTTTGTATTTTAGCTCTTTACATCAAGTCGCTTCATGCCTTGTCTGGAGCGATTTACATAAAAATAAAACGAAAACAACAACAACAAAAAAAAAACTGACGTCAAACCGATGATGAGACAGAAAGAGAAAAAATCAACTATGGACTTTTTTGCTCGTTTACGATAATTGTCAAAATGGTTCGAGTTTTCAATAACTTGTTCAAACGAAACTGCAGTTGTCAAGTAAGCTATTCCAATGACATGGTAGCAGCACTTGCTAGTATAAAACACCAGAGCAATTGACAGAAGTTCGACAAGTTCGTCAATCTAGAAACGACAGATAAATCGAAACCCAATGTCTGTAATACCATGTACCCCCGTCACATTATCCAATGTGTGGAGGTCGGGCCATGGATGATGGTCCCAGAAAGACTTCTAATCTGGACAAAAGAGGAACAGCAGAGAAATGAATGTTGCTTCAATGACTAAACCCAAAGGGGGAGGGGGGATTATGGCGAACATGTTGCCCTCTCAGTGGTCTGCCCAAAAAGGCAGAAAAGAGGAAGTGGACTTCTGAGTTATAGTTTTTACACTGATGAC
Source organism: Sepiola atlantica (assembly GCA_963556195.1). Classification (NCBI taxonomy): domain Eukaryota; kingdom Metazoa; phylum Mollusca; class Cephalopoda; order Sepiida; family Sepiolidae; genus Sepiola; species Sepiola atlantica. The sequence goes on from OY744547.1 coordinate 206,728, forward strand.
CATGTCACATGATCTGGGACACGACTCACTAAGGAAAAAGGACCCCAACATTCCCAAACAACTTATTTTTTTGCCTTAATTGTTTGGGAATGTTAGTAAAGAATAAATAAATATTAAAGATTTAAAAACAGTAATTTATAGAGAGTTTGATCGTTTTTGTAAAATGCGGACAAAACAAGAACACCGGAATAAGAAACATGGCCGATATATAAATCAAGAAGGGAGATAACATTAAGTTTGACCATTTTTATTTTTAGATGTTAAACATGTTTGTTTGTTTTTTGCTTTTGATCATCTACAAGTTATTGCAACTTGCTAACTCTGTTTATTACTAGAAAATCTTACACAAAAAAAAAAAAAAAAAAAATGGTAAAACTTGGAGTTATCCCCCTTTTTGATTTATATATCGACCACTTTTCTTTTCCCTGGGCGTCTGGTTTTGTCCGCGTTTCGCGTGTAGGATTAAACTTGCCATAACTTACTGTTTCAAATGTTATTTATTTATTTTTTACTAACAAATAATGGGGGGGGGGGTATAAAACCCTGGCGAAGCTTATTTCACTGTAAATAATTACCAACCAATCGTTAAGATATTAATTATTAAATACAATTATTATTTGTGGAGAAGTGGTAAAATGACAAATTGGCGACAGATAACGCACACAAATAGCAGAATTTGTGTGATTGTGAACGACGGACTTGAAGTTGATTTTCCAATCCCGTAGTTTGAGAAGGCCGCTTGCCACCTTCAAATAATTTTTATGTGGAGTTTTGTTGAGACAAAGTTTAATGGCAAATCTTATTTTCCTTTAAATTGACACTTTTAAAATAAGTTGTCTGTTTGTATTTTCAATACCCAAACACGAAATCCATAGTGTTATTGTTATTTTTTTTTAATATATATAAAAGAGTTTATTATATAAAGCAAAGTTGTGTCTGTCTGTCCGTCCGGCTAAAACTACACACGCATTAAATCATCGGATTCCGCTGAAGTCGGGCCTGGTTATAGCTTATATATATATATATATATATATATATATATATATATATATATATATATATATATATATATATATATATATATATATATATATATATATATATATACTACGCTTGGGGTCACTAGGGCACTGACGTGTAGAAATCTGGTAATGTTAATTCCTTGATTGTATATCTCGAAGACTCCAGTATAAGTCCTAGTTACTGAGAAATTTTATGAGGAAGGGAGATCGTTTGAATTTGATTGGATGAAATTTATGCCCGATACCACTGCCCCATCACACCACTTTACTAGGGATTAAATTAGCACAACATTGAAACTAGGGCAAACAGTCAGTCAGCTGCTAATGACTTTTTCCTTTTTCTTCCTTTCTATTATATCGTCCCCGTTGCCAGAGAGAAGGGACACTTGAGTTGGACAAAAAAGTAACGTGACTGGGAATGTGAAAAGGGATAGGGGGGGGGGATAAAAAAATGATGTTACACATACTTTTAAAAGCTTTTCTACTTTGGTAGCCATGCCCCGGGCAACACCGGGTAGCCCTGCTAGCTAGTCAAGCAATTTCACTTCAAACAGCACATTAAAACTAAGGATATCGGATAAGTGTCCAAAGTTAACTATTCTTGTTATTTTTTTATTTTTCTCTGCCTCAAGGAATGTTTTTCTATCAAATATTATCAAAAAATAATTTATTAATTATCCTTAAAATAAATAAATAAATAAATAAATAATAATAATAATAATAATAATAATAATAATAATAATAATAATAATAATAATAATAATAATAATAATAAAATATTTGGGTTATTTTAATTTATTTGAATTTATTAAAACCAATAACTTTTAAAAAATTAATGTTTCAACAAAAAAGAAAAAAAAAGCTTTTTAAAAATTTTTATTTTTTATATTATTTTATTAAAAATACTTAGATTTCATTTATTTCCTTCAATAAATTATTTAAATTATATATAACATTAATTTTTTTTGTATATTTTTAAGATGTAAGCGGCCCTCATGTTTTTTTCTTTCGAATTTTCTCTTTCTGATCATAATGATGATGATGATGCTGATGTCTACTGCTAATTCTTGTCGCTTAGTTTTATCCTGCAAAAATACCAGTAGCATCCTTATTTTAGTTTAAGTTTTTTAAAAATCTAAAACCCAAGAGATTTATATAAGGAATAGTTTTATTTATTTATTTATTTTTCTGTTCATTGAATCAAACCAAATCGAAAAAATTCCACAAAAAACAAAAACTCTGCAGCAAATTTAAACATATTTTGAATCTGGACGAAGTTTAAATGCGCTAGCGCCAAGAAGGAACAGGAAAGGTGAGGAAGAAAAACAGAATTTACTGATTGGAATTTAATTTTGGAGAAAGTTAATTTAATTATTTATGATTTAAATTTTATTTTACAGCTGACGACTTTAATATATCGTGTCGATGTTGAGTGTTTACGGAGAAATCACAAAATGGAACAGCGAATCCGATTTCTCCCACAAAAGCTGAAAAAGTTTCACTTCTCTTGTGTGAAATGAAAAAGTCAAAGTGAATTTCAATTTAGATTTGATCTTTTAAACTTGTTTATAAAAACTTGAAATCTGAGCATTTACATTAAATTAAATCCTTAAAAATTGTTTGTTTGTTTTTTTAAAAAAAGAGTAAAATTTGAGAGAATAGGAAATTAATTCTTAAAAAAAAGTAAATATTGAAATGTGTTGCGTGAAGATTCAATTTCTTCTTTTTTCAAGTTAATCAAATTTAAGAGAATAAAATCAATTCTTTATGAAAAATTATATTTTCTTAAGCTGAACCTAATTTCGATCTTGTTTTTTTTTTTAAATGTATATAATAGATTAAAATAAACAATTTTAATCTTAACTATAACCACTTGCATTCGAAATATTCAATGATTTTTTGGTTGGAGCGATGAGATGGTTTCTTTGGCAACTTTGTTTTAATGTATTTTTCGGATTAATATTCTCATCTTGGTTGTTATATATACAACGTTTCGGCCGATGTATCACCCGGCCTTCTTCAGATGCATCTTCTTGGGACCTGGACGGAATTTCGAACTGAATCTACGGGTTTAGATTGTTTTAATGTATTCTGTTTCTGAATGTTTTAATGTAGTTTTGTTTTAGTCTTAAACTTGGAAACATTTTTTTTTTTTTAGAATTTAAACATTTTTTTAGTTTTACTAAGAATGAAGCTGTATTCTCCGTTTTAAATTGTGATGTTGAACTTTCATTTTCTTGTGTGTGTGTGTGTGTGATTAAGACTCCGATGGAATTGAATTTAAGGACTTTTTCTTTTTGAGAATGCGTCTCTGTTTTTCTCGTTTCAGTTTAGTAATAATTTTATAAAAAATTGGTACTTTTAAATAATTTGAACAAACTGTTTTATTTTACCCTAACCTAACCCTAAACTAAGTTTTAGGTTTGGTTCGGCAAAAGTCAGTTTGATTCGGTTCAAATTTTGTAGAAGCACGAATTTGAATTTTATCCAACCATTGGGTTAATTCCTATTTCAGTCACATATTTAGAGTGAAATGGGGTTCGGCATTACTACCAAACAATTTATTATTATTATTATTATTATTTATTTATTTTACTTAAAACCATATTTTAGTTAAAAGAAAAGAATAGCATTAAGATTAGCTAAAATCGACTTGGCGTCGGTTAGGGTTAGCTTGGGTCCTAATCTGCATAAGTAACCGCACCAACATTAAAAAAATAAGTTATAACAAGTGCCATCGAAAACGTGAAATGTCGAAATGAAAACTCGCCCGGAAAAATATAGTCGGCATCTTTATATAAAAAAAAAATCAAGAGGCTAGCTAAGGGAGAACGATAACTCAAGTTCATAACCCTGCCATTTACTCAGGAAACATAGGTTATCGTTTTGACGTTTTCCTTAGCTAACCTCTTTCTCTGCTTATTTATAAAGATGGCGACTATATTTTTCCGATCTAGTTTCATTTTGGCGTCTCACCTGTACGATATAACTTAATGTTATTTATTTATTTTTTTACTTAAAATATGAGATGATTTAAGTAAAAACAAAAAACAATGCTAATTCCCTCTTTAAAACGCTATCTGGTTCGAGTTCGCGTTCGGAAGTGGGTGATCATTACTGCCTGTTGGCCCTGAAGTGGATGATCATTTTACGTTCAATTTATATGCGAAAGTGAGCCCTTCTCACCACTCCAAAGTCTGAAAAAAAAGATGGTACTTCTACAGAATTTGAATCGTACTGTTTTTTTGTTTTTTAAAAGGTTACGGTTAAAAAAAAACAGTAAGTAAATAAGTTTTTTGGGACCGATTTCACTCTAAATATGTGACTAAAATAGGACTTAACCCTTTCCTTGTGTACTTCTTTGTGAATAATATTAAAATAGCTGAAATGTTTGGGCATCCCCCCCCCCCCAAAAAAAAACATTTAAAAATTAACGTGGCAATTTTGATGGTGTTCATATATATTTTGTATTTCTTTGTTGAATGTTGACGAATTTTCTACCCGTGATAAAAACAAAAAAAAAAGATTGTGTTGCGGTTTTAGCTATATTTTTTTTATTTATTGACTAATTATATCTACCCGGTGTTTCCAAGGAGTTCTTTTTACTTTCATTTTTGTTCCGCTTTTTTCTGCTTTTATTTATTTTTAAACCAAATTGTTATCTTGTCTTTGATAGGATTGATTTTGAAATCTAAATTTAATTATAAATTATTACGGTATTGGTTTAACCAAATTGTTATAACTAATTGTTGTTAAGATAATGTTCTTTTTAAAATTATTGGATGCAAAAAGCTTCCAAAACTTTCAATCTTTTAATTAAATGAGAATTTGCTAAGAATTTTAAAGCCAGTTTAAATGACTTTCTATTCGACAGTTTAAATGCTTCCAAATTCCTTTCAAATTTTTGAAGGGTCACGGAAGTAATTCATTCTTTTTGTTTCCAACTATAACAACATATTAAAATGGCTGACTTGTTTACTAAGAAAACCAAATGTATACGGGTGGATTTAATTTCGTAATTGATTTGAAGAAAAATCGTCTGATTTGAATATTTAAAAAATTAAAAACGGTGTTTATTTTTACGTTTGCTGCCGAATTTACAATATTTTTTCTTTTCGATTTATTTTTTTACTTTTCAAAATAGAATTAACTTTAAAGTGTTCTGATCTTTTATCTTTTCTCTCCTCGGTCATTGAAGGAGAACTCCTTCTAGACTGAGATAATTAAAATTTTTGCCTCTATCCAGAGTGCCCCCTTTTGAGGAGCTGGATTTTTCCCATTAAGTTTAGTTTTAAAAGTAAAAAATTAAATAAATAAAAATAAACCAAAAAGAAATATTGTAAATAAAATCAGCAAATATTTAAATTGAGGTCAGAGTTAGACACAAGGTCGGCTTTTAATGTAAGAAAAATCCATCTCCCAGAAAGAGACACTCTTGATTGGGACAAAAATTAAAATTGCTGCAGTCTAGAAGGATTTCTCCGTCACTGACCGAGAGCAGAAAAGATAAAGTATAGTATGAGAACAGATACTACACTTTAACGTTAATTCTATTTTGAAAAGTTAAAAAAAAATAATCCGATTTTAATTTTTAAAATATTCAAAGCAGACGATTTTTCTTTAATTTCCATTTATTGGTTAATTTGAATCGCGTGAGAAAAATCGTTGATTGTGATTGGTGGCAGGCATAAAAAGTGCTGCCCATGTTTGATTTGTTTTTTTTTTGGGGGGGGTGAAAGGACAGCTTTCTTTTTACTTTAGGAACAAAAGAAATTGCCATACAGCATTAATCCAAATACTAACCCTAAGTCTGGTGTGGCAGTATGAAAAAACATATATCTAAATGAATAAATGCAAAGTTTTTTGCATATATTCTAACTTTTATTATCAAAACGCCATAAGATTTTGACATACCATATATATAGTACACTGCAAACACCCACAAATACATTTAGGTCTTCTTCATTTGCATATTTATTTTATAAACAGCTTCTAATAAATTAATATTCTGTAATATACAATTGTAATTTTGCATTGTCATATTTTCTTATATATATTTTCTGACATTGGAGTGTTTTTTGCAGATTTGGCACACTTTGTGTGTTAAACATCCAGTACCACTTTTAACTTCTCGCTGTTATTGTTGTAATTAACAATTTTTCCGAGCATACCCCCTAAGTCTTTCTTCAAAAATTCAACATTACGGTTGTAGTAACAGTTATGTTGTATTTGACATAACTCCGAGTTCTCGTCGCCAGTGTTGTTACCTTGAAGGGCTGATAATAAATAAACAACACAGTGATATGTTTACAAGAGTGTGTATTTACAAAAGTACAGAATAGTATATTACAGGAAGACTGCTTCGAGACTTGTGCTAATCTCCTATACAGTGTCTAGAAGAGTCCATTTAGTCACGAATGGGTGAGATCACCATCATAAAAGTGAGAAATGCTATTAATTATTTTGAAAATCCTCTACAAAAAGATTTTCACTGAAATTTATGCAGACTTTGACTTGTTGTCAGACATGATTAATGATGGGACTAGCAAACTTCTCCATCTAATCGAAGAAGTGGCCAGTGAGGTTGACCTCTACATTAACGCTAGTAAAACAGAATTTATCAGCTACAACAAAGGAGAAACTAAACGGAAAAACGGCAACAAGTCCGCACAGGAATTTGTATACCTCGACAGAACATCCAGTCAATGGAAAGAGACGTCTAGATCCGAAAAGGCCAGACCGGAGTTGGGTGGGTCCTTGATGGACTTCGCACCCTCTGGAAAATCTTGAGAGGGATTTTTTGGGGGGCTGTGGTAGAATCTGTCTTGCTCGACAGCTCGGACACTGCCGAAACAGCAAGAAGGGTCACTTGACAGAACATACACAAGATGTTACGAGTTGCATTGGAGATCAGCTGGGGGAAAACAACTAACCAAGAAACACCTTTATGGATACCTTTCTCCTATCTCAGTCTTGTTAAGAGAATGAAGACTTCGGCTTGCTGGTCACTCTTGGAGAAGTAAGTGAGAACGTGTGAGTGATAACCTCCTATGGAATCTATTATGTGGCAAAAGATCGGTTGGAAGACCTCATCATACTTACATCGACCAACTTGTAGAAAACTCTGGATCCTACTGACAGAGATAGTTGGAGTGAATGAGTCGGGAGAATCCAAAAAGAAGTCTCAACCCGATTGATTGATTTTGAAAGTTTCAATTGAATCTCCAGTCCTTCTAGTAAAGTAGTTAATCCTAATCTTTCCAACTCTTTTTTATTAGTATTGTCACTTTTCTTTAGACGTCTTTGAATCTCACTATTACATTCCAATTTCCATGTCTAGACACTGGAGCCGAGTCCTTTGGGCAATACTATTGATTTAATTATTTGCAAACAAATTAATTTTTTTGTATAAATATTTGATATGAATTTAAATCTCTTTTGATTATTCCTTTTCAGGATGAATTCTTCCACTTGTTTCTACGTGACATCATATCTGATGAGACAAGTCTTAGTAAAAATTCTAACTGGAACTACCGACATCAAATAACACTTTCTCAACTTGATGTGAGTACTATTTAGTTTAATTTGATCAAACATTTTCTTTGTATTTTAATTGGTAAATTTATAGATTATCACCCTCAAGCTCAGCAAAATCACCTACCCACCCCCACCAAAAAAATGAGATTCTACCTTTTTTAAGCGATTACATGTGAAAAAAACCTGGCTGAACGAAGAAAAGAAAAATTATTTCAGAATTTAGAGTGGGTGATCAGTTTCGTATATAGATTTAATGTAAAATGACCCTCCATTTCCGGGCTAACTTTTAGAGCTGTTAACTAAAGTTTTTTTTACCACTAACCCTAAGTCAGACTGGCAAGGTCATAATACCAAACGTAATTGCCTAAAAAAGTAGGAAAAAACGCATAGAATATTTCTCTTAGCAAAAGGAAAAAATGTTTTTTGGTTAACTGCTCTAAAACACTAGAATGGCCTGGAAATGGGAGATCAATTTCTCTTAAATTTATATGCGAAACTGATCCTCCCACTCTAAATTCTAAAATATATATATATATATTTTCATTTTTATTTTCTTTCTACCAAAGTTTATCAGGGTGTTCACACATAATCACCTCAAAAGGTAGAATCTCATTGAGGGGGTATTTAGCTGAGGGTGTTAATCTACAATAATTTCTTTTAATTACTATTTTATCCATTTTGTTCACATTTTTATTTTCACCTTTCATATTCATGTACCGTTAATTTGATTGTTCCAGTTATTAATCGCAAAATAGACCAAATATAGTGTAGTACTAATTAAAGGGTTTTCAAATTCGAGAGACTCGTAATTTGTCAGACTTTTTGTCACTTCTCTTCATGACTGCTGCTTGTTTGTTGTTGTTGTGTAATAGTTCCTGATTAAAATTCTTTGTTGGTAGTTTGTACAAGATTCAAAAAAGAAAACATGTACAACTTTGATTTTGGTTGTAAAAAAAGAAAGGGTTTGGTTTATTAATGCTAGTAACACAAACAGCATTATGTTGACACTTCATTCATGCCTTAGTTGAGAGACTGTTACGTGCTACCGTCTGTTGGTCAGCGTGTGGTGACCTGCTATCTCAGTACCTGGCTTAACATCAATTAACTCGTCAATTCTTCTTCTCTCTCCTCTGCCATTCTGCGTTTTGTCTCTTTACCCTTCGTCTACTCCCTGTCTGTCTACTTTATCGTTTATGGCATACACATTCTTCCACATTAGTTCCAATTCGGTTAATTTTGAGAATACCGTTTACTTATCAAATTTCATCTTCCGCTTCTTCTTCTATTCATTTAACGTCACACATGTCAGGCATTTTCTGATATTATGCAAACTCACTCTCCAGTTCTCGCAGTTCATCGGGTAGATTGTACATCATCTCGTGATTCTGTTTAAGTGGATGATGTCATCCCTTTCTGACATCATCCAATCTGCACAAAGAGAAACAAACAAACAGTTTTAGTAGTTTTATATAAATATAACCAATACTGACCGAATGGTGGTCTAGTATACTACGAAAAATCTTTGTGGATCTTGAGTACTTGCTATTTTACTTGCAAATATATATATATATATATATATATATATATATATATATATATATATATATATAATATATATAATATTTATCAAGAAATTAATTATTAATATCTACAGATGCTAGCGTTTCAAGCTTATTGCTCTCATCAGTGCAGGAAAGTAACAATTTCAGACGATCGGAAGGAGCGAACCAGGTTCACAGTCACCATATCCACTCAGCCACCGGAAATTGTCACGTAATTAAGGGAAATTAAAATCTATATGTACCTAGAAGCAAGCACATATAGAAGACTAGTCAAGAGTGTTCGACGAATGTATTCAGAACTTTGCATTAGAGCTTTTTGACAGTCTATTTTTAACATCCCGAGAGTGCTAAATTTTAATTTCTTAAAGGGACTTATTATAGATATTTATTTGAAAATGGATGAGATCATAAACAATTACACCATAAAGGATGAATGGTAGTTTCCAAAAACTATGCATCCTTTATGATGCCATAGAGATTGAATGGTTGTTGCCAAAATCTTTCTTGATAATGATGTTGAGGTGTACATGATAACAAACAAGTAAGCAAGCAAGCCAGCTACTTCATTCAGATATATTTCATCGAACTTCAACACGGTATTGATTTATGAATGGATATATGGCCAGAAAATTATTGTAAGTAAAAATATTTGGAAATTCCAAAAGGTTTTCATAAATATTTATTAATGTATATAACAAATACTGACCAGCAAGTTATGGGTCATCGAGTATACTACTAAAACTCTGGAATCTTGATTATAGTAACCGTGCACACTAGATGACGTCACACAGAGAGATGGATGATGTCATAAAGCTACCATTAATCCTTTATGACGACATCCATCTTTAAGTATATATATATATATAAAGAGCTTTACGTGCTCCACTACTTTTGGAGCTGCTCCCGCTCCTATGTCCAAAATTGGAGCTGGCTCTTCTCACGCTCCCCATTTTCAAAAAGGAGCCGCTCCTGCTCCAACTTCTATAAAAAAGGAGCAGCTCTTTTTCAGCGTTTCATAATGAAAATGTACCTTCTTTCATAAACGTTCTATTCTGCCAATGAATGGTCCAAGGATAGGATCTCATCGATATGGGTTGGGATGTCACTTTAAGTGTAAGACCGTAAGATAATATTTTACAAAATCTCGCTAATATTTTGAGAGTTATAGGAGAACATGTCGGACGAAGTATAGGATTATATGTAAATTTTCGTTTCCTGAGGTATAAAAATAGAAATAGAAAAATCCCTGAAGTCTTTTAAAACAATTTTAATTTTCATTACATTAACAACCTATTTTTTCAGGAAAGGAAAATTTGACCCGATATTTTTTCTATTTATTTTGGAAGGGAATTTAGATTTGTTTTAAGTAAATAAAGTTTAAAAACATTTCTCTGGAAGACGAGAGACAGCCAGGGCAACATTACTCGTCGTGTTGTTGTTTAATATTTGTTTGTTTTACGAACGTAACTATATTGTATAATGTATATTATTATTTATAACAGAGAAACGCGCAAGTACTTTCAAACAAATCGATTTATCCATTTTTTTTCTATAGTAATTTGGGGCGAAAAAAACCCCAATGAAGTTTATTTTTTAAAGATTGAATAAAAAAAATATTTTTCATAAGTTGCCCCAAAAATATCAATAAATTGTCAATAAACAATTCAGAGATCCATTTAATGTCTTAAAATTTCATACAAAATATCTGGCCTTGACCTTGGGAGTTGAAAAAATATCGGGTCAAATTTCTCCTTCGCTCCAGCAAAAAGGAGCGTGCTCCTGAAGCGCGCTCCTTTTTGGAGGGCTCCGTAACACCCTGTATATATATATATATGAGAGAGGGAGAGAGATATGATATAATAATTATGGAATTAATAATCCAGCGTACTGAAAATTGTTTACATGTTCATCGTTGTTTCGTCTTTATTCCAAGTCACCTTGAGAAAGTCTTGGAATGAAGACAAAATCTCAATATATCAACAATTTCCGGTTTTTCTTTTTATATATATATATATATATATATATATTGTGTGTATTTTTATGGAAATCGCTCCAGACAAGGCATGAAGCCACTTGATGTAAAGAGCTAAAAAAAAATACTACTTCAAGGTCAAAAACACAGCTAACAATAAGTGTTAGATGGATGACCCAGAAAACAGCAATTCTTCCCCCTTTGTCAGCAACATCGTTCATGAACTGTGAGGACTAAAGTAGAAAATAAGGGAGGTGAAGGTTACGAGGCTGCCGAAAGTCCACTTTCTACTCTCCTTTAGGCAGCATATTTTCATCAAGACAAACGTTATTGTACAACACAGAAAGTTCCTGCTTAGTGTTTTTAAAAATTTTTATTGACTTTTCGAATGATCCATCACACATTTCTGTCGAATTGTTATATGTAGGCTCCGTAGGTGTGTTCTTGTTCCAGTTTTTTGCAAGTACTTTTGATTGTTCATCCAATCGTCATAAAGCGAGGTATTGGTCTGGCTTGTTTCATGTCTGTTAAGTTCAAACGGTGCAGCAATTTATGGCTTTCTTAAAATTGCTGCACCGTTTTTTACTAATGAGTCATAACTTATCAAAGCTAAAAGCCACTCGAGGATAACGGTTTATGAGATGGATAGATTATCAGTTGAATGATGAAGAATATTATGAGAGGATTGAGAATGATGAGTGAAATGAACAACATAGATGACTTATGAGGACGGTTTATGACAAGTATTTATTGATTTGAAGATGACTATGTTGTTGTGTGCAGGGAAGCAATCTTGTGGTCATGTGTTTCACAGATGAGAAGTTATTGGAAACAAACTCTGCTCATGGAAACTCTGATGTTAGGCATTATTTAAAATAAAATTTAAATAAATTAAAGTAAAATAAATCTACCAAAATTCAAATAATTATTGAATTTTATGAGAATTTTTGGTACGTATTTTTTTTTTTTTAACTAAGTGTTAGTAAGTTACGTCTCGGTGGCAAGGACATTCTATTCAACGAGCTTGTCACTGGCACCAGACTAGCAGGAAAACCTATCCTACGCCACAATGATGTCTGTAAACGCGACATGAGGGCAGGTGACATTGACCCAGTAGGCTGGGAGTCGGTGGCTGAAGACTGTAGTCGTTGGGGAAGTTCTGTGAAGGCATACTCCAAGATCAGGCTGCCTGAAGATATCGACTTCCTGACCCAAAATGCACCAAACATTGATGTTTTATTGTGTTTTTTTTCTCTTTGCAAAACCCAAAATAAAAAACAACAATCCCCCACCTCTCCCTTTCACTTAAGCAAACACCATGAATAAATACTTGAACATATAAGGAACTTGAAGCATAAAAACAAACTTTGCCCTCATGTGGAGTCAAGTAAATAGAAACTTATTGAAAAACACTTTTAGTTACAAGTTAATTAGTTCATTTTTTAATGATTTATTTATCAATTTTCGTTTATTATCTGGAAAAAACATTAATTGTTTACTGTGTGTAAAGTTCATATTAATATATTAATAATAATTAATTAATATTACTTGTCATAAAATACATTTTCTAGATGCATTAAGAATGGTCTATAGTGATCCCCCCATTTTCAGTTTCCGCATCATATCAGCTCAGACAGCAACCCCAACCTGACTGCAGTCTCGTCAGGTAGCCTCCTACGACAGTGCAAAAAAATTTCATTTTTTTTTAAGTGACAATCTTCGATTGTTCTTATAGAGACATGTCAGCAGACATCAGCAAATGAGAATATTTCCTACTCTCCCCACTCCCCTATAATGTCTTCCTTCACTTTTCCCTGTTTCGACTTTGTCTTTTCCTGGGTTCGCATTCGTATAAGTTGGTTTTTACTTTTTTCTTTTCTGAACTACCTAATTTATCTAATTGTTACTTTTGAAGCAGGCCAATCAAACAACTGATCCTATGTAATTTACTTTATTCCATTTACGAGAAAAATAAACCTCATAAGTCGGCTTCATGATTGATTCTTTGTATGCAAATTATTTACTTTTCATATCGGAACTAGAAAATAAAACGTTACCTATTAGAATAATTAATCCGACTCAGATAAAATACTAATATCAAAAAATTATATTAAACCAATAAATTATTTACTAACTATTAATACACTAACTAGCCCACTTCTAGCATTGGGAAACAATCTAATGTTAATTTATAGTCACACCAATCCCATTATTTAATGAAATTATTTCAAAATGTTTAACTAGTTAGACATGAACTTGAATTGATTCGTGGCTACAAAAAAAAAGAACGATTTTTATATATAAATATATCACGAATCCGACAAAACAAACAAAAATCCAACAATTCAACATGCTGATTAAAAAAAGAAAACAGATACGCATATAAATATATCACAAATTGGACAAGAACAAATATCCAAAGAACATTACAAATAACCATGTTAGATTACACACAGACACGAACAATTGCCAATTTTACACAGTAAACAGTTCAATGTGCTGATTAAAAAAAAAATACTAGTTTATTTAGCAATTATGAAGATATCAACTTTTGTTTAAATGTCAATGTATACTTTAACCTTTGAATAATCATTTTTATTTACATTTTATTTTCTCTATTGTTTTATTTTACCTACACAGTGTTGCCCAAGATTCATTGGTTGCACATTTTAAAAGGAAAGAAAGAGAAAAGAAATAACATTTTAATTTTTGGTTCTACTGTTCTCATCTTGGATGTTATTCTCACAAAATTTTGGCCGATGTAACCTCTGATCTTCTTCAGGTGTGTCTTGTTGAACTCGGGCATATTTATGTTGAACTAAGGAATTTGTGCGAAATTTTGAATGGAACCCTTTATTTAATTCAGGGGAGTAACATGCTCTCATTCCATCACCCATAACCGGATAGAAGTCTTAACTAATTCGCAATTATATTCTTAGTATTGCCCATACTGAGGATTGAACCTTCAACCTCCAGAAAACTGTCACTTAGAACTCATTATTACTTTGTATTTTTATCTGTTTATTAGTTTTTATTGTTTTCTTATAAAAATGATTATCTCAATAAAATTAAAAAAGTAAAAAATGTGTAAGTCACATATATGCAAGAAACATGCAAAGTGGTCACAAAATCTTATTAATAGAGAGAAGAGAATAAGAGATGAAAAAAACTCAAATAATGTAAGGGAGATGAGTCATATTTTAAGTTTCAAAAATTTATCGCCCTGATATTATTGATTATTTCAAATTTTTGCCACTGTAACAATCAGGAATAATCTTCTTTTTTTTTTCAAACAAACTGAAACTAAAGATATTTTGGTATTGCAAAAAAGGCTCAGAACAAGATTAAATCTGGAGAGTATAGAGAGATGCATGCAGAACAGTAAACTTCGATGATATGGCCATGTTGAAAGACTAGATGTTAGGGTTAGTAGATGTAGAACAATTAAGGTAGCAGGATCAACCCACAGAGGAAAGCGATAGAAAACATGGGAGGAAGTGATAAGAATGGATTTGAGAGAAAGAGAGATAAAGACCTGGCTAGAGATAGGTTAGTTTTGAAGTCAATTTGTTAAGGGCGTCCAACACATGGACATTAAACCGAATATGATGATAAAAAATTTATCATTAACTGTAACTAATTTTGTCAAGTTGTAAATGTTTTAATTTCTATTTATAAAATGATTGGATGTAAATTGCTTTCAAAACTTTACATCCTTTTAATTAAATGAGGATTTGCTAAGAATTTTAAAGCCAGTTTAAATGACTTTCTATTCGACACTTTAAATACTTCTAAATTCCTTGCAAATTTCGAAGAGTCACAAAGAAATTCGTTTTGTTGAACTATTAACAAAAGATCAAAATGGTTTTAATTCTGTAATTAAATTATTTTTAAAAATAAGATTTTAAAAATTAGTTTTATTTTATGCAATAGATTTATTAAACAAAAAAAAGAGAATTTTAAATTTTGTTTTAAGTGTAAAACCGTTTAAATTTTACTTTTCACTTCTCAATGTGTGTATTAAGTTGATTTGTTTTCCTTCATTAAATGACTAATTACTATAAGTATCCACTTATTTATTTGATATCGTGTCAATGTGATTAAAAGACAATATTTGTTCCCTAGCTGTAACGACCTGCGAATTATTTTAGTTCCTATTTTGTTTGGACAGAAAAAAAATAGCTGTAAGGGAGATAACTCTTCGCTTGCTAAAAACACTGTACACCAAGGACAAGTGAAACTTCACTCGGTAGAAAGAAAGTTTCATTTGTCAGATTAAAAGCTAAAATCCGTCTGATATAATTGTATAGGTAGATATTATAATAGAAATAATAATAATAATTGGAAAATACATATCTCGGAACAAAGAAGGGCTGATTACCGCAGCAAGAGACACCATCAAAATGAACAATACAGGGAGCAGCAAAACCAGAAACAAAAAAGACGAAACAAGAAAAGCAGAAAGAAAAACTGCCAAATGGATGATTCATAAAAATGACAAGAGAAGAGACTCACGGAAACACCTGGACATGGCTATGAAAAGGACATAGAGAAACGGAATCGCTACTGACAGCTGAACAGAACAATGAGATTTGAACTTACTACAAGAAAATATTTTTGTTGAAAAAATTGCAATAATTTTCACTACAGAAGACAATATTAGGAGTCATACATCGAAGATAAAATATATTTTCATAAACTAAATTACAGATCGAAGTCACTTTTAAATTAAAAAGTCACTTTAATGTTTCGGTAAAACGGCAAATGGCTTTAACGAATCTTAAAAATACCAATAAAAATAGTTATTTAAATCTTTAACCTTTCATAAATTGACTCTTTTTAAAGATATTCTTTTTTCTTTACATTCTAATATATTTCAGTTATTTTATGGACCTAACTGATAATTGCCATTAGATGGAATCTTTAGATTCTGTGAAAAATTTCACCCTTATTTGACTTATTTTCAACTTATTTGAATGTTCTGTTCACATATCGATTTCTATAAGACAACATACTATAGTCAGCTGTCATATATATATATGAGGATAAAATGCACGATATATCATAAAATGAAATGCTGTGAAGACAGGATGTATGAAAAAGACAAAAGGAAAACAAATCAAATACAGAAAAAAAATCATCAAAAATGAGAAATTTTACCGGTTTTGTCCGGATCAACGAACGTTCTCAGAAAAAGTGATTTTTTTCCTGTATTTGTTTTGTTTTCCTTTTGTCTTTTTCACGCACGCACATATATATATATATATCCCCCCACACCTTCCAGTTAACTTAATTTCTTCCACTGCTTCCATCTATTGAGCTCATAATTTATCTTTTCATAAGCGCCCTTTTGGGTTTAATTCCTCATACTGCTAATTTACGTCACAAACGAACCAAATGTTTCCAAATATTTGTACTTGTGTGTTATTTCTTCAAACCAATCATCCCGAGGAAGTCTTGAAATAAAGACGAAACGTTGATGAATACATAAATAATATTTTTGTCATTTTCCACACACACACACACACACATATATATATATATATATATATATATGGTACGTCAATGAAAATTAATAAGACCTGCAAATGGAAGCAAATCGGTATTTTCAATTGTTCAAAACAAGGAGTAGTTTAGTTAATAAAAACATTTATTTTTCATCTCTTTCTTTCCTTAAACCAGGTTTTTCAAAGATTAAAATCTTATCAGAGGAAAAATTATGATTGATAAGTTGACAGGGTAGGACTGTCAAAGTTCCAAATTTGAAAAAGTTTTCTTTTAAAATTAAAAAAATCAAAAAAACTTCTATAAAAAAACCAATGGGAATCACCAATAACGAAATCCAAAAAACGTAGGGCTCAGAAATATTGGTAAATCCAGAGGAATCTGCATAAAAATCCAACGACGGCGATTTCACTCAGGTCTGTTGTCCACGGAGAGGAATCAAATAAAAGCAGCCATTTCAAGGAAAACAATATTCTTCCTGGCGTATTCCAAGGCAAATGCTTCAATGGGGTCAAAGACGAATCGTTGTAATGTATTAAAATTATTTGGGAAAAAGAAGAAAAGAAGAGAAAAGAAAGACAAGAAAAGAAAAAGAAAAAAGAAGAGGAGAGAGAAAAAGAGAAAAACGATCGGAGGTAGAGTGTAATCTAACAAGTGGGGGGGAGGGTAAGGGATTCAGATCAAAATGATATTTAGGCAGAAAGAGGGATGGGAAGTAGATTTCAAATTGGCTACACACAAAAAATGCCAAGTGCTGGTCAACTCAGTTAAGTTATATTCCCAAGGGGAAATGTACGTAGATTTAAATACAGATAAGAGACAGAAAACTGTCTCTTAAGGAAGGTTAGTTTAATTTTGCACGGGGAAGGGTATAGTGGCAGGGTTTTTTATATGGGGGAGGAGCATTAAACTGGTGTCGCTAATAAAGTTAAGCCTCATTTTATATTTTAACAAGAAATGGGATTGTCTGTCTTATTATAATTCTTAAGGTCTGAGTAAATTTCTTTAAGGTGTTAAAGGGGTGCTAAGGGGTTTTGAATCAAATTGTCAATTTATGAATAAATCGACAATGTAGGTAGTTAAAAATAGGGAGATGGGGATATTAAGCAGATGTAAAACACCTTAGACCAATGAATAATAGTAAAAGTAATAATAAAAATAATAATAATAAAAGTAGTGATAAATAGTGAAACCTAAAGAATAGATAATAGTTATATATTTGCAATGCTGCCTCCACCCACCCACTCGCGGCGGTGGATTATTGTTCACTAGATCACTGGACATCCACCGTAATCTGGCATGAATTGTTAATAAAGCACATGTAAAAGCCACGCGAGCAAAGCCGTATATACACACACATGTGTACATACAAAAAACCAGCACATACATACAAACACATATGTATATACACAATACACATACATACACACACACACATATATATATACATACACATATATATATATATATATATACATATACACATAAATGTACAAGAGCCACAATCACCCAAGCGTCCCCAGCATACCTGCACAGCAAAAAACCGCTTATATACACAAACTCGGCATCAATACATGTACCTGATATTCCAGAAAAACTATATACATATATATACTCATACATAGAAGGCAACTAGTCAGCCATCATATATATATATATATATATATATATATATATATATATATATATATATATGATGGCTGACTATAGTTGTTCACCCGCTTGCCACATAAATAGGATTTATTTCTCATTTCGTCTGTAACCGTTGAAGGTAACCTCATTGGTTAGGGCGCTCGGAATTGAGTTAAAGGTGACTCTTATTCTGGGGTTCGCATCGTGCGACTGGTTTGAACCGTTATCACTACACTGATGATTCCGCAAGGATGAAACTTATACGTATATAGATAATAATTAAATATTTATTATTAAATATTACATATATATAATGACTAGCTGTACCTACCCAGCGTTGCCTGGGAGTCTTTACTTTAATTTTTGTCCTCCCCCCCCCCCTCCCCCAAGTTCCGTTTTTGCCTTTATCATTTAATTCCTTGTAAAAAAAATTAACATTTTTGGAAAAATAATTTAACAAAAGAATATATGTCATTAAAAAAACATCGGTTTTGCAATGAAATTGCTAGGACGTCTTACGAAATTTTGAAAATTAAATTTCATAAATAAGACAAAATATTTTTTGCTTTTCGAGAAGGGGGAGGCTAAATTGTTAACTTATTTTTTGACGAATCTGATATTAGAAGTTTAATTTGTTTACATTTATTTTTTTAAAGAGATGTTTTAAAATTAATGATTGTTAATTAAATCACCGTTACTTGTAGGAGAAAGAGATAGTTATCAGCAGAAAATCCAAAGTGATTTTGAAGCCTTTAAACTGTCAAGAATGAAATTAAGAGCTAAGTGCATGTTGGTTGTGTTTACAAAATTATTATTAAAAAAAATAGGATTTATTTGAAAGTTATTGTTTGGTAATTAAATTAATTGAATATAATTGTTTAAAAGTCTTTTTTGTTTGTTTTTTTACTAATGCGTCTTCACTTGTTAAGGCCAGAAGCCATTTGAGGATATGAGAGGATTGAAAGTGATTAATGGAATGAAGAAAGGTGGTTTATCACAAGAATTTGTTGACATTGGATTTAAAGATGGCCATGTTGTAGTCGGCAGAGAAGCAGTCCTGTGGTAACGTGTTATACACATGAAAATTCCGTTTGATGTTAGGCACACGAAAGAAGAAAAAGTTTTTCCATTGTGGTAGAAAACGAGTTCTTGCTGTAAATATCTTACAAGGAAAAACCAGATTGGAGCCCCTTAAGAGCAACTTCCATGGAAATAACGATGGAGTAGAGAAAGACTAGCAACATCTCTTTTGTGAGAAAGAAGCTGCAGAGAACAGAAGACGTCATTCCCCACTAGATTGCGAAGTTGCTTTTGGAAGCTAACTTTATTTTAAAGATTCACATATCTTTCCTTTATTCATATATATATATATATATATATATATATATATATGATATAGGTCTTGTTGTATTTTAGATGAGTTAGGATTTTGTTAATTTTATAAGCCATTACAAAAGGTCTAATGTTCTCTCTCGAACCAAGTTTATTTACAGATAATTATATAATTATCTCCCTTGCTTTAAAACTGTTCACCTATATTCAGTTAAGTTGGCGTTAGTTGACAAAGCAATTTAGTAAACAATAGGAATTGACTCGTTCAGAAAAAAAAAAAAAAAAATGTTAACATATTTTGTTTTACCTGAATAATTTATGTAATTTGTAAGAAAATAAATATTACGTTTTATATTTTGAAAAACAAAACAGCCAAATGAAAATTGGGCCAAAAATTTTGTGGCTATCTTGAACTTTTCTTCACCAAATCTGTTCTAGTTTTATAACAATTTGGTTCAGTTAATAATTTAATTTAACCAAACAATATCGTATAAATAATTAGGTTATGTTATTACAGTATTGTTTGGTTATTAAATTAGTAATTGAACCAACTAAAACTAATTTTGTGACGATAATGTTGTTTCAATGGCAGACATCTTAAAGCTGAAAAGTTCAAGATAACCTATTTTGCTTGAAGATGTCAATTTCAACTAACATTATTTACGTCTTTTGGACAGTTTTCCTGGGAATTTGTTTAAATTAAAAAAGAAAAAATTTTTTTTTTTACTTTTATTCACCAGATTTATAGAGGGGGGCAACCTGGGTGGGAAGTTGGGCAGCAAAATGTTTGTTCACATTACATTTAAATTTCTCAAGGAAACAGAGCAGCGAGGGAATTCTGAAGACAAGTGGTTTGAAGAAAGAAGCTATCAGAGTACAAAATCTTCCAGCATCTAGGAACCTCTACAGTGAAGGGGTGGAATCTTGCTGCTAACTGTTTGGGTTAAGGGTATTTTTGTTTAGAGTGTACATATGCAGTAAATTCATCGGAGCATATTTTGTTGAAAATACTGAAAAAACAAGCACAGTGATGCAACAGTACAGTGATGCAACAGAGGCTCAGGCTCAGGATTGGCAGACAGTGCAGGGTTTATTTAGGTTAGAAATTTATTTTTTGCACCCTGTCTGAGAGAAACTAGTGGTTGGTGCACCAGCCCAGATGTGCCAACAATACTCCATGTGTGGGTAAATGGTGGCTTTATAAAAATACTTAAAGATACTTGCAGGTGTGAGATGTTTTGTAGGCCGGTACCTTTGAAGTAAAAATATTGAATTTTAATTATTAGGAATACTATTCTTATTTTGGTTGTTAAATTCACAATGTTCCGCCTGTTGTAACCTCCGATCTTCTACGTCTTTTTGAACTTGGGAACCTTTTAATCGAACTCAGCGTTGATTACCAATCAGTTCTAAAGTGACAATCTTCTGGAGGTTGAAGGTTCAATTCTTACTACAGATGATAATAACAAAATATAACATAAAAATTACCACTTCTCCCAGATGATAACGAAATGTCACATAAAAATTATCGCTTCTCCCCAGTCATGGCTGATGGAATGAGAACAATATACCCTCGTGTTCAAAATTCCGTATAGGTTTCCGAATTCGACTAAAAAGTTTCCAAGTCTGAAAAGATGCACTTGAAGAAGCTTGGAGGTTACACTGGCTGTTAATCCTAAAATGACGATCTGAAATAAGTTTTAACACGGTTTATGAGTTAATAGTCAACAACAACAAAAAAAAATATGGCAACATATTTTTTTTTTTTTTTAAAGTCGAGTGACTATACTGACATTTTAGCCATGAAATTATCCTTTTGAAAAGAAAATTACCATTAAAAAGTGAATTGATGACATAAGAGCAAAAATTAAAGATTCTAATTATACAAATTTTTTGGAAAATCTCTTACATTTTTTAGTTTCAAACCACAAAAGTTCCCCCGTCTGTGATAATTCATTAACAGGTTGATGACTGCTTGGGGTCCTATCATTCCAGATTTTTGGACCACATGTAAAATAAGTATAGTGCAGTGGCTTGATATTTTCAAGGTATAAAAACATACATTAACATTTTCATGTGTAAACTGTTGATTTGGCACACAATGTTTCAAGATTTTTACTAAAAATACTAAAAAAAATGTCTTTTTTTTTTTAGGATAGATTTTTTAAGTATGCCAAATTTCACAAGAAGTTTTTAGATGTTTTAAATAGTTCAATCATATTTTGTTCTAAGAAAAATGATGATTCCTTCACACTATCAGTTATGTTTTTTTTAAATTTTAAATCTCTTCTATGAAGCTTTTCTCAAAATGTCCGCACAAAACCAACATGGGCCTAAAAGTGTTTTTTTTCCTTCCTTTTTAGCATTTCTAAATATCATTTTTGGAATCCTTGCCCTAAAAACCTTCCATGATGAAGTTTTCAAAGCAATTCATTAAGTTTTAGCTTAAAAATTACAGTTTTTGTCAACTACTGTAGTCGGATTTTGGGCACCGTCCAGCTCCCCAAAAAACGAGTTTGGTCTAATTTTCATTGGCCTAGAAGTAGTCCAATGTTTCTGATATTTCACGTTTCTGTTAGTTTTTAAGTGATGATGAAATACTGTTAAAATCCAAAATATCTGAAGGGGGTGGTCTCAGCCTGGATTATTTGGCATGGAATTTCCCTATTGTCAACTGTATTTCTACATTTTTATTTGCAAGATGGAATTGTTTACTTTGACATTTGGAAATTTTCCCTCCAAAAATGTAAGACATAAATATGAATGTATAAAAAGTGCATCATTGATTTATTCAAAAACTAACATGGTTATTTGGCGTTGCCAGGGACTTAAACAATAAAATAGAAGATGTTAGAACTTGTGTAACATTTTTCTTTTAAAACTTCTCTCTGTCTCTTTCTATCATTTCTTCTCTCTCGGTTTCTCTAGTAACTGGAAAAAATCGTTGTTGAATTACTACATAATAACATTAAACAATTGGTCTAAATGTCAATTCCCCCTTCAAAGAATGAATATTAAAATTAAAAATAATGTGCGTATATTTTGTCCGAGGTAATGGTGAAAATGAATATATTAGCTTTGTCGGTGTATCTTGTGTAGTTTTTTACTTTAAGCTGGACACAGACAATTTTCCTGGTTTCCAGCAAAAGATGTACCATAAATGCGTTTGTCTCACTAAAAGAAAGACAGCATTCTCTGTCGGTGTTTCTGCTCCCTGGAACAGCCTACAGAGGAGGTAGTGACAATGCCTACCAGATCCAGGTTTAAAGTCACCTTACACAAACATTCAGACGGTATATACATGTACACATCTTTTATCTTTTTTTATGGCTTGTTGCACTTTGCTATTTTATGCCAATAAATTTGATTTGATGTTGAACGCCACCCTGGTTGGATAAATAGATGTACAGACATCTCTATTGAGAGTAACCAAGAAAAAATCAACCGAAGAAGTCTTTGAATGACTCAGTCAGAAATGACCAAGTAATGGCGCATCGAAACCAACGTAAATGATAGGATTTCATGAAGAAAATCACATCGTACGGCCGCCATGGTCAATGTGCGACCCACATCTGGTATGGAAAAGACACGTTACGACAAAAGTTAAAACGAGTATCACCTCCCTCTGCTTACCGAAAACGGGGCCATCTGTAGACTGTGGATGCCTTAGGATGGGATCCTGGTGGTTGAGCCATTCTTCCACTTCGGCCCTTACTTCGGCTGATCAAAGAGGCTCGATCAGATCAATCGGCTGGTCACATCATGCCCTAGTATTTATAAGTTCATCCCCAACCGGTTATTCAATCTGATTCTTCAAAAAATCAAAACCTTATTTCTTTTTTTTTACTCCCCAAATAAATACTAGGGTGTGGCTGAGGGTCAATCATGTTGAACGAAGATTACCAATGCTAAAAAGTAATGTTTTTCAAAGAGTAGTGTTTTCTTGGTTTCCACAATTTTTCTGGGCAGTACCGCTACATGTGCCCTGCTAGTATAGTATATTATTATAGTGTTTAGTGAATAGACATGTTTTTCAAGACTCTGTGAATTCAAATTTCTTTTTTGTTTCTTTTTAATGAAAAGAAATCTAAAAAAAATAAAATAATATACAATGAAAAACAGGCTGTGCAATCGATAGCCGAAAAGCTTAATTCCTTAAATTTTAAAAGGTCTGACTCCTAAAGAAATGAATTTATTCTGACTGACCCTCACAGCCATAGTTTTTCAGAGTAGCAAGGTCTTAAGTTTTAGGAGTCTGAGGTCGACTCATAAGAATTCTAGGAGTTATTTTGGAATTGTAAGAGTTGGCCCTTAGACCTTCCAACTCTGTGACCCTAGTTCAATTATTTCAGTTATCTGCTGCTCCGGCGTTATTTCTTACCTCAACTGAAGTGCAAATTTCTATTTAAGGAGAGACTTCATATATTTTGGTATAGAAATTTTTTTCAACCTGGATGTGGTGAGAATATTTTTGTTTGCAAGCAAGGAATGTTTTTAGTATCAAACATGGCAACAACTGATTCGTTTCACCTCCATAATTATGCATAGCTGTTTGTTACGTGTAGGGGTGTTCCTTCTCAAGATGATTCTTTGACACAACCCATTTTTTATCCAACGTCTGGAAGGGTTATCTATATACCACCTGGAATTTTTGTATGTCAACTATCCTTTTCATTTGGCATCATCATCATATTTGGCTTAATGTTCGTTTTATATGCTGGCATGCATTGGACAACTTTAAGAAATTGATTTCCAAACTAACCTCTTTCTTCCAAGTCCATTTTTATCACTCTCCAATGTTTTCATTGGCCTCCTCTGTGAACTGGACCTGCTACCTTAACTGTTCTACATCTACTGACCCAAGAACTCTCATCCATTCTTTCAACACCATCAAAGTTTCCTGTTCTGCACACATCTCCCTATACTGTCCAGATTTAATCTACCTCTGAGGTCATCAAAACTAAGCCTGTCTCACATTACACACCCATCGTATCATTCTACAACGTATGTCCTCTATCATCACTGGCCAGACACCCTTCCATAGATCATCACACTGCGTACACATGCCTGATAGACTCTTACCTTGGTCGACAGTAATAACGCTCTGCTAGTTAGTAATGGCAAAAGTTCCCTAAACTTATTCCATCCACTCCTAACTCTTGCAATCACATTAGCACCTGCTCCATCCTGTGCTCCAATATCAGCGAGGTAACACAACTTCTCAATAGCTTCACCATTCAGATATACTTTCTCCACATCTGAGCTCTCATCCATCTTTATTGTCTTACACTTCTTGCACCTAAACTACTATCTCGTTTTTTTAAATGGTTAACACATGACAATGAAGATGTCCTCTTGTTTTGAAGTCAATAAGACGAACAAACACAACTGGAATACCAAATATCTAGAAAATAAAAAAGTTGTATTTTTATTGGATGTCAAGGGCAAACGCAGACCTCACGATAATGTACTCTCTGTGATCGAAATGAAATATACTTCTCAAGGTACTCTGGATAATGTAGTTTCAAAAAAAAAATATATGATTATGAGGAGTCCATGAATAAACAGACAGACTAGAACTACAACTTTAGATATAGATTTTAGACGATTTAGAATTACCTTGTGCCTGAATTGAAAATACAAGCTGTTACTCTTGATGTTTCTTCTCTTTGAAAATATGCAAGTTTTTAGGATTTAGGACCGATTACATCGAACATATAAAGTTATCTTGTCGGATTTTGAAATGGCATTTAAGCTGACAAATCAAACTTTGCTTCTGACTAGCCAATTTTTATTTGTTATTGTTGTATCGTGTTATTGGCAATATAAGAACATACTTAGCTACAATTTATTTTTCATCCAGCTTAGACGACTGCTAATATGAAACATTTTTAAATAATTACCTAAAAATAAAAATCAGCAAGAGTGAAACTTATTTTAAATGGAAGAATATAAAAGGAGTTGTCTATATTATTTTTAAAAATATACAAACAAATCAAAATTAAAATGACTTCACTGCATCAGGTTCCAGAAAGAACTTACATATATGGATTTTATGCTAACATAGAATCGTATTTTCTTTAATTGATTTTACGTTTACGTAAATAGAAGTAAAATAGTAGTTTTCATTTCTAACTTCAGCCATTAGAATCATATTTTGTTGTTTTAGTAGCCTAGCTTTGTATTTTACTTTGAAACTTATAAATTATAATTTCCAGTTTGGTTGTTTCATGTTTTAATTGTCTAAAAAAAATAATAAAAAAAATCGAAAATGTCAGTTGAATAAATTTGTCTTAACATTAATTAAGATTAGAAAATCTGGTTCGCATGTTTGAAATTTAAAAAAGAATTATCAGTTAAATTATATAAGGAACTAGACCACACGTGACCTGTTGGGTCAGTATTTGTTATATTATGAGATGCCAAAATGAGTTATATTGAACTTTTCAGCTTTAAAGGCTGCCATTGAAACATTATCTTTACAAGTATTTCAATGGAATGTGCTCCGATGAACTTGCTGCTCTGTGACCTCTCGACGTAAATATATTCGACCAACCCAACACTCAGCTAAATCCCATCCATTCACTGTGGAGGTCCCCAGATGCCGGAGAGCCTTCTACTCCAATAGCTCCTTTCCTCGAGCTGCCGGCTTTTGGAACTTACTCCCTGCTTCCCTGAGATGCAAAAATTTCAAACTAATGTGAACAAGCATCTCGCTGAACAGCTCCCAATTTAGAATGACCCCTAAAACTTTCACCCTAATTCTCAGTAGCCCCTTATGCCTACAGTGTCAACTTGCCTTGTTTGGGGTGAATTAAGTTAAAAAAACAAAAAAAACATCTTAGTTAATTGGTCCCCGATTTATAAAATCGGGGGACTTATGTTTTGAGGCATGTCCGTCCGTATTTTTCTCCGCAATCATCCATTGAATCTCTGTGAAATTTTGTTCCTAATAGAAAATAAGTATCGCTGACCTTGTAAAACATCTGGTTCGCGCCCCCAGGGGGTCAAAAGCCCCTAAAATGGCAAAAAATGACCCTTTTCTCCCATAACGTTTGATCCATCCATTCAATTTTTCTGAAACTTGGCCAAAATGTAGAGGCAATTGTTCTGGATATAAAATGAGCATCCTTGACCTCAGAAAAATTCTGGTTCGCGCCCACAGGGGGTAAAAAATGCCTCAAATTGCCCAAATTTATTGTTGCATTTTACACTCGCCACATCGAGTCACATACAGAGGGGGACCACGCACGCGCGGCTTGTTATTATTACGGTATTGTTTGGTCATTTAATTGAATTGAACCACATTGTTATAAAACTGGAACGAATTTGGTTGAAATAATTTGGTTTCAATGGCAGCCATCTTAAAGCTGAAAAGTTCAAGATAACCCCAAAATGTTCTCATAAATATTTGGAAATTCCAAGTTACTGCTGCTGGCATTAAGGGAGTCGGACTTCTGCACGGAGCCAACAAAGATCGTGCCTCGGGATTGTCTGCATGAAGTAAGTCCTCTTCGTTGGCCGCAGCTATTTGTTCGACCTGCAAAACTGCAGGTTTTTATCCTGACTCAGTGGTTGCATACAAAGTCGAGAAAGGTTCAGCCCAGAACACACAAATGAATGTCAGTTATACACATGCAGAAATAACGCTGCAAACCTCACTCAATTGATTTGCGGTTCCGCGCTTGACACGTTTTTGCTTGCCATATGCATCGGCAGAGGGCGACTGATGCTGATGCCAAGACTCTTCCCAGACTTTCATTAGAACCCTGTTAAGCTGGGTTGCAGCCCTAATATCGCTTTGTGCCAGACCTGTTCGCCATGGATGGCCCTGCCAGAAACCAGAGTTCCAAACATGTTGCCAGCGCGCCAACCACGGTGACGAAGGGTTGGACTCAACGGGGGGCTGCTGCTTTGAGCAAGCTGGCCTTTAGGAACAGATAGCATCATGGTCTAGTATTTGTCTCTCAGTCAGAGGAGGAGAAACCGTTTTCGACTGAAGCAATTTTTATTCTATCCAAAGTGCCCCTTTTTGGGAGCTGGATATACCCTCTCCCACATCAAACCAAACTTATGTCACATCCAGCCCTTGTGGGGAAGCGATCCAAAGGAGCAAGCATGCAATGTAAGTTTATTGCTTACTGTCTGAGGCGCCCTGCCCAGGCAATTTTTAAGAAACCCTTAGTACTCTTCCTCTGGAGTGCAAATTCCCACTTTCCGACCTTGTGTCACAATTTACTTTGTGGGAAGTAGATAAATAGGGTCTACTACAGACTTAGTATACAAGACCCTTAGTGTTTAGACTATTTATCCAGTGTGTATGTGTGTGTATATATATATATATATAAGTCACGGGTCGTCTATGTTCGTTTTTAAAGGATGACGTCATCATTTTTATACTTCAACCTTTATGACGTCATAAAGATCTTTTTGATGTAATCAACTGTTTTAGTAGATGACTTCATCCCTTTGTGACGTCATAAAGGATCTTCCTGGTGTAATACGAGTGAGTTTTAATGGATGTGTTCAAGGAAGCTAACAAGATCCAGTTTTAATAGTATAGAGATGGATTAAAGTTTAAACAATCTCCCCCCTCCTCTTTTTTAAATAGGGTTTTGAAAGTTCAATTTAATTATTACGGCATCGTTTGTCCATTAAATTATTAATTGAACCAATTTGTTATAAAACTCTAACTAATTAAGTTAATGTATTTTTATCATTTTTAATTATTGTATGTATACAGCTTCCAAAACTTACAATCTTAATGACGTTCGAGTAAAAAATGTTACTAAAGCCAAGATATATTTATCTGTGTTTCAACTTATTTTAA
This sequence comes from Sepiola atlantica, assembly GCA_963556195.1. Classification (NCBI taxonomy): domain Eukaryota; kingdom Metazoa; phylum Mollusca; class Cephalopoda; order Sepiida; family Sepiolidae; genus Sepiola; species Sepiola atlantica. The sequence goes on from OY744547.1 coordinate 235,120, forward strand.
AGCGTTTTTTTTTGTGTGGTAAAAACAGTGTCCACTAGTGTTCAGTTATAACGAAAAAGAAGATGGCGTCGATAAGCAATGCAGCCCTGATAATCGCTCAAAAATCGAAAATTAAACAAAATACTGTTAGAACATTATATTTTCGCATGATTGGTAACATTTATTGGATGTGTTTCTACTAGTATTTTGTTTACTTTTCGATTTTTGAGTGATTATCATGGGCCCAGGGGTACACGTGCATTGCTTATCGACGCCATCTTCTTTTTCGCTATAACTGAAGTTTGTTTTACAAAAAAAAAAAAACCGCTTTAAGTTGAAGTACAAATCAACCTATCTTGTCTTTGGTAACATTTATTTGTTGCACATTTGTTTTTTCATCTCTTTCGCTCTAAATGCCCTGACTTTCTATTCGACAGTTTAAATGATTCAAAATTCCTTTCAAATTCCGCAGGGTCACAAAAGGATTCATTTTTTTTACAGCTATTAAAAGATTAAAATGGCTGGCTTGTTTACGAAGAAATCAAAATGCATTCTGGTGCATTTAATTTTGTACTTAAATTATTTAAATAAGTAGAATTTAAAAAAGTTCGTTTTGCCGTTTTTATTTCGATTAATAGTTATTGTGTAATTATCAAATTAACGCAGTCGCGAGAAAACCACACAGACACGCGGGGTGATCTTATAATTTTATTAATATAGAAATTATAAAAAAGTAATTGAAAAGGGGACATAAACGTTGATTAAAAAAAGAAAACAAAGGTTTTATTTGCTTTGTAAGCTCATCACTGGTCATCTCGCTATTATTAGGGCAACGCCCTTTTCATCAATGAAAGCCGATCGTCAATGTTATTATTTCCACAGAAAGGTGAACTTAACAAGATTTATGAGAAAATGTACTTTGCTTTAAAAGTACACATAATACTACTTTATGTACTGTTAGTCGAGAACGAACCAGTTAGAAAATCAAATTATCGTTTTTGTTTGTTAAAAAGTTGTCAAAACAAATTATTTTTTTACAATTTCATTCGTCATTAGAAAAGAAAACAACAAAATGGATTTTACAACCACGCGACGATTAATTTTGTTTTATGCAAATTTTAAAACGATTATCGTTTATGTAAGTTTTTTTTAGCGTCCCAAATTCTATTTTCAAAAGACGTCAATCCCATGCGATTTATAAAATAACATCGCGGTTTTAGATAAAGTAATAAAATAAAACTATTTATAAAGATTTAATTTTAATATCGATTAAAAACTTAAAAAAAAAAAGAACTTGTTTTGCTATCATATCAGAAGGAGAATAAAACAAAACAAAAAAGAAACAAAGAAACCCAATTATGTTAGAGAAAAAAAGAATTCTTTATATAGAAGGAAGATTTAAATTTAAAACTTCGTAAGAAAAGATATGCAAAAACAAACTTTTTTTAAAGCAAATCGATGGTGAATTAAATCTTAATGAATACATCATAAATTGCAATATAATTTTAAAAATAAACTACAAATCGAAATAATCTATTAAAAATGACGTTTTGAAAAGAGAATTTGGGACGATAAAAACATGCACAAACCGATCGCGTGATAAAAATAATAATCGAATTCGTCACAGAAATATTGTTGTCTTTTTCAGGGGAAAAAAGAAAAGCTTAAAATAGTAAATTGGAAGAAAAATAATAAAAGAAATTCCATTAAACCAGACATTTATTATTTAAACCTGTTTTTTTGGTATTCGAAATTAATTTCATTATCAGAGAATCAAGGCAGTAATTAATTCTAATTCTTCCTCCTCCGATTACAAATTTTTTTTTAAATGAAACTATTTTTAAATAATATCGAATTCAGAAGTTGAATTATTAATTTTTCGGAGCCCGTCGCTAGTTTTTTTAAATTTCGATCCGCACACCCACATAAACTCAAGAGAGGGAAAGAAATTAGTAGTTAAGAACCTCTGAGTCAGCCATGATTGCCTTTTCTCGCTTGACGACTACACACTGCTCTTATGATGGCGTATTGTTTGCGTACCCCCCACCGATTAGTTTACAAACCATCATTTTCACGTCGCTTTAAAAACCTATTTGATCGCTACTCGAACGTAGATCGATGATTATTTTGTTTCCTAAAAAAAATGGCGTTATCGTTGTGTATACTCAAATAAAACGAAGCTCTTGTAAACGAAAGTTAAATCCGATCGCTGTTTGTATTTTCTGATGTTTACAGGGAGTAAGTTCGGAGGATGTAATGTCTGAGTAGCACAATGAAGTGACCAATGAGAATCGAGCGGATTGACCAATCAAAATCGAGCATTCGTCAATGTCTGACCAATGCTCAAACGAATGTCTCCTTGTCTCCCGCATTTTTTGTTATGGGATGTTGCCCTCCTCCTCCGCCTCTCTCAATAGACAGTCGCTCTCCTACTCCTACCTCTTTGTTTCTTTCACCTCCTACTCTTTCTCAACGGCGCCATGATGGTATTATTATTATGGAGTAGTCCACATCGTCTCCGCCACCGACGCCGCCTTTTCTCCTATTATTATTGACGATATCATTCTATAATCGAGACTACACCATACAAAAACGAACCTACCAGCTCTTCGCCGGAGCCATGACCGCCTCCACCTACTAATTTTTGATAGGGGGGGAAAGGTGATTTACTCTTGATGACCAAAAAAAAAAAAACCGAACGTGATTGATAATGTGAAGTAAGCTGATGGGACCTACTTCTTTAAAACAACTATACATATATGTGTGTATATACCTACCGACGTCATAATCAGGAAAAAGAAAATTTAGACTAAGTCTTCTAACAACAAACTAATCTCTCTCTGCCTCTACGCTGCAGTAGTGGCAGAGAAGGGAATGAGAAAAAAAGGAGCTGTTTTATTGTGAAATGTGAAAGTTTTGTGGAAATTACCAACTGACTATTCCGAGCTTATGGACTACTCTCTCTCTCTCTGTGCGTCTAAAAGAAAAGAACTTCCTTCTCTCTGCTGTGTTGGCGACTGAGGTGACACGGAGAATACCAAAAGACGACACTGGCTTGTCGGACTAGGTTTTCTCTTTATTTTTGTTGCTGCACCAGTGATCACCTCTTCATTTTTTTTTTTTTTTAGATCAACCACCTAGGTACGTGGCGGAATCACGTGGTACATATTATTAAACCTTTCAGTTTTCTTTTATTGTCATTAAAAATGTGAGAACTTTATTTTCAGTTAAATGATTTTGTAGTTTTGTTTATTTTTTCACGAGGTTCTAAGTTAAACGTTTTACTTCACACCTTACATTCAGTGCCATTCGTAAAGTTACTGCAAATATTGCACTTATATAAGTATATATATTATATATATATACTAATTATTTTGTATGTGTAGTAATATTAAAAATGTTTGCTCCATTGCAGGTTCGAGTATGTTTTCTCTTCCGCCTGACACAGAATGCCTAACCTCCGTTTGTGTGAACGACATTAGTCACGTGCTTTCAACACTACTGCAGCAATCCTCTATTTTTTTGAATGGTTGCATTTTTGGATTGTAACTCCTGATATCTCGTGGCCGCCGCTGTGGATTCCCTCGTCACGAACCTGTCCTATGCGCTTCTCTGCCAGACGTTTATGTGCAGCCCTTTGCCGCTAAGGGTATGGTGCATGGCCGCTATGGCGCCAGCGCTCACGGAAGCGGCCGCACAAGCACATATTAAGCTGCCCCCCCTTTCGCCACCCGCCTCCACCGATCTGCTTCGGGATAAAGCACTTGGATTAAAAGCCGAACTTACCGGTTCCATTGCCACCAAAGTCTCCCCGGACAAAGGGTTAACCAAATCGACCGCCCTCCCCGATCGACCGCACTTGGAGGAGGTCGCCAACGGAGAACCGGGCAAGCCAGCAGTCGGCAGCCCATCGATTCCGAGCCTTAACCTGAAATTGGTACGGAGCTTACCCCCGACGACGCCAAGTCCGTACGGTCCCCACAAACTGGCGTTTCCCAAAGACCGTGGACTTGGCAGTTTATTGGAGAAGGCTCGACTCATGAATCGACCCAGTCTGTTGTCTCCTCCCTCGCTCCGGGGACATTTCTCAACCGAGCAGAATACTGGGAAGAAAGACACCAACACGCCTCGACGCCCCTATTTAAACAGCAAACTACAAGGTAACACTGGTCGAGCAATAGGAGGTGAACTTCTAACGAAACCCAGTCTACCTGTCGTAAACAATATGAGCTCTGCCACTCTTGACAAAACTTGTAATGAGGGGAGAGGTATTGTTAGTGAACCCGGAAGCAGTGTTGAAAGTGGCCTTGATCTCCATGCGGCCCAACAGCAAGTTATGAAATTCCAATGCTTTTTGGGGAAAAAGGTGAATACTCTAATGAAGCGACTCCGACGGATTCAAGGAAAACAATTGGAACAACACATCCGGCGTCAATTGGCAGGTTTTGTCAGTAAACAACACAAGAACCTCCAAACAATGGCGAAAACTATGAAATCTCCAAACTCTGGCGGGTCCGTTCCGGGTCTCCAGCCGGAGTTGTTGCAGAGTGAGGATGTACGCCACTTGTCGACTGCAGCTTTGGTCAATTTGGTTCGGAAATTACGATCGCCCCAACCAATCTCGATTGGTCAAAGACTGGTGCCAAATTCTTCGAAGGTTGATCTTTCCAACAGTATCCTAAAACTTGATAAGGAAACGCGTGTGGAATCTGAACGTGTGGCCTGTCAACTGAACACCGTCTTGCGACATATGGAATCGGCTCTGGATTCGGATGCGACTGAAAGCAGTTCTGGAGGTGAAAGTTGCGACGAAGACGAACAAGTACCGACCACTGGAGAACCAGATGCAAACGAAAAAGAAAAAAAGTCCCCACGAATGCCTCTGTAAGTATAAATATTATTATTATTGCAACATTGGCATACAAAAAAAAATTGCATGTTCTTACATCCAGGTGCAAACAATACGTCGATGTTATTGTTTATTTATTTTTGCGTTAAATTTTGTTTTTGCGTAAAAAAAAAAAAAAATTCCGAAACCCAAATAATGCAGCATGTGTCGTGTACATTTTATTTATTTTTATTTTTTGAAGAAAAAAAAAATGTAGCAATGTTTTTCAATAAATATTTGTATCAATTCATCAGAGCTTAAAAAAAACACGTGAATCAGAGATACGTCATTTTTTTTATTGAATTTTAATAAAAAATAATTAAGTTTATCCCTGTTTAATTTTGAGCAGCGCGTGTCTTCATTTTATTTCGAGCGATTTTTTTTTCTGCGTTATTTTGCGAAATTGGTTAATTTTTTTCTTTTAAAGTTATTTTGATCTTTTTATTTCATTCCTGACGACAAAGAGATGCCCCCCCCCTCCAACCTCACTTTTCTCAAATTCGTTATGCGTTTTTTCTTGTTTTTTTTAATTTAAAGCAATTAAAAAAAATCTCGTCGCACAGAAATTTTTTCCTTTCACATTAATGTAAATTTCAGCTTTTATTAATGTAAAAATAAAATCTAAGGGTTGAACGTACTCTTACGGGAAATGATGCAAGATATACTAAGTATTTTTTTTATTTATGCTATCCTAATCCAGAAAAAAACGGGTCACAGTTTGTTCGTATTTAAAACTCGTTATATTAAATTTTAACTCTAAAAAAAAAAAATGAGAGCAAATCTTTTAAAAATCGCTTCATTTTTTGTGGGCCGTGTTTTTTCGCGCCATTGTTGTTTTTTTTATATTATTCCTCTCCTTGTTTCGTCGTGGAATAGATTTTGTCTCGCTTGAATTAAAAGCAGAAAAACCTTTTTTTTTCCAGTTATAAAAGGCATTAATTTGACCAACTGAGATTTAGCTTCAACTTAAATTAAAAATTCTCCCTTAAAATCTAAACCAAACTTTCCAAATACGGTCGACTTCTTTTGGTCTGTACTTGAATTTTTCATGAATGGTGTGACTACTCGTTATCTCGGAATATGTCGATAGATTCCACATTTTTATTTTTCCAATTCGTTCGATGCAGCAAATTATTTCGTATTTTTCTTTTCCTGATTTTAGTGTGATAATAGAATTCGATTCCTTTTTATTCAAAATGACAAAAATATCTTTTTAAACATTTAGTTGCTGCCCCCCCCCCCCATTCCACCTCGTCTGGAAATGCGTGATTTTATTATAATAAATGTTTTACATTCACAAGTTTAATATCAGATTTAAAATATTTAAATTTAGTAAAAAAAATATTACCAAATTTTTTTTTTTTTTTTTTTTAGATTCTGCTTAACAGGACATAATGCCGAAAGAACAAAATCAAACTTTAATTTTCAAATCGTTTTTCTTTGCGTGTCGAACAAAAAAAAAGGGGGTAAAAATATTTTTTTTAATATCTAATAGAAAATCTGTGCACTTATAGAACTATATAAATATTTTCGTTTTGATTATTCGAACTATTCTCATCTTGGTTGCTATATTCACAACGTTTCGGCCGATGTAACCCCCGACCTTCTTCAAGTGTTTTTTCGAACTCGTACAAGATTTCGGACTCCATTCTCTAATTTAATCCACAGGGTAGATTGTTCTTATTCTGGCAGCAACGACCGAGAAGTGTTATTTTTTGTATTCTTCGTTATTATCGCCTGTAGTAAGGATCGAACCTTCAACCTCAAGGTTTTCACTTAAAACTGATTGACCAACACGATTAATTGTTGCGCCATGAGTCTCGGTTCTTGAGGTCAACTAGAACTCCAGAAAGATGCACCCGAAAATGTCGGATGTTCCATCGGCCGAAACGTTGTGAATATAACAACCAAGATGAGAATAGCAGACCGAATAATCCAAATTATCAATCCTCATCTCTCAAATTTCGAAAGGAAATATTTTCATTTCAGGCCGTCCAACTCGGCCAAACAAACAATGTTGACCATTCTCTTACACTTCTCGTGTCTCTATTTACTTGTCTCCCCACGAGGGAAGTTAGACACAATATCGTTTTTTTTTATGGGTGAAAAATTCAGCTTACCCCCCAAAAGGCACTCTGGATTGTAACAAAAATAAAAATTGCCCCAACCTAGAAGGATTTCTCTTTCACTGACCGAGGACAGTGTAATATCAAAACAGATACTACGCTTTGCTCCTAGCTAGAAGTCCAAGGAGGTCTCTCGCTTTGGGGATTGTGGAGTCACCACTTGTCTGGGTTAAAATCGAATATAAAACTGCATTCTGATTTATATACGGATGATACATTAAGGACTTGAAGTCATAACAACTTAATTTTGCCTTGAATACCACAAAATGGTTAGGTGAGAAGTGTGCAACATGAATCAGAACTTGAAGCAAACTATTGACATTGATTGACCGTAGTCGAGGTCGACCCAAAGGCTCCCATTTCATTGGTTACTACACCAAGATGTAGGGGAGGGTGCCACTCTTTTCCCAGAATAACTCCACTTATCCTTGATCCTTACCTGATAATGCCGAGTGTTTAGCAAGGCGACATCAAGTACCATTTTTCTCTTTAGTCTTTGGTTTGACTTGCACGTCGATTGAACCTGGGTCTACTCATTCTAGCAAACGTTAAAAATTTTTCGAAAAGCAATAAAAAAATTTTTTAAGATTGACATGCTGAACGTTTTAGAGTTAAAATTTATGCATGAAATCTAAAAAAAAAAAACCCCACTATAAAAAAGTAAAAATGTTAGTATTATCCGCATATTTCCTAGATGGCACAATATTTGATAGTACATCGGCTTTTCAATATAACGTGTGTTCTTACATGGTACTAACTCAAAAACGTTCAGCATGTCATGATCTTTAAAATAAAAAAATCACGAATACACAATTTTATATTGGCTCTTCGAAAAATCAACGTTTGCTCGCGTTCTAATCATGATGATATGAAATAGCCTCAAAGCCAGTTGGTATGTCATAAAACAACCAGCAGCTATCATGTATTAATAGTTATCATCTTCGGATCAACGGCTATTTTACGTGTTGGGCATGAAGTTAGGATTAATACTATCCAGTTGACGTACAAATTTATACTGTTTGTTATACAACTTCAGATAAATGTAATTGATTTGATTGTTGCCATCCAGGTCCTCAACTGCCTGCAGACACATTTTCTCCTCTGCTTTCACTACCTGGTTGATGCCAGTTTTCTGGTGGGCAATTGGAGATATGAGTAGCGAGAATCACAGACGACGTAGCAGACAAATACGTTGTGTTCAGTTATGGTTGGATTGGCTCGCCATGTCGTGTGACTGAGGATTGGCAAAAGTGAGTAGCGATGGTCAGACACTTTACTTGCCTCGTAGGCAGCCGGTTTATGGTGATAGCTGTTACAATATGTAAATTTGTATTATTCGGACTACTATTCTCATCCTGGTTATTTTCGCAACATTTCGACCCATGTAACCTCCGGCTTTCTTCAAGAGCATCTTTTCAAACTTTATCTTGCATGTTATTCTCACGTTTTGAACGATACTACTTACGTACTTCAGGTACGTCTTCTCAAACTCGGGAATCTAAAGAATTTTGAACAGAACTCTTTAATCCATAAGGGTAGTTCTCGTTCCGCGGCCATGACCACGTAGAAGTCTTAAGTAATTCGTAATCCTCAATACGGGTGATGCTAAGAAAACAAAGAATTACTTAAGATTTCTACCCAGTCGTGGCTGACGGAATGGCAACAATCTACCCAAGTAAATTAAATAAAGGGTTTGGCTCAAAATTCCGTACAGATTCAAGAGTTTTGGCCGAAACGTAGGAATAACATTAGCAGAAGAGTAGTTCAACTAATACAATCTATAATATATCAAAACCACAAAAAAGTTGATCCAATTCCTGGATTCAGTCTTTTTAGTGAAAATCAATTCAAATAATAATAAAACATCTTGTCTTTTCTCTTGTTAAGGGGTCAGACATTTCTCACTGTTCAGTGGGTCAGCTGTCTCCAAATTTCACTCTGTGCGGTCCTGTCTAATCAGTTGCTTCCAAGTTTTCCATGACCTTCCTGCGATTTAAGACATCCATACTTCTTCAGCAGTTTATCCAGGAGGATGAACGTTCACATGACCATACCAACATAATAAATTCATTCTTAAGCTAAGGGCACATGTTGTGCTTCTTTCAGCAAATCCTCTGTGTTGGGTTTGGTCGGATTTCACATAGCCGATTCATCTGATCATTAATGTGTCATTGCGCTGCAGTTGGGTGAGAGCCTAGCATTCATGACACTCCTGACACAGCTGCTATAAAACTTATCCCTGGATGTAAAGAGGGACAGTGTGATGTTATCAGAAGTAACAAATCAGGAAGTTTCGTCCAAGCTGCCTTCACTCTTGTCGCTGTACTGAGTTTACATCCATCACCTGCACTCAGCATATCTCCTAAATAGCAGAAAGTCTACTGCTTCCAGGGTATTGTTATCTAGTACCATCTTTGTGGGGACGACCGTCAATAGGATGCGTCTGTCCCATGCATCTCCTACACTTGAAGTTGGGGTTTGAGGCTAACTTACCCTTCTGGTCACTGCACATTTTGTGGACCCACAATAATCACAGTTAGTTACATTGTATCGAATTGTTTCTAACACCCTTCCAGCACACAGAACAAGGATACTGGTCAGAGACTTTGGTTTTGGGCAAGTTCACCCTCAAACCCATGACCAACCGGACTCGGCAATGATTTCTAAGTCATTAGCATAGAGTAATTCCCATGGACAGCCCAACCGTTACTCTTGCCAGTTCCTCCAAGACTGATGAAAAGTAGAGGGTTAAAAACAAATCCTTGGTGAACTCCGACCTTGACACTGTCATCCACCTGCACTCTATTGCTCGCGTTCATGTACATACATTGTACGAGGTGGAGAAGCCACTCCTCTCTGCTCACCTTTTGGATTGCCCACCATAGCACCTCTCTGATGACTCTGTCGAAGGCTTTCTCCAGGTCCACAAATGCCATGTAGTCTTCTGTCTACACATAGATATCTCTCCTGTAGTTGGCGAACGATGAATTGTGCCCCTGCCAGCTACAAAGCCAAACTGCATCTGAGCGCCATGGTGTTCTCTGCTATCACTTTTGTTCCTGTTTCTTTGAAAATACATGAGATTTTCATTCAATTTTATCCATAGTCATGAGACCCGAATAAAGGAAGATTCCCTGAATTTCAATTTCTGAAGACCCCCTTAAGCTTAAGCGTTCAATTTTAGACTTATTTTAGAATCAAAATTATGATAAGGATTTTAGATATAAAATTTAGTATCATTATGTCTTGATCTTAATCTTTGTAAGGGGACATAAAAGTGGTGCAAAACTGTTGTGAATTTTACCCATCCAGGGACATATATATTCTTCTAGTATTCATATAAATGTCTCAATCGCTGAAGTAAAAAGAAATAAGAATGAAAACGTCTCAAACTGGAAAGTTAAACATTGGTATAGAAAGAAGGAAAGTAAAAATGAAAGTAAAGTCTTATGGAAATTGTGAAGGCTTTCTTTGCAAATTCATTTAAATGGTACCCCCTCTCCCTCATCGTCATCCTGCTGCTGTTGTAACATATATATATATATATATATATAGTTACTTATGGCTTATATATGCTAGATAGCTGTTGAGTCAAAGAATGCTAATCCGTCTTTTGAAGGTGTCCTTCTGGATGGTTAGCCATTCGATAAGCTCGGTGAGAGGAACCGGATTAGTCACAGAGGATCCGACCATGTGGCAACTAGTACCGAGTTATATTGTACCAGTAACCCATACTTATATATATTTGTGCACAAGTGACAGACCATTAAACCAGACAGAGAGGGTGGGGCTGATCAAAAGTGAAATGAACACGGCTAACTCAACTGTTTGGTCGGGAGGGGAGATCAAAGGGCTGAATAAATAACACAAAAGATAATTACAAAATATAAAAAATAACGGAAGGAGGAAAATTTGAAGGGTAAAATATTTACCTATACAAAACATAGTTTAAAATTTTTAAACATTAATTTGACAAGGTTTCAATGTCGAACATATAATAAATATTGTATCGTTATCAAAGTTATGGCCGAGAACACTCTTCTCGAGAGCCTAACATTCACAGGCAACATGAATTGGAATAAATACATAGAAGATACTGCAAATCTGTTGCATGAAGTTAGGCTCCCTCTACTAGGCTAGAAAATTTTTCACACATGCCAGTATTCTATATCTCTACAAAGCCACCACCATTCGCCCATGCATGGAGTATTGTTATCACATCTGGGGTGGTACACCAACCACTAGTCTCATCCACTTGGACAGGATGCAAAAAAAAGTTTCTAACATAATAGGTTCTGTACTGTTTACCAAGCTGTCCATGTTTGTTTTACAAGTACTTCCACGGAATCTGCTCCAACAAACTTATTGCTCTTATACTTCATCAACATAAATACCCCCAACCAACCAACCAACCAACCAACCAGATTAATAGCAAAATCCCACTTCTTCATTTGTAGAGGTCCTCGGATGCCAGAAAACGTTTTACTCTAATAACTTCTTTCGTTGCATCACTTGCGTTTTGAATTGCCTCCCTGTTTCCCCCAATTGTACTAATATGCAGAAATTTAAATGTAATGTGAGCAAACATCTTGCCCAACTCCCCACCCAGGTTGCTCTAACCCTTGCATGACAATATGCCTTTGTTTGGGGGTGAACAAAAAAAGAAAAACACAATATTTATTTTTTACGATTCTAATTTAAACCAGATTCTAGAGTGGATAATAAAATTAAACCCTTCTCTTCTTCCTCTCCATGTGATCTCTTCTCCAGATTTTTTTGTTTTGAGAATGAATTACGTAAACGTTCGGTTTCTATCTTATAATAGGTATCGCAAACCAAAATTAAATTTTTATATTCTCATACTTTGTCTATTTTGAAGGAACAACCCTAATCAATTTAAAAGGGTTGGCTGATTGATAATCCAATCCACGAATCATTTTGATGAATTAAAATGATTCGTGGATTGGATTATCAATCAGCCAACCCTTTTAAATTGATTAGAGTTGTTCGTGAAATTTTAAACCGTCTGATTTGATATATACTCCTAGCGAGACCTGCAACTCCATCTCATTCCTACAGTCTCATTCCTAAATGTTCGTGGTTTGGCTTCAGGCTGTCCCTGTAACGAATATTATCAAAAGTATTTCAAATTCAAGTCTGAGATTTACAAGTAACGAGCAGAAGCTGGAGGGACGCTGCAGATCTGGCTACAGACCGAATAAAATGGATCACTTTGACTCTCGTGTGCTGCAGGATATGCGAGTTCCTAAGTCTAAGAACTATATGTCAGCGTTGCAAAATCGAGGGGGGGGGGGAAGAATCCTAACTGCTAGAAACTGAAAAGAATTGTTTTATAAGAAAAAATTAGAAACAAATGGTTAATTAATGAGATGTCCTTTTGCAAAGCAACATGAAAATTGGTCTTATGATGTTGATACACATGGTTAGAAAGCTGTTTTTCTCCTCTATTGTGAATTTGGGGTTTTAATCTTATTGATAGTGCTCTGTGAATTCAAGGAAATCTAAAGAATTTAAATAAGAAAAAAAATAAAGTGATACAATGAAAACCAAGCAGTGAAACTGGTAAATCTGGATCTGTAAGGGCGTTCATCTGGAGTGTTCTGAGCCAGCTCCAAATGAATTTTCGTCAAGGCAACCATCCAAGTCTATCCATAGCTGACTCTTCAACGTACCGTTAATTTCCTTTTCTCTTCCACTATCCTGATAATGGGCCTTGGGAATCAAGTTGAATGATGAAGGATGTGGCCAAACCATCAAAGTCTTTGTTAGAAGGGTTTCCTAAAGTCTGGCAATCTAGCATCTCAAACTTGTTGCGAGGTGATCGGTCATACGAAGATTGAGGATGCATCAGAGACACTGATGATGATCCAACACTAGGCAGTGTTTTAGGCGACAGAACATGCCTTGTTGATTTTTATGAATATTTCGTCCTTCCTGTGACTGTAAAGGTGGCGTCAAAATATTTAAATTGTGTAGTCAGTAGGCCAACTGCTCAACTAAAATTCTGACTCTTGAAATTTTAAAAGTTTGCGTCCAACTCCTAAAACAATTAATATGCTCTGACTCCGTCTTCATATGTTTATTATAGCTGCATACTATGCATTTAAGCAAAATTCTCCGATTTGCTGTCTTAAATTTGATATAAATTTCCACGGGGTCCTTTTAGTATTGATCTGGTACAACCAGATCAGGCTATCTGAAGATAAGAAAACAACCAAACCAAACACCATGAACATATAAAGGACTTGGAGCATAAAAAGTTTTGCTAAAATGACCGGATTCGGCATTAAACAACCCGAAAACAAAACAACCAAACAAAACCTGTTGGTATTAACATAATATATTAACTTTCAAAAATTAGTTTATTTCAAAGGTCAAATAATCTATTAAGATTGCGTGTCACAGCAAATTAAACTATTCGGTAGAATTTGGATTATTCGGACGCCTATTCCATCTTTGATGTTATTTTCACGTTTCAGCCAATGTAATCGGCCACCTTAAAGTGCATCTTTTCAACTTGATAACCTTTATATCCACATATATGGAGATTGTTCTCATTCCGTTAGTCACGACCGGAAAGAAGTGTTAAGTTATTCTTTGTTATTAGCGCCTTTAGTAAGGGTTGAACCTTCAACCTCTAGAAGACTCACTTAGAACTGATTGTTAATCAACGCTTTTGACTGTTATGCCTTGGGTCATTCTTTCTGACGGTTGATGGTTCAATCCTTACTACAGGCGATAATAACAGAAAAATTAACACTTCTTCCCGTCACTGACTGAATAAGACCAATCTACCCCGTGAAATATAGGTTCGAGTTTGGCATTAGGTTCCTAATTTTAAAAAGATATTCTTGAAGAAGGTTGGCGGTTTCATTGACCAAAACATTAATATACCCAAGATGCAAATAGTCGTCTGATGAATAATACAAATTATTCTCATAGTAAGAATTCCGAAACATAGTTTCTGTAGAATTGGTTGAATTGTTTAGTCAAAGTTGTGAATCATGTTTGGCATATTTTTTCGATTATTGTTCTTGAAACCGCATTCATCCTGGTCGGGTTGAGCAAATTTCTTCCCTGGCCTGCACCTCATCTCGAACCATCGCAGCTTATTTTTAAATTCTAATTTATTTCAAATTGGTTGAGACTGATCCAATGTCTCTTGATAGCGACTTCTCCTAGGTAAGGGAGTGTGTAAACACAATTTGACCCCAGTAATCAAACTGAACCATGAAACGATGAAGTTAGATCGAATCTTTTGTCTGATCAGAAACCTTACTCCTATAATCAAGGAAAATTACCAAAACAATGGAATGACTGCCTGACTTTTTCTTGTGGGCAAGTTATTTAGTTTTGGCAAAGGGTCTTCAATACCGAACGATTGGTAGACTGATTTTATTGTCATGATTTGCAAGACTTATTTGCTGATCTTTACTTTGTGATAAGAAAATGAGTTTCCTGTGAATTCTTCTACTGATGTGGCTTCATGAGCTGAACTGCTAGAATGAAATTACTCTTTTAATACATAGAAACTTTTTCAAAGTGAAAGTTTGTCTTGTTCAGAAAATCAGTTTGATTTTCAAGATGGTCAGCTTTTTAGTCTAAACGAAGAAATGTGTTTTTGTTGTAAAGTCATTAAAGGTTTTAAGACTATTACTATACGGGTGCACAATGGATCTCCCGGCACCCTTGGTTACAGAGCCTTGCCGGATTAACCGTTTTGCTGGACTATCCGATTTCATCTTAATTCATTAACACACCCCGAACCCACTAATTATACACCTACCCTGTCTCTAAACCACCAGGGATTACTTGAAACTCAAAATGTAAGTGAATAAATGAAATAAATTAATATATGAATGGTTATGTTTAACAGCACGCCTTTTGCTTGAATTTGCCTGTGAGGCCATAACGAGGGTTAAAAATAACGGGAGACTACCACCAGCATGTTCAGTGTAAACAAATTGATAGCTTGTTATATACAGAGCTATATGTTGCTCCCCCAGGAAATTAGTCTGGCAGCAACTTCCTTTTCGTGATTTCATCCGAATTAAAAGCCGAGTTGTGGAGTCAGAAAGTATACAGTTTAACTCTGATCCCTGAGATTCCAAAAATATCAAACTCCAACTCTTCCAACATTCAGACTGGAGATTAAAATATCCGACTATTAGCATTCTTATTATTTCGACTCCTTCTCAAACCTCCGATTCTGCAACCCTGATTAAAAGAGTTGTCGGTTAATTAGTTGTCGGAAATTCGGTGTTGCATAGTTAAAAACGGGGTTGAAACTAATGTCATCAAACCCAACGGTTTCGCTAACATAACACTTCTACCATGCATTACTGCAATTACTAAACGTGACCAACATTTTAAGGAAGCCATCAAAGCGTTTAATGATGGCTACATTAATTATGAAAAACAAAAAAAACAAAAAAAAAAACAACGGATGATAAATTCTGCAACCAATGATAAAGTAAATGAAACGTGAAACCCTGCATGATGACATCTTAACTCTAAACCTTTCCAGCTAGCAATTGTCATGGCCGATAGCACCCTTCCCGAGAATTCAACGTTTAAACTCCTTGGTTTGACATTCTCGGGCAGCGTGAAGTGGGAATAAATATATAGCAGATTCTGCCAAGTTTGCCACAAAGAAGGTGAGCTCCCTTTACCGGGCTAGAAAAGTTCTCATACCTGCTAGTATTCTATATCTCTATATAAAGCCACCATTTGCCTATACATGAAGTATTGTTGACGCATCTGGGCTGGTGCATCAATCACTAGCCTCCCCGTTTGGACAGGGTGCAAAAAAGAATTTCTAACCTAATAGGTAATGCACTGTCTGTCAAGTTCCAGCCCTGTCACATCGTCAAAGTGTTGCATCCTTGTGCTTGTTTTAAAAGTACTTCAATTTGTTCTGCTAAGCTTATTGCATTTGTACCCTTTGACCCATCCGACTAGAAGTAAAATCACACCCCTTCTCTGTATAAGCCCCCTAGATGCCATGGTTGTAGTGTTAGAAAGCCCCCCCCCCCAAAAAAAAGAGGAAAGTTTCCCTGCTCAGTTTGATAGATAGGATATCTCGATTTCTTTAAAAGTATATGGAGAATACTGCTTAAAATGCACCAATGTTTAGCGTTTTTACTATTTATTATTTCTCTAATTAAATATTTTCAGTTCCTTTTGATTCTCGTGACGTTTTAATAATAGTTATATTTAGTAATATCTGAATTTTGAGTAGGATGTATTTAGCTCATTGGAGTAGCGTTAGTCTGCTGTCTGTAGAAAGGCAGTGTGGGGATCAAACTCATCTTGATCAACAATACCCTCGTATAGTTGTCTTAAAATGCTTCAAGGACTTTTGCCAGTTTCCCACAATTTGTCCACTTCTGCGAATGTCATCAAAAGCTTTTACGTCATCTATAAATGTGATCCACAATTCTTTACTTACCATCTGACGTTTGTATTGATCCACGATAAACCATTCCGATGGTGCCTCTCTGCCTCTTTCACTCTTTTTCAGTGTGGTGCTGCAGCAGACCATGCACTGAGGATGAAATGAATATATATATATATATATGCTTTAGGATTGATGCTAACCTTTTCGAGCGGCAACGTCTACAGGCCGACACAAAGGCCATGGAACACCTTGTTAGAGAATTGCTGTTTGCAGATGAAGGAAGCTCTTCTAAATCTCGCTTCGTTGTGGAAGATCTTCATTTACTGTCGATCCCTCTTGCCTGTAGAAATGCTTTTTCAACCTTTACTCCTCGTGATACCTTCAACAACTCTTCTCGATAACAGATTCTCGGAAAAATGTGATTTTGGAAGATTTTACAAAATGATGAGTCTGGAAACAGCTCGTCACAAAGATAAAAGTATACAGAGCAGTTGCGATAATCATCCTGATGCATATAATACCAAGTCTTGACGTGTACATCGTTATCACATTGGCTGAGAGCAACTCTGTCAATGTCGCCCTTGTACCATCCTAGACATCCACTGGATGAGTTTCGACATTTCCCAAGTTTTAAAAAGGGTAGATATATCATGTGTCTACATTTACCGTGAATAAAGTTATGGGTTGGATATGTCTCCAAAATTAAAGGCCATCAACCGCCCCAAACTTTCTCCATGGAAGCATTATAAGAATGCTCTTAAGATATCCTTTAACTCTTGTGGAATCTTCTACAGATGGTGATTAACACTTGTTGCAAACCCTGAAGAAAAACTGCGATGCCATCGGCTGCATATTTTGAGAACGACAACAACGGTCGTATCAAAAGGACCCGACACCTAATCCAGATTTGTCATCCCCTTGCTGTTGTGGAAGTGTCTGCCTCTCTCAACGTCGATGCACCTGCACAAAATGCTGTCACTATCCTTAGATCTATTTTCTCAGCGATAGGCCGTCTTATATTGTCCCAATGACGATACTTGTATTCCTTCTGTTGAACCAGAGAATTGGTGTCAAACACAAAGATTAAACTCTGACACACCTGATAGACTGCAGTAACGATAACCAATGCTGTCAGCATTATCTGCTTGGCCATTCCGATAAATAACGGAAGAATTTACACAATCTTTTATTTATTGGCCATTTAATTGGTAATCTCATTTCAATTTTTAATCTAAAAAATAAAGAGATTAAAATTTTTATTTTTATACTAGAAGATGCCTTGTCCTAGGATCGATAAAATGAATTTTGCATCACTTTTGTCCCCTTACGAAGATTAAAATCAAGTTATAATGCTACTAAACCGTATGTCTAGAATCCTTATTCCAATTTTGATCAAAATCCATTGCATGCTTTTGATTCTTGAAAATGTCTAAAATTTAAGCTTAAAGGGTCTTAAAAAAAAATTTTAATTCAGGGAATCTTGCTGAATATGGATAAAATTTTATGCAAATCTGAAATATTTTAATTAAAATTTTTTAAAAAATAACTTCAAAGAATGTTAAAAACATCAGACATCAAAGAACAATTATTTCCTCCATAAAGAAATCAGAAAGAAAGAACATGTTCCAAAATTGGAAATTTAAAGGGGAAAAAGAAAAAAAAAAACCTTACTAATCTGAAAAAAAAAAAAAACTTTATGAAAATAGATTTGCATTCTCCCTTCCCTTTTTCGTTGGTCAGTTTTGTACTCGTTAACTTTTGTGACGGGATAGATATATATTTACAAATAAATGTACATTGCATTTTATTATAGAGTATTGATTTACTCCTCTCCAGGAGTTAGGCACAAGGCCAGTTTTTATCTTACTCCCACAAGTAAGATGTGACCCAAGGTCGGGTTGGGAAAGTGGGGTTTAAAAATTGCCTGGGCAGCTCTGTCGGCATTACCCGGTAGGGGCGCCTCAAACAGTAAGCAATAAACTTACTCCTCCCCAAAGAGGGGAGGCGAAGCCTGGGAGGATGGACCTCCTAGAACTGCACAGGTAAGACCCATCGACCGGCGTAAATCAAGCCCCGAAGGCCAAGACAATACCAGTCTATGGGGGTGCAGTATCCATCGGAACAGATACTACACTTTGATCTTAGCAAAAAGGCCAAGTGATTCAGCATTTTATTATAGAGTAGAGGATTTTCTATACTTGTGATATTTCTTATTTGATGTTAGACTTTATTAGAAAAATCTAATTGTCTAATTTAGTTTTTCAAAATATTCAGCGCAGGGAAAGAATATCTTTAAAAAAAAAATAAAAAAGTGTTACATAATTAGACATCTCGCTATTTTGAGGGTCTTGCTTAACCCCCACCCCCACCCCCTCCTCCTTCATTCTTTTCTGTAATAAAGTAGTTAAACTTAGATTCTAGCCTATTTTTATAATTGGCCTTTTATTAATTCAGTCACTTTTCTTTGTGCACTGAATTTTAATATTAAAATTCGAAATCACATGTTTATTGTCTATAGATGCCCAGGATTGCGTATTCTTTCAATAACATTTACTTCTCTTTAAATACAGTTTCTAATTTATGGAGTCAATAATTTTATGGCATTTAAATTTCTGAGCAGAAAATGAATATTGAAATGTTGGTCGGATATTGCTATTGATCTGCTACTATGAATGTTTAAACATTTCAAAAGTGGTTTAAAGTTAGTTAAAAAAAAATTCTACAAGATTATAAAGAGAACATGAGTCAGTTATGAGTTATGAGACTGCATACTTCCGCCTGACACCGTAAGGATGGTCAGAAGTCTTGTCTGGTCCTTACTTCTCAATATTTTATGTCATGGAAACGTTGATAACTCAAAAACTATTTATCTGATCAGGCTAAAATTTTGTATGTCGATTACTGTTATCAAAGAGCATCAGATTCATACAGAAAATTCGGAAGTGAAAATTTTGTCAAAAGTTCCACCATGACTGAACTTTTTGCTGTGAAAAGTCAAGGTCATATAAGGTGCCGACTTTATTGATTACAGTATAGATCAAGTTGTGAGTTTCTATGATAAACGGAACTGAAATTTGCAAAAATCAAGTCTACTGTGAATAAAACCAAAAATGTCACTTTCATCGTTTCGGTGACCTTGACCTAGATATCCCAAAATAAATTCCGTCATGCAATGTGGACACTGCTGTACACAAACAAATTCGACTGAAAACATAATCTTCGCCTTGGCAAGAGATTGTGACAAGAATCATCTCTTCCCCCCTCTTTTCGTGTAAATTGTTACACCAGGAAAATGTTCCAGCATGAACTTCTGGATAAATCGACAACAATGCTAGTGTTCCTATTAAGTAATTTATTTGCCTACCACAAAGAGAAAAGTTCTAAGTTTATGGAAAAATGAGGTTGAGGGCAGCTCAATTTTTTGTGTTCCTGGTAAAGATTGTGTACACAATAAGTGCAATGCTATTGCAGGTAGGTTGAGAGAGTATAAGCAATTTGTGTGCAAGAAGTGTAAGACGACGAATGTGGATAAAGTATATTTGGATGGTGAGGCTATTGAGGTTGTTCAGAAGTTTTGTATTGGAGCACAGGGTGGAACAGGTGCTAGTGTGATTGCAAGATTTAGGAGTGGATAGAGTAAGTCATGGGAACTTCTGCCATTACTAACTAGCAGAGAGTTACCACTGTCGACCAAAGAAAGAATCTATCTATGCAATGTGATGTGTGGAGTATTGTTGTCACATCTAGGTTGGTGCACCATCCACTAGTCTCTCCTTCTTAGACAAGGTCCAAAAAAAGAGTTGCTAATCTGATAGGTCCCTTACTATCCACCAAGCTCCAGCCCCTGTCCCATCGCCGCAATGTTGCATCCTTGTGCTTGTTTTACAAATACTTCAATGGAACATGCTCAGATGAATTTGCTGTTCTGGTACCCCTTCGACGTAAATACACTCGACCAACCCGACAATCAGCTAAATCTCATCCATTCACTGTGGAAAGCACCAGATGCCAGAGAACCTCCTACTCCAATAGCTTCTTTCCTCGTGCTGTCAGCCTTGGAACTTCCTCTCTGTTTCCCCGACTGTACCGACATGCAGAAATTTAAAACTAATGTGAACAGACATCTCGCTTTCACCCTAATTCTTAATAAACTCTTATGTTTACAGTGGCAACTTGCCTTGTTTGGGGTGAACTAAGTTTTAAAAAAACCAAAATAAACCTGGCCAGTATGGGTTGAGGACATACGTTGCATTGAGAGAAATGGTATGAGAATAATATGATGTATGTGTAATCTGAGTATTAACGACGGGCTTAGCTCTAATGACTTGAGGAAAATTGGATGTGGACAGTATGTGTGCAGAACAGGAGATTTTGCTGGTGTTAGGGTTACATTGAAAGAATGAATGCGAGTTGTTGGGTTAGTAGTTATAGAACATTTGAAGTAGCAGGGGAAGGCTTGATATGACAGCGGGCCAAAGATAGGTTAGTTTGGATGTCAATTTCAAAAAGCTGGCCAACACATGCCAGCATGTAAAACAGATGTTAAACCAAATATGACGACCATTAATAGAAAGTCCGTATATTCTGTTTCTTTGAATTTATATTCACTCCGCATTCTCCCATTACTCTTTTCTAGAATTCTCTTAATTGTTTCAATTTTCTAGAGGACTGGAAAAATTGCTGAGAGAAAAGTTTTGCCGTAAATGTGGAGAGATACCTTTAGTTGCCAATGGCTTTCGGGTCTGAACAGGGAGTTCAAAATATATTTTTGAGGAAGTAGGTGGAGGGGGGGGGGGTGATGTTGCCCAGGAGCAATAACTTTAAAAACTGAAAGCTCAGGTGAATGACTTACATTATTATTATTTTTCAATACTTTAAAACGAGAGAGGAATGGGCTGTGCGGTGGAGAGGAACGGATTGAGATAGGTAGAGATATAGAAGTTTTAATATAAGGATGTTACACACACACTTTTTAACCTTTTATTTTGTGTAATGCCGGGTAAACCTGCTAGCTCTTAACAGACTGAAAATTCAACCATTTATTGTGTATATGCATTTAAACAGTTTTTAACTACATAAAAGTCATGTGGAAACTGACCCACAAGGCTTTCTGAATGGCTCCCTAATTTCATAGGGAAAATAACATTGATTAAAGCAATTTTTTTTTTCTTGATTTTGTTGTTTTTTTTCTTTAAATTTTTCGTATTGTCATGGGTCAATATATAAAAAACAATTCTTTTATATGGTTCAGATCAATTCTTATAAAAATAAATTTTCAAAGCAAAATAAAGCTCAATTATCAATATTCAAACCTTTAAAGAGTTATTATAATTTTTGTTTTAATTGCAATAAAACTATAGATATTTTCTTTACGTATGCTGTGCTAATAAATAAAGATGTATCACACGAATCCATTTGAAAGTACGAAGAGACTTTATTCCCGAGCATATAAACACAACAAAACGTAAAAACCATATGGTTGACTCGGTCACAAGCAGACGAGAACGGCGAATAACACAAT
Organism: Sepiola atlantica; assembly: GCA_963556195.1. Lineage (NCBI taxonomy): Eukaryota > Metazoa > Mollusca > Cephalopoda > Sepiida > Sepiolidae > Sepiola > Sepiola atlantica. The sequence continues at coordinate 257,055 of OY744547.1, forward strand.
CATACTCAGGGTTATCGCCCTGTCAGTTAGTTATGTAAATAACGTAATATTGGCGCGATGCCTTTTTTTGTTTTTTGTTTCTTTCTTTCCTTGTTTTCTTAAGATAAGGGGTTTGGCATAATGGAAATAGTCTGTGACGTAAACTTTCGAGATGGTTGGTTTCACTGTCTTTGGTGACGAGCTTGTCAATGTGTATTAGCAGTCAGCGAGACAGTGTGTTGTCTTTAGTCTGTGGGGGGGGGGGAGTTAAATTGAAACATCCTCCTCGGTCACAATGTCGTTGGCTACACTATTAATAGTTTCTGGGAATGGCGGGCTTGGTATGCAAAACTAAGTCGCTATCGTTCTCGTCACTTATCTCGGTGAGTGGGATTAATCCCTGGGCTGTGACCTTGAGGATTCGGGACTCTGAAGCAATTTTCTTGCGAATTTCATATGTTGGCCCTTAACTGGGAGCCAGCAAACTTCCGAATGTGAATCCAACCATTCTGCTTGGATGAAACCAAGCACTGTTCAAGGCCATTATTTTCTGTCGGGTCTCTAAAAGTAGACAATGTTCCCAACATCCACTTATGTACCTGGCCTACGGGAGCGGTTTGCAGCTTGGGATGGTTGCAGTGCGCTTGTCATGCTGTTCTTGTATTAAATTTAAATCATTGAAGTAGATATATTCATTGGAAACTGGTCCCTATGATACAGGATCTTCCTGGGGAACAGCCCATGTGATTCACCCCTACTGTTCAGTGTTCAGTAAGCAACAGAGAGTGAGACTAGATACCTTGCACCAGCTGGGTCCACCTTAAGAGGCTCTCACTTGACGTCTTGGGCGGCTTTCTCAGTGGCAGGGTTGCAGTTGATTTTTGTTACCTGTCTCGATTGAAATATGGTGAGTGAGCAGGAACTTATCGTTTTCGAGAAACTGAAGCTGGGGGCAGAGTCCATTCTTATGAGCGCGGGTGGATTATTAACGGGTCTTTAATCGTTTAGAATGGCATCTCGTAATGTCTGTTTGTTTATCTGGTATAAGGAGTGCGAGGGTGTATTAATTGACATACTCCCAAAGGACAAAACTCAGTTGACAGTTCCTTTTGATAACATCTGCAGCGAACGAACCTAAGCCCGAGCGTATTCGGATAAGTGAAGTTTTTATAATTTTAATATAAGTTGTAATTTCTGTTTGTAATCCGTGTTAACACAAAATGGGTTCTGGATGTTTTTCCTGGGCAGTTTCGCATATTAATTTAATGTAAAATTCTAATGTTTTAGGGTAGTTAACAATTTTTTTCTTTGCTATTGGAGATAAATTCTGGGCATTTTATTGTGTGTGGAGTTCTACGTTTTTAGGACATTATGTGGTTTTACAAGTTTGTTGAGTATGTGGGTTGCCATTCGAACTGACGGTCAGTGGTAGGGTTATGGAATGTTTTTTAGGGGAGAGGCTTGCCACTCGGATCTAGGATTAGTGATAGGGTAAGTAATTATTTTTTATTAACCAAAAAAAAAAACTCACAGAATTTATCTCCTATAACAAGAATATCTTTATGCTTCACTGCCCTAAAAAGCTAGAATGGCCCGGAAATGGGGGACCAATTTATGTCTAATTTCAAACGAATGGGTTGAGAAATTCATTGAGTACATCCGCCTCCTCCTCCTCTCTGCTATTTACAAACTGTTGATTGACCTGGTTATTATGTCACTGTAGAGGAACGACTACTTGTGTGATCTGTGTGTGCCTGCTTCAATATTTCAAGTATATTATGTAATTTTCTAAAATTTATATACCGAGTCACTACTTATTGAGGATAAAGTTTAATGAGATACATAGGTTGTCAATTGGATGATGAAGAATATTGAGAGAATCATTAATTATTAATGGAATGAACAAAGTGTGATTACTTATAAGAATGGTTTATGACAAATATTTGTTCACATGGGATTTGAAAACTGCCCTGTTGTAGTTAACAGGGTAGGTTCCACAGACTGAGGAAAAAAAGGGAAAGTTCTTTGCAGCTGTGGTAGTAAGACGATTTATTGCTGTGAATCTCTTCCAAGGAGGAACCAGAGATTGAAGCTCAGTTGAGCACGAGTAGTAACGTTTCTTCTGTGAAAAGGGGACTGTAGAGAACAGAAGAGTGGCATCTCCCCATATGTGCTAGCATTATTCTTCAACAATCGGTCCTAGGTGGTCCACCCTTCTAGGGATTAGTTTATTGCTACTGGGGAATGCCGATGGGCTGCTCAGACATTACTTCTTTTTTGTAGACCAGAGTGCACTTGTTATGCGTTGGTTTTTCAAAACCTCATCATGGAGAGGAGGTAAATAAAACTCCGTCAAGTAGTCTTATTCGATTTTGATGCATAATTAAATTTTCGCTCTGAGGTCTGAATTTGATTTGTCATCACTGGCCAGTGTCTGATTGACGTAAGATGACAAAAAAAAGGCATCTAAACATATTGCTAAAAATGTGTTCGATTAAAGTTCACTTTTCTACAACATGGACCCTTGTGCATTTTGATGATTATAGTATTGGCATGAATAATAACCTCGACTTATTTTGTTCATCATATCAGACCATTTGGATGACACCATGTAATAATTGTTATTCTTTGCTTTGTCTTCTTTGTATTATATGAGGAATCTAGATGAGTCTATCAAGCATCACTTTTAAGAAAGCGAATAAACCACGTGAAGTTTCTCAACATTAAAACTGCCATAACTATCGAACGAATAAAGATATTTTGGTGTTTTGTTTTTTTTTTTTTTTTTTTTCAAATGGAGCGGGCAGCATGTCCTTTCATGTTGTCTTACTGCCATGGCAATTTAAAGAAAATAAATCATAAACGTGATACCCTTGCGTCTGCCCACAGCCTCCCACAACCGACGATGATCATAACATGTTACGAAAATGAATAATAATGAATGAAAGAGGAGGAAGCAACTAGATTAGGAAACTACGAGTAACACTTCCGTGATTGTGGTAGTAATTGATCGTCGTAGTTCAATAAACTGTTGTGTGTCATATCCTGAAGCTGTTGGGAAGCTTGTGATGTAGCTACAGCATCCTGCTGTTATAGCTCATCTTGCTCACGAAAAAGCTGCTGTAGATACAGTGAGGTGGCTAGGATTTTGAAGTCAGCTATCTTGTCTGGCTTCAACAGCAGCGGCGTCTCATATTTTGGGGGAAGGGCAACATAGACATTCTGTAGGCACCCTTCCCAAGCATCAAGCGAACACTGCCAGGAGGCGGGGGGGCATCGTCACGGTGCTCCACGGAACAGAAACTTTCGTGCATCCTGGAATTTGCATGGGTCACAAGGTTTGTGCTGAACAACGTACGGCTTCAGTTTATCAAAATCTAAGATGTCATCCCTCACCAACTCGATGACCTGGTACATGTCATACACAGCCCCCTTGATGATGTCACAATATTCCTGCTTGCTGTAGACATCACTTTTTGCCTGTATTGCCTTTTCTATGTTCCCAAAGGCCTGATCACACGCCATGTAACTATGGCCAGGCATTAGGAAGTAATGAACGATGTCTTGCATCTTGCTTTGATGAAGATGAAGGTAGTTCCGAACTACATTAATGGTCTTATTTTGGTCCCCACAGTTGTCACTAAATACAACAAGATTGCCCAGATTGTCCTGAGCAGCGTATTCCTCGCCCACCCACATTTTTGTATGTATGGCGCATAACACGTTACTCCTCTAGGGTCCGTGCGGTCGAGCATACCCCTCAACCTAAAGCGAATTTTGACCTTGTCGTCGGTTCCAAATTAGCCACTCGAGAAGCTCTCTATGTACCTCGGGGGAGTAAAATGCTATAATAAACCGGATTTCGATATGTATGGCGCATAACACGTTACTGTTCTAGGCACCTCATATAAAGGAAATTTGTCATTTTCTGTGGTGGTTAAAAAGTCAGAAACTACACGGGGTGCACTTACATCATAGGATTTATGTGACCATGACTTGGTTATGGGAAAAGAAAATACTGCTTGGGATAGCCAGGGACCAAATGAGTACAGGGGTTTAAAAATTACTCATTTTCGTTCTTATTGGTGGTAGTTTCAAAAACTGAACTGAAACTAGGTCTGAAATATTGTCAATGTTCTGCAGTTTAAATATTTGACGTATGTAAAAATATTTTATAAAAAGAAAAAAAAAACTTTAGTAAAACACATTTGCAATGATGTTTCTTGGGTAATTTAATAATTCCTTCCTTCAAGAAGTTCTTCCACTCGTAAAATTCTGTGGAAATTCCATGGTTGATTTGTTTGTTGGAAAAAAAAAAAAATTGAAAAGTTCAAATACTATGAAACTATATACTTTCGTTTGTGGTAAAGCTACAAGTAAAAGCTAAAAATGTTGCTTTATTCTCGAAGTAAAACCTCAGTGAGGATTAAGGACATGCGTTGCATAGAGATAAATGATACGATGGATGTGTAATGTGATTGTTAAAGACAGGTTTAGATCTGATCTCAGGAAGATTAAATCTGGACAGTATAGGGAGATGTGTGCAGAAGAGGAGACTTTGTTTCTTTGGTCACATTGAAAGAATGAATGAGTTCTTGGGTTAGATGTAGAACAGTTGAGGTAGCAGAGTTTTTATATAAGAAAAACATGAACTAATATCAACAAATGAAATTGTAAAAGTTAAAATGTTTTGTATGAAATATCCATTCAGTTTTTCTATTTATTCTTTCTTTTTTTATTGTAGGCATCGACGAGCTGAGTGGAAATGGGCCTCTGATCGCTCGGCAATCGCTTATCGTTGGACGTGGTTACAAGCTCAGGTCTCTGACTTGGAATATCGAATACGACAGCAAAGTGAAGTCCATAAACAAATCCGTAGCAATAAAGGAGCCGTTAACTTTGATTCTTTGTTGACGGATTCTGAGCGAATGGCTCGGTTGTGTAAATCTCGGACGGGAAAGTCTACGGAGGGAGAAAATAAAAATGATGTTTCTAATATCAACAATAGCTTTTTACAAACTTCAAAATCAACTTCTCCTTTAACTAATGTAACACCACCCGCATTGGGAGCGTCCGCGTCGCTCGATAAACCTAGTGGTGAAACCACGTCAACAAAATCTCTCAACGGATTAATAGATACACACAGTGGAAATATTTCCGATTCACCTACAAATGCTATGTCGACCAATTTGAAAAAAAATGATTCTGAACAAGTTTTACAAAATTCGGAGCGATCCTCTTCACCCGCAGCACCTGTAGATATTACCTGTCAAGCTGCGAGGTGTCGGCCAGTAAAAAGTTATAGAAAAAGAAAAATCTTACGGACTACTGGGTTGCACCTATTGTCTCAAAAATCCACTCGTCTTTCAACTGTAAAATGTCATTGTTATCCGCCTGTTGTCCCGTGTGCTATGTGTGGCGGACGCTATAACAACACCCAACAATTGGACCCAGATGTTATGCCTTTGCACGAGAGAGTATCACTTCTTGATCCAGCATTTCACCCAGTTCTCTCATTTTCTCAAGGTAATATAATACCCTTTTTTTATTATCTATATACTATTAAAAAGTTATGGAGTTTTTCTGTTCCTACACAAATAGAAACATGCGATTGATTGACCAAAAAGTAATAGGCAAAGTACAAAGCACTATGATAGTAGTTTTTTCTATGTCGATACCAGAGTTCGAATCCGATGCAAGTTTAAAGGTTTTTTTTTGTTTTTTTAAAATTCTATACATGTTTTATAAATTTAAAGAAATTAGCATAACAGAAAACGTTACATGAATACTTTTTTGACTAAGTGATGTTTTTTTTTTATAATCCACAAAAAAACGTAGACATAAGATATTCAACATTAGTTCAAAGCAAATTAATTTATTTTCCTGAAAAACATAATTTCTAATGTTTTTTTTGCCAATAAAAACTATGTACATGCATTCATCATAGTTACTTAGTATTTGCATAACCCTACCCCATTCATCATAGTTACTTAGTATTTGCATAACCCTACCCCATTCATCATAGTTACTTAGTATTTGCATAACTAACCCATTCATCATAGTTACTTAGTATTTGCATAACCCTACCTCATTCATCATAGTTACTTAGTATTTGCATAATCCTACCCCATTCATCATAGTTACTTAGTATTTGCATAACCCTACCCCATTCATCATAGTTACTTAGTATTTGCATAACCCTACCCCATTCATCATAGTTACTTAGTATTTGCATAACTAACCCATTCATCATAGTTACTTAGTATTTGCATAACCCTACCTCATTCATCATAGTTACTTAGTATTTGCATAATCCTACCCCATTCATCATAGTTACTTAGTATTTGCATAACCCTACCCCATTCATCATAGTTACTTAGTATTTGCATAACCCTACCCCATTCATCATAGTTACTTAGTATTTGCATAATCCTACCCCATTCATCATAGTTACTTAGTATTTGCATAATCCTACCCCATTCATCATAGTTACTTAGTATTTGCATAACCCTACCCCATTCATCATAGTTACTTAGTATTTGCATAATCCTACCCCATTCATCATAGTTACTTAGTATTTGCATAACCCTACCCCATTCATCATAGTTACTTAGTATTTGCAGGAACGAGTAAGTAGTAAGTATCAATTTGGCCGATGCCATGTTATATAGGTCTAACTTTCAGAATCTGACTTACTTTTTATATTAGATAAATATATCTTTTTTTTGTTAGAAGTGAATATATGTTTTTTGATTTTTTTTTTTTAATGGAAAAAAAAAAATTCAGAAATGAAGCTGATACATTTTTTTTAATCGAAAAAAAATAAAAAAATTCAGAAATCAAGCTGATACATTCCGTTCTAATTCTGTATTTGCCAAATGCAGATTACAAAAAGTTTATTAAACAATTCACAACTTAATTCCTGGTAGGGTGGTATCTTCACAACGGAAAGGATACATTTATCCTCTCCAAAGGGAGGTAATGCTTTGGATCATAATGACAAACTAATATATGCTACACCCCCCTCCCCTCCAAACTGAATTAAGCATTCATCATCATCATTTATAAAAAAAAAAATTTTTGTTTTCACTCCTGGTGGAGGAACCCTTCCCTGGTTTCTTTCCATCTTGTTTTATCTTTGGCTAGGCGTAGTCAAGTAGGACCTAGTTGACTATCGAGGTGGTCTCTCCACCGGGTTTTTGGCCTTCCTCTAGGTCTTTTCCATTGCCTCGAGGTCCATTCTGTCGCTCTAGAGGGATAAATAAAGTCCTAGCCAGAGATAGGTTAGTTTGGAAGTCCATTTCTAAAAGCCGGCTAACACATGCCAGCATGTAAAATGGATGTTAAACCGAATGTGATAATGATGATAGTTTGTTATTAAATAAAAATGTTTTCCATCTGGTGTTATTAATTTATTTATTGCTAAATAATAAACAACATTTTTTTGATTGGTGAACGTCCACTTTAAAAGTATTAATTTCATCAGTATTCTCAGTTTCAAAATCTTTAGATCAATAAAATTGTGACGACTTCTCATCTGTGTTTCTCCTGTACGTGACTTAGAAAGTTTTTTTGTTTTTGTAGAAATTAAAAAGGCACTAGTGTAGAATGAAACAAAAAATTAAAAATCCTATTTAAAAAAAAAAAAAAATTATGAAATTAAATCTATCCCAATGTGTTTCGGCCTATTTTCACACAAGTTAGCTATTTTAATATTTTGTTAATTTAGAAAATAAATGAGTTCTTGACTATTCGATATTTTAATATTTAATTTTAATTTGCTGTAAGCACAGTTTACAATTTTCATACACTATAAACAAGAAACAGATATTTTATACAAATGACTTTTGGACGAGTGTGTGTCTCATTGGGGTCCTGTCATTAGTGTCTCTACTTCTAAGCTAAGGCTCCCATCTCAAGTTCAGGATATCAGCTAAGATCGACTCTGGGGTCTCTCATCGATCTCCCGTCGTGATCATTTAATGTTGTCCACTCAGTCTCTTGACGATCTGCTGTAACAACCAGTGTTCCCCAAATATTTTCACTTTCAACTGGAAATCCTAGATGTCTAATTGTCTCTCAGCCCACTACAGGAAACTGGCCACACCTGCCCCGTTCCTCAGCCTACTTTCTCCATCGCTATCCAGCCACTCAGAAAGTCAACAAACAACTATCATGGCGTCACTGGTCTGTGTATCACAATGGGCCCGTTACTTTCATATTGTCATTTAGTTCAATCGGGTCTAATGGTCTGATGTAGCTGTTTCTTGAGCTGCAGAAACTCCATTAGCGACAATCTGTTTGTAATATACAGATTTAGAAGTGACTACTCGCTTTTAAGCAGAAATATAAATGTTTAATTTTGGTTTAATAACAACAAAGTAGGTTTATTGACCAATAGAATGAAATGATTCTAAGAGATAAATGAAACGTCTCCCTTGTTTTTTGTGCCTATGGCAACCACTTTTTTAAATGTCTTTTGGCTCATGAAACCATTGTTTACCATCTGGTATTGGCAAAGAAGGCCCATAAATTTTACAAAAGATTCTGGTATAACTTTATGAGAATTTCATCTGTTTTTTTGCTCCACCGCCGTATGTCTTGCATGATCTATCTTCCAACCAGACTTTTCTCCACCCACTCATGATGAAATCTACAGAATGGTGATATAAAAATAGAATAGCTACTCTTGATTGGCCGACAAAAGGCGCAAGTGCAAATTAATTAAAATACTATCCATCAAATCTTGAAGAATTGAAGTGCATAATTTCTGAAGTGTTGGCAATGGTGACGCTGGAGGATTACCGTTTCTGGTTCTTCTTTTCATGTCTTTGGGAAGCCAAACAAAGGAAAAGTAAATGCGCAGAAATAGAAGTTAAAGTCTGCGATAGAACTGCCACAAACACTTTTTTGTCTGTCATTAAAGTAGGCAGTTTCCCACTTAATTATGCTGTCCTTTGCATTATCATTGAGCTCTGCAGGATCTTTCAAGCTGCACCGGTTGAGCAGTAGAGGGCAGACAAGGCAATGCTGCATCGTATGGTCCTCCTCTTCACATTTAAAGATGCTTGGTTCGGTTTTGTAGCCCCATCTGGCTATAGCAACTTTTGAGATGCTTCTGAGCCAGGAGAGAGGGCTTCAGAAGTGGGGGATTCCTATGTCAGTAGGATGGGGACCATTCACAGTTGCAGTTTGGTCTCTTCCCAAGAGGTTAGAGGCTTGAAGAAGCTTCCCCTTGACTTCAGCCGTTGGTTCATGTCTATGAAGAAGATGGCGTTCATCACTGTTAGCCTTTGTAATCTCTAGTCGACTGAATATAGTGCGACAATAAATTCAGAAGAAATTTCAACGTTAATAGAATTCAAGTGTGTCTGTTAATAAATTATGTCGGTTAGGGCGAAACAAAAACAGCATTTTGGATTATTCTCATCTTGGATTTTTTTCTCAAACATTTCAGCTGAACTTACGTTCTTCAGGTGCTTTTTTTTTGAATTTGGAAAATTTATACAGACTTTCAAACTTAACCCGTTATTTAATCTACAGGGCGTAGATTGTTCTCATTCCGTAAACTATGATTGGGTAGAAGTGTTAATAAACATGAACACGTGGTGCAACAGATAAAAGCATTGAGTAACAATCAATTCAAAGTAACAGTTTTGTGGAGGTTGAAGGTTCAATCCTCACTACAGACGATACTAAGAATAGCATAATAATTAACACTTATATCCGGTTATGGTTGACAGAATGAGAACAATCTACTCCTATGGTTCAGTTTGAAAATCTGTATACATTCTGGAGTTCAAAAAGTTGACCTGAAAAGGGTTAAAGATTACATGGGTCGAAACTGTGCAAAATAACATTTAAGATGAGAATAGCTTTCAATAAAATAAATTATCCTCATCTAAAAAAATTCCAAAACAGAAACAGCATTTTATTTTCTTTAACAAAGGTTTTTTTTTCACACTAGATATCTTTATTTATGAAGTTACATATGTGTATATTTTTATATATTGGTATGTATGGTCATATTAAGCAATATTCCTGAATTTCAATTTCTTAACACTCCTTAAGCTTTAAGACTTTAATTGTAGACATTTTCTAGAATCAAAATCGGAATAAGGATTCTAGACGTATGCTTTAGTAGCATTATATGTTAATTTTAATCTTTATAAAGGGGACATAGAAGTGGTGCAAAACTCTTCTATTTGGGGAATTAATTTTTCTCATTTCCAGGATAGGTATTTTAGTTTCTATATAAAGTAGTTTTGGGTCGTTTAATAAAGAACCTTGATTGTGGCTCTCTAATTTAATTGTTTAAAATTTATTTATTTTATATACACATTTTGCAAGATCTCTTTCTCTCGTTCTAATTATTCTAATAATTCCACTTTGTACAATCTTGTCTAATCACTTACTTCAAAGTCTTCCTTAAGCGACCGATCTTCTTGCAATTCAGAACTTTTTATTAAGGCTTATTCAGGAAGTTTAACGCTCCACATAATCGAACCAGCACAATCGATTCATCCTTAGGATTACGTCTATTCGGAGTAATTGTAGTGCTTTCAGCAAATCCTCCGACCTAATGCATCGGTCAGATTTCACATTGCAGATCCATCTAACTATACATCTGTCATTAATTTCATACATGTTTTAAATAGACTAACCCTAACTTAACCCTACCCCATTGTCTGGGAGACTATTTTATTTTTGTTTAAATTTAATTATTACTTTGGTATTGTTTTGTCATTAAATTATTAAAGTAACCAAATTATAAAACTATAACTAATTTTGTAAAGGTACTGTTTTAATCTCTATAAAATTATTGGGTGTAAACAGCTTCCAAAAGTTTCAATCTTTTGTGTATTTGTAAAAAAATTTAAAGGCTTCCAAATTCTTTTCAAATTTCAAAGGGTCACAAAGTAATTCACCCTCCCACCCACCCTTAACCAAATATTAAAATGGTTGACTCATTTATGAAGAAACAGAAATACATTCTGGTGGATTTAATTTTGTAATGAAATTTTTTTATGCTATTGCATTTTTGCATTCGATTGATAATTTAAAAAAATATTTTTATGTAGAAACAAACACTTTATACACATGCTCTCAAACTAATTATTCCTACATAAGCAGCCTCTCAAATAATTAATATAATTACACACATATGCTAGCACATTTCTTGCATATTTGTTTCATCCCTTGATGATGACATTATGCTTGAGGCCAAAAGAAATGACATTTTTTTCAATTTATTAGTCTACTACTGACATTCACACGGCATTGCCCGTGTGGAGATGTATTGCTGGTTGAAAATAATTTCAAATATATTCATACTTACATAATTTGCCTTCAAATAAGATTTTAAAATTTCATTTGTAATATCAAGTCGAGTAATAATTAAAAAAAAAAAAAAAAAAAAAAAAAAAAAACTTAGCGTGGTGGGTTTTTTTTTTGGTTTTTTTTTTTTTTAACTATTTGTTGACGTTAAACTTATTCTTTGTTTAATTTTGTTTCTTTACGTTCTCTTCCCAACTGACTACAACATGGTCATCTTCAAGTCTAATGTAAATAAATACTTGTTGAACCATCTTCTTGGATAATCAATTCATCTTAAATAATCTTTTGCCCATCCACCCATTGTTTCCAATCCTCTCATGGTGGTGTTCATCGTCGAACAACCAACATTCTCTTTAACACTTATCTTTTAGTACAAATTTACATAAAGGTTACAAATGCTGGGGTAGAGCTAAAGGGACAAGAAAGCTTTCTTTAGTGAAACTGACACATCTAACACCTAAGAAAATAATGAAATCTATTTCACTGATTCTTGTAACATTTTTCAGTTACAAAGAAAACAATGAATAGGTCGGATCGACTGTCTTTACAGTTAGTTTCAAAATGATGAAGGAATAAAAAATGGAGAAAAAAAACAGTTGACACATACTCGATATCAGAACTTTGCTTACTGAGATCTTTGACTGAACATAGAACCTTTTTGTAACAAATCGGGATGGGACACGTGAGATGCATGGGAGATGGTGAACTGAAAGTGTCTTTAACGCAAACTGAAAAAGTGGTAGAAAGACAATATTAGGAATAAGCTCAAAGCCATGACGAAAGATATTGACAACTGGGAAGAGATAGCTGACTGAAGGGGGGGGGGTGCATGTAAAGAACATTTGTTGGGCTTTTGAATGGCATCTTATGGGATGTAATCAACTCTGTAAAGATGATAATCCCAATCTAAGCGTAAATATCAAAAGCTGAAAATGACCTGAGGCTACATGAAAGACCAACTACCGAAAATATTTCCCAACGGTGAGACTACCTATATGATATGTAATAAGGTCTATCGAACTAAGAAGACGCGAGGTGATACATAGATGTCAGGTCTCATCAATGCACTGAAATGCACAACATTCATTTGTCATCTGGGCTACAAAGTCATGCAGATCATCTATGACTCCACCTATGGAGTCATGGACGAGGAACGGATGAAGTGGAGGAATGAGATGAGACAACAACCATCTGTGAAGATGTTGTGATTCCTCATTCATATACATATATACTAGCTGTAGCTACCAGGTGTCGTTAAGCTTTCTAATGTTATCATTACATCATATTCGGTTTTATGTGTTGGATGGCTTTTAGAAACTGACTTCCAAATTAAATTCCTCTTTCTCTTGAGTCCATCCTTATCACTGCTCATGTTTTCATTAACAATTAGATTTTTGTTAATTATTCATCGCTTTTAGTTGATAAATCTATCTATACCTATGTTAGTTGTGCTGAACCTTTAGAATTCCTGTTATAAATGTCACAGAAATACATCCAATAGTTCTGAAGTTCATTTAAAATCTTATTTTTTTCCTTATTTCATTGACCAGAATAGCTTTCTTAATAAAAGGTAGATAAAACAATCTTATTTCGTCAAACTTGTATGCCAAATATTTGGTCTGTTCTTAAAAAATATTTAATCCTGCTTGATATTTTTTATTTTTATTAGTCATGAATAGAGGAAGCTGGCAGAGTGCTTGCCCTAACACTCACATCTATTACGCCTACCACCCATAGCACTGGGAAGAAATTTATCAAGATGTTTTTTTCTATATATCTCGTTTTGTTGGCTATCAGTCTCTTTCCTCTGACTGACATCCGACTATAGAAAAAGGAGGTGTGGTTTATGTATTTAACAGCATTAAGAATTCCTGCTGCCGCCATGGTTAGCACTCTGTATATATAAGTTGTCAGTTCAAACCCTCTTGGGGCATAATTAGTTTTATCCTGATTTTGTCCCAAAATTAACTTGGACATTTCAAATTACAATATTAAGCAGGTTGTTGGGTTTGACGAATAGTGTTTTTTATATAATACATGGGGGTCACCTGCTTGTGTTCCAAGTTGGTGTCTGAGGCCGTGGTAAAACTATCTAGGTGAACCTAAGAGAAAATAAAAACAAAAGGATACAAAATCTGTAACTCCTTTCGTGGATTTCTTGGTCTGGACCTTCGTTCAACACAAAGAAAAGTGTATTTTATTTTAGCGGGACCTATGTACTGGTGAGGAAACCAAACTTCTGTTCCCAGGCTTTTTTTCATGGTGAAATTGTTTTATTTGTTGTGTACTCACTGATTTGTTTTCTTCACCGTGGTGTGTTGCATTAAGAGGTGGGGGTGGGGTGATTTACAAGTCATATAACTAGATCATGACTTGCTGAAAATCAAGTCTGTCTACCCAAAAGTAAATTGACCATGAAAGTTTTTTTCACCAAAATTGACCCACATTATCATAAATGTTCGTAAATAGAATTATGTCATTAAAATGAAAACTCATTGAAATTGAAAACAATAGAAATGAATAGTTAATTAATGAGATATCCTTTTGCAAAGCAATAGGTAAATTAGTTAACCATACGACTGCAGTTGCATACACATGATCAGTAAGTTTTTCACTATTGTTTTTCTATTGTTTGAAGTTGAAATCAGCGTTTTAATCTCACTATGAGATTAACAAACGCTGCTATTGCATCTCGGCCTGGTCTGACTCATCAACAAAACAGTCACAAATTTCTCTATTTTCTCATAGCCTGATATATATATATATATGTGTGTGTGTGTGTATTCAGTCAGCATTTTTTCTATTTAAGCAAACATTGTTAAAAATAATTCTCTGCTTAATTATACTTTTTAATTTTCAATTTTTCTAATCTTTTATTGTTAAAAATAATTAATATACCCCCCCCTCTGATTTAAGACAAATTTTAGTTAATAACATAAAAATAATACATTCCAAAATCAATTAGAAAAAAAAACATATGCCTATGAATTTGGCAATTCTAACCATAGCTACTAATATTGAATTTCATTTTCTATTTTCACTTTATCTACAAGTGTAACCTTGTTGACCTTAAATTTTGATTGTTTTTGAGTAATTAAAGTATAATCTTACTAAGACATTCAATTCACTATAATCTTTCTTGAATAACTTAGTCTAAATATATCTCTTAAAATAATAAAATGGTGATTTTAAAAAAAATTTTTTATTTAAAAATTTTTTTTTTTTTTTTTTCTGCTAAGTCATAGGAAAATAAATGACCACTTCATATGCTGCACATTTCAGCTAACTACCTACAGCAATTCGTAATGCATGTTACATCAAAAAATAATTACATTTTGTCTCTTTAAAGAGATTCTTACATTTATTCCGATACACCTTCCTCTCACAAATACATCTCCAACAAAGAAGATAGCAAACCTTTTTACATTTATCTCCTGCCACACAACTCGAATACACCAGGTTCTTTCTTAATACAAGGGAAAGAATTTTTAAAACACCAAAATTATTTCATTTCAACCTTCTACCTAATATACAAGCTTCCAAAACAATAATAATCACTCCATTCCTAAGAATACAGGAATAGTGAAATTCAGAGTTAGAAATTACTTTTTCTTATTGTTTCTATACCTATTTCGGTTATTCGTTTTACTTGAACACATGATCACTTTCAAACACCATCTGCGTTATTCTTTCACACCTAAGTTTTTTGATTTTGCACAGATAAAAACAAAACAAAAAAAAAACAAACAAATATTTGACTCGTGTAAACATTATCTCTTATTTGCATTGTCGCTATTTCAAATTCAAGCAATCTTTTTTCTTTTTTTTTAATTCGTAACTTATTAAAATGTCCACTACAATTACATTAAAAACTAAACGATACCCATTCGCATTCCTGAGATCTAATACGTGTCCGCTACGATTTCAAATGCCTCCTTCGGTAAACTTTTTCACCTTTCTTGATTACATTTCTTAACTAAAATTATTTTAACTTCTGCTATATTGATATTAGCATATTCATTCTATAAATGTTTTTCTTTCCAATTTCATAAGTAATACCCAATTAAATTGAACCTGCATCACTTTCCATGCCTGCCTCTCGCTCTGCTCTTGATTTTCATTTTAACTTTTTTGGGTGTATTTACCCCTTTATGAATTTTTTTTTTTTTTTCTTTTTTTTTTTTTGTTTTTGACAATCTTCACCTTACAGTGGGTTCTTTTCTGATATTTTTTTTTTCAGAAATGATAATCTAATATTAGTTAAATCATTGTTTTATATTCCTACCGGTACACGGGTTCTGCTAGTTTTTAATAATATTAATATAAATGATGTTATCCCTTTGTGATGTCATTGAGTGTGTATGGGTGAAAATAAACTTACATACAAGATAACAAACAAGATTCACAGAATGTTAGTAGTATACTAGACACTCCTCATCTAGAGTGTTCATATATATATATATATATATATATATATATATATATATTAGTATTTCATGTATACACATAAAAATTTATAAGGAGAATTTTTTATGTATCAATTTTCAGTATTTACTTCAACAGTGCTCGATATGTAAGTAGAGCTAGGTAGTAAGCTATGAAAATATATTTTAGCCTGAAGATTTACAATATCAACAAGTCTTCAAGCAAAGAAAAAATATCCTTAATCCATGGATTTTCACAGATAAGCTTCTAACAAATTTTTTAATTTATGCTAACCAGTAATTTATTTTATTAGTTTTTCTCCTCTGATGAAAAGAACCTATCTTTGAAAATCCATGGATTAAGGATAAAATTTTTATTTATTTTCCTTGATTGAGCACTTGATGAATTAATAAATATTGTAAATTGTCTAAGTGGGGAGACAAATAAAGCGGGTCAGTGAGATTAAAATGCCAAATTCATCTTCAAAGTCTGTGTATGCAATAGAAGTCGTAAAGTTAACTAATTTGCATATTGTTTTGGCAGATGACATCTCATTAATTCACTTTATTGTTTTCTCATTCAATCTTTTTCATTTTATTACACACGCATTTATGCACATTTTTGTAAGAAGCATTTAAAAAAAAACTTCCGACTAGCAATGTCTTCACACGTGCAACGCTAGATAAATACCGCGAGTATCTAATAAATTGTTTATTAAACCATTTTGTAAGAATGGCAATTTATGTGTATCGAATTGCTGTGTTAAAAAGAAAAATCGGATGCATGAATAGATTAGTTTTTCCGGAAATGCCACTGATTTGATGTTACCAAAAATTGTTTGTCGAAAATATTTATTTTGGGATTCTATTTTCAGAAATTCCATTACCAATCCATTTTGAAGCTTTGTTAAAAAGTGGAGAATGGCAAAGTAAACCTCCACCGAAACCTGCCAAGACAACAACAAATGATCGCAGGTATGCAACCACCAGTTTTATTCTACGGCTTTTTTTCCCCCGCTCTCCTTAAGTAGATTTTGGCCAATTGCACATTTTCTATTAATAACTTTTGTAATAATTCTACTTCCATTCTCTGTTACACCAAAATAAATTCTTTTCGATTATGGATTTCCTTTAACAATGGTCTGCTTGTCTATATAATACCTTGCATTAGACTTCTTTTTCCAGATTTGCACCTTTCTCACCTGTGGAACACATTACCATGGGATTGCTTCCCTGCAGATGCACGGTCATTTTCAAATACTTGTCATAAACCGTTCTCATAAGTAATTAAATTTTGTTCTTTCCATTCATGATTTTCAATCTTCTCATAATATTCTACATCATGTAACTGTCAATCTATCCATCTCATTAACCCGTATCCTCGAGTGGCTTTTAGCTTTGATAAATTGTGACTCGTTACTTAAAAAAAAGTTTTATTTTTTTCAATTGCAACAAACATGGGAAAGAGAATAAACCGAAAAATAGGAAACCCTTAAAATCAAATGAAAAAAAAAAAAAAAAAAATTAATGTCGGACCAAAAGGCAGTATCTTGTATTTATGGAATATATTGAATGTCTAATAAGCCAACTCGTTTTTAATTCTGATTTTCTGTGTTTTGGTCAAGTACAGAAGTTAACAGTTGATAACTCATAAAATAAAAATAATTCATAGCAAATGCAGTAGAATTAAATTCTCTACCAACCCGTATATTTCTAACGTGTGGAAACTGTTTGTTAGAATTTTTATTTCCATGTTCAGGTTTTATCAACACACGAACAACAATATGGAGGCTGACATTATCGCTTAACTTTGCTAAACTTAATCGATTAAGTGTGGTTTTACGAGGGTTTTTGTGGGGTGGGACTTGGAATTAATGGTAGAGTAAGTAAATTTATATCTTTTCAGCCTAAAGTTAACCGAATTAAGCCATCACTCCAGCTGTCGTTTTTGTTTTTGTGTATCGATAAGACACATTAACATCGAAATAAAATTGTAAAATAACCCAAAAAAAACTGAGTTTCCACACATTAAAAGTATACAGGTCGGTAAAGAATTTAATTCTACTTCATTTGTTATAAATTATTTGTTATTTTTCTTTTTTGTTCCCTCTTTTTTGATATATATATATATATATATATATATATATAGTAAATCATATTAGGTGTCATTGGATGAATTCAAGTCTGCCAAAAGAATAGATAGCAGTGGAAGCTAATCAAACTGCGAGGCCAGTCAACTTGTTTGATATTACATTGAGAGGCTTTCTCAAGAAAAAAATCTGTCACTACCCTGTTTGATACTGTGCCGAGAGCATACTTTCCAGCCAACTTTCCACAAAGCTCATAAAATCAGAAGGAACTTTTTATTTCTGGATTTGTTCAAGGGCAGGCAAAGTGATGGGTAATCACTATCAAAAGCACGCATATCCAAGGCAATGACTAAATCTTTAGAAAATGACCCCCAGTATGTAGTGGAATGGGACCATAAATGGATGGTTATATTTAATTCTACCAAGACGAAGCTCCTTTCCTTTAATAATTATAAGAAACGTTTTCAACGACCAATTGCCATGAATGATAGCACCTTCCCCAGAGTTCAACATTCAAACTCCTCAGCCTAACATTCACAGGTAACATGAATTGGAATAAATACATTATATGCGCCTTAAATAACAAAGACAATGTTGTTATTTTGTTTGTGATTGAAAAAAAATGTCTTTTGGTTTCTTAAACCAAAAAGGTTGTTAATTACTTTCAAAAAAAAAAAGAAAAGGTGGACTACTTGTGCTGATTATTATAATTGTTGGTACAAGGTCGACGAAGAAATGAAATTCTCATAAGCTTGAGTGATGATCTTAACGGGAAGATGGTGCCACGGCGTCTGAACTCCCTGAAACCTCCAAATTGCTGAATTTATGACTGCTTTCCATAAATTGTTTCCTTATATTAAATTATTTTAATGATTTCTGATTGGCCAGAAAATAGTCGACTACCATGCTGACCGACATTTTGTTTGTGGTGAGATCTTTTCAAATGAAAAACAAATCTTTCTGTTTTGTTTTTGTGTTGTAGAGTTTAATTGGTGTATTGTTTGTAAATGTTATTTTCAACATTTTGAATGTTTGTCGCAATTTATGCATATATATATATATATATATATTTATTTATTTATATGTATATTATTTATAATGTAACAGAAGTTCAGATCAACATAGTACATAAAATTTCAAGCTACAATTTAGTTGAAATAAAAAAAAAATCTTCAGGATAAATCTTTATGTAGATATTTTTGGCTACACATTTGCAAACATGTTTCAGTTCTAGCTGAGAATCGGCTGAACTTCGTCAGACCAGGTTCTTAATTTGAAGATGAAGAAAAATAAATTTATTCGGAGTGATTACAAGTAGCAAAGGTTACATGACTTGGCTTTAATTTAAAAATGATAAATTTTCATTTTTTGTTTAAATTTCCTTTTTTTTTTTTTTTTTTTTTTTTCTAATGCATATTCATTATATAATATATGTATTCATTATATAATATATGTATTCATTATATAATATATGTATTCATTATATAATATATGTATTCATTATATAATATATGTATTCATTATATAATATATGTATTCATTATATAATATATGTATTCATTATATAATATATGTATTCATTATATAATATATGTATTCATTATATAATATATGTATTCATTATATAATATATGTATTCATTATATAATATATGTATTCATTATATAATATATGTATTCATTATATAATATATGTATTCATTATATATGTATTCATTATATATGTATTCATTATATAATATATGTATTCATTATATAATATATGTATTCATTATATATGTATTCATTATATATGTATTCATTATATAATATATGTATTCATTATATATGTATTCATTATATATGTATTCATTATATATGTATTCATTATATAATATATGTATTCATTATATAATATATGTATTCATTATATAATATATGTATTCATTATGTAATATATGTATTCATTATGTAATATATGTATTCATTATGTAATATATATATGTATTCATTATGTAATATATATATGTATTCATTATGTAATATATATATGTATTCATTATGTAATATATATATGTATTCATTATGTAATATATATATGTATTCATTATGTAATATATATATGTATTCATTATGTAATATATATATGTATTCATTATGTAATATATATATGTATTCATTATGTAATATATATATGTATTCATTATGTAATATATATATATATATGTATTCATTATGTAATATATATATATATATATGTATTCATTATGTAATATATATATATGTATTCATTATGTAATATATATATATGTATTCATTATGTAATATATGTATTCATTATGTAATATATGTATTCATTATGTAATATATATATATATGTATTCATTATGTAATATATGTATTCATTATGTAATATATATATATATGTATTCATTATGTAATATACATATATATATTGTTCATTTTTCAGCTAATATTGTTTTGGATCAGAGATAAAATGCCTAAATAATTTTGAGGGGAAAACCATTTGATCAGCAGATTTCTAAGATATAGTCTCACAGATTCTCTCTGTTGGAAGGTGACGGTCTGGCTGAATTGCTTCCTTTGGTTATCTCCACATGTATACTCGGCCAGTGGTCGGAAATAAGCTAAAGGATGTCTCCTGTAGAAAATGACATTTTTCCAGTGCTCCAGAGACCAATTCTAAATATCGCTTTGCAGTGTTTGTTTTTGAGAGTAGTACTCTTCTGATTGCAGCACTTAGCGAACAGTTTTTGTGGACTGCATAAATACATTGTACAGCACAAAATGATTTATAGGGTTGATGTGCCGTAAAATAAAAGATCTCCATCTTCATCAGTCTTCACATTATCCATCTTCGATGTTTCCACTTAACCAAAAAGTAAAACCCAACATTTTTAGAAGAAAATGTCCCAACGTATGATTTGACGTGAAGTGATTGATATTCTTGTAGATTTTGCTCTTTTTTAAGATTTTCATTTCACTTTCTTTTCTTTCAGACGACAGAAAATCTTACAACAAAATGAAGCACGGCGCACAAGTAAAAAGTTAAAGAATGCGGCTGCTGTCCTGCTCTCCTCTGCAAGTAAGATATATATATATATATTTTTTTTTTAAGGTACGAAATACATTTGTTTAATAGACCCGATCATATCGATTTCAAGCACCCCAAAATAAACATTGACCAAAAGGGCACTTTTCAGTAACATCAAATTTTTTAACTTCCGGTTGAGTTGAATCGTAAACAGAACAATACTCACTTTTATAAATTTTAGATCACAGATTTTTATTAAAGAAAAATTTTTTTACTATTTAAAAAAGAGTTTTGTTTACAAAACATTTTTTAAATTTAAAAATGTGTGTATAACATTTGTAACTTTGCCATTGAACTTGTTAGCAGAGGGAGACAGATAATACGCAAAACTTTAAAAAAAAAAAAAAAAACTAAGGAGAAATCTTTCTAGACTGAGGCACTTTTTATTTTTATCCTAATCCAGAGTGCTCCCTTTTTTTAGGAAGCTACATTAAAATCCGACCATAAAAATTTATTAAAAAATACATTTTTAATTTTAAAAAAAAGTTACAAACTTTTTGGCCTCTCCACTAGGGCAGATTCGACACAAGGTTGGTTTTTAATGTAGGGAAAATCCAGCTCTCAAAAATGGGCCACTCTGGATAGGGATGAAAATTAAAATTGCCTAAGTCTAGAAGGATTTCTCCTTCACTGACCGAGGAGAGGAAAGATATCACAGAACAGATATTACACTTTTGTTCCTAACCAAAAGGTTAAGGACAGTTTTGAAAGTGTATTTTTTGTGTTCCTTTTTAATAGAATACAATGTTTATTTAAATATTTTTGCGTATTACCTGTCTCCGTCTTTCAATGGCAAAGTTACGAATGTGCATATTTAAAAAATACATTTTTTTTTGTATTTACAAGCACGTTTTTGTTATACACACATTTTTAATTAAAATATTTTTTTTTGTAAATAAAACTATTCTTTAAATAGTAAAAAAAAAATTCTTTAAATAGTAAAATCTGTGGTCTAAAAGTGCGTAGTATTCTGTTTACAATTCAACTCTACCGGAAGTAAGTTAAAAAGTTTGGTGTTACTGAAAAAAGTGTCCATTTAGTCGGTGCTTATTTTCAGCTAAACTTACAAACCTTATGACATCGGATTTAGCATGATCCCCGACTTTGGTACGGTATAAAACAGAAAAATAATGTAATGTTCGTTCCTTTATGGTCACAAAAGACTAAATTCCCGTACCAGGAATCATAAAATTTTTAACTTTTTTTTTCTATTCTTACTGATAGTTGTTTAAAAAACAACACTGAAATTAAGTCAAACAGTCGATTACCTTTTTTTTTTCTATTATATTGAGAGAGAGAGAGATATGCAAAGATAGAGAGAGAAGAGTTTTAAAAGAAAGATATTACATTTAAAAAAAAAGAAGTTAAACTTTTCTGCTTTGTTATTCATTCTCTGGGAATGCCGCCGCGTAGTTAAAGTAATTTTAGTTCAAACAGCAACTAAGGATATTGACAAGTGTTCAGAGTTAACTAATCTTGCTCGATTTTTTTTTTTTTTTTTTTTTTTTTTTTTTTTTTTTTCACCCCTTGTATTTTTTCTATAACTTTTTATGCACCATTTTTAAGGTTATGTGGGTTAGGGTTAGTGATTATTGATATGCATTATAGAATCGCCATAGATAGTTTTTGTACATTTAGTCACTAAATACTGTTTCGCATGAGTAAAAACATTTCCAATAGGTATTGTGTTTTCACTTGAAAATCGCCCACAAAAGAATTCCTGTAAAACGCGACAAAATCAAATAAATGTGATAAAATAATTCTCTCCTCGCTCCAACATCTTTTTGTTCAAATAAAATCTAATTTTGCTATCTTTACTGATTCAAACTGAATAGGTGAAACCAATTATTTTGGGGGTGTAGTTGGCGGTAAGAGTCTAAAGATGCTGCATTTCCCCTTTTGTTATCTGCACAACTGTTCCACACGTGAGTTACCACCATATTTACTTGACACCGTGTTCAGTTTAGTTAAAAATCCTTGTGAATCTTGGTACCAAATTTCGATTGGTGTGCACTCAAGCCCGTATCCAACCAGCTTTGTTTCAGCTGTCCTTTTAACCTTTTCCCTTAGTTTCCATCTTGAATCCTCTTTTTGTGTCCGTTAAGGAAACATTCTTCTAGACTTTGTCCCAATCTAGAGTACCCCTTTTTGGGGAGCTTTTCCTTAGATTGAAAACCAACCGCTGTCTTCATAGAGAGGCAAGTAAATAGCGACATACACATTTTTCTTTTTAATATTAATCGATTATTTATTGAAATAAAAAATGCAAAAGCATAACAAATTAAAAAAAAAAAAATCTTTTTACAAAGTTAAATCTCCCAGAATTCAAGTTGATTTCTTGTAAACAAGTCCATTTTAATCTTTTGTTAATAGTTGAAAATAAAAGATGACTTCAAAATTTTCAAGAAATTTGTTAGCCTTTAAACTGTCAAATAGACAGTCATTTAAACTAGCTTTAAGATTATTCTTAGCAAATTCTCATTTAATTAAAAGATTGAACGTTTTGGAAGCTTTTTTGCATCCAGTAATTTTAGAAATAAAGATTACATTAACAAAATTAGTTAATTTTGTTATAGTTTGGTTCAGTTAATTTAATGATCAAATAAAATTTAATTTTCAAAAGCCAAACAAAATCAAACAACAAAAAAACCCAACTACTTCAGTAAATGCAGTAAAACAAAAAGATTTTAAATTGTAGCTATAAAAATTGTACCGTACATTAACATATTTAATGATGTTCAAATTCTAAAAATACAAAATGTTATACTTAAAAAAAAATTGAACATATTTTAAACTTGCAATAATTAGAACTGCGCTATTTATTCATTACTAGCGGACCCTGTGTAAATTCCATGATGCCTTCTACATCAATCTGTATAATTTACTGTTAATAATAATAATCCTTTTGAAATAGTAAATGTCTGTCAGGGTTAATACTATAAGAAAAAAATTACTCTTCTCTAAAAAATAATTGTCATTGCCACCTAAATATTTTTAAAATAAATAATACGAATATCTTTTTATTTAATTAAAATTGTAGCAATTTAATTCTTTTTAAAACAAATATTTTTTGTTATCTTACCATAAGAATAGGCAAATCAATAAAACGAATGTCGCTTTTTGAAATGTATTTTTTTTTTTTAAATCACCTTGTGTTAGTCGACGGGATAACATAATTTGATTTTGAAACAATTCATTTTAAAATGGGTAAAGTCAGAGTTTTTTGTTTTTTTTTTTAACTTAGCAACATCGGATTAATCACCACACAACATCTTTGCTGATTGGACGATCACATTTTTTTTTACATGTGTGTGAAAGGTCATAATCTATGTACGAACATGAAATGCCTTAGCGTATTATTATTATATAGATAATCCCGAAACCTAAAATAAATCGTCTTGTGGAATTTTCATCTTGCAAAATTCCCTTTGCCTATCTCCTAAATCGATTCCTAATACAGTTGTGATTTGATTCGACACTCCAAATTTTTCCCACTAAAGTTAAAATATTTTCTCTTGTAGAATTCCGAAGTCGGTACGATAAAAAACCTGTAGAGAAGTCTCGTCCGAGCACTGCAGCAGCCGTAAATCCGATGAGTTTAGCTGCTCCGTCTTCATTACCTACAACTCCACAAAATAAAGTAACCGACAAACGCTTGTGTCGGACAGAGATTAAGAAACGCAGAGCAGCACAATTAGCAATTGGTAAGTGAAGAAAATTACTTTGTACCGCCATGGTCAACTAGCCACGTCTGATGGGGGGGGGGGGGGGAGAACACATACTAATTAACAAAGAATAAGAATGTGTTTAAGTCAACAAACTAATGTAAAATGTAAATGTTTAATGTAAAAAATAAAAAAAAATAAAAAAAAAATTGTAAGTGCAACAATCATCAACTGCAAAGTATATTTTATTCAGTCATGGGTTTAGGGTTAGGATGGGTTTTGAGGTTTAGAAGGCTGTGGCAGGTGATTTAAAGTTCTGGGCACCAGGTGATCATTCCTTTTACCACCAGTAGTTGATATAGTGTTCATGACCAAAAAGAACTTTGACCCTGTAAGGTCACAGAACTATTGCATTGACAGATGGAATGATTGGAGTGACTACTATGAACGAAGCTATCAAAGAACCCAGAGAACATCTCCACATGGAACGGATCTTCCAAGGAAGGACTGAATGTCCCTGAACTGAACAAGAGTTGGAAGATGGAGACCAGCAACAAGCAACTGCCTTTGTGGAAATCCCAGACAGACAATGGAACACAGCTTCAGTGACTGCAGTGATGGACCAACTTGGACTGACCAAGATTTGATGAATTGTTATCTTGATGCCCAACGATGGATCCAGTATTGGCTTTATAATATACTAGCGGAACCCGTCGCCTGGCGTTGCACGGGAGAAAGTACTACCTATTGCATGACGTCGAATAAAAAAAGAAACGGCCTATTGTTTTTTCTCCCCTCCCCCCCGTACTGTGTTGAATTTAACAAAAAAGGAAAAAGTGGTAGAGTAGAATGGGATCGAACGCTAAAACTGGCGATCATGTAACCTGCCTTTTTAACGACTGCGCCACGGTTTCGTGTTAAAAATACATGTGAAAATAGGCCAATTAAGCTAAGCTTGATTATTGGCATGCGTGTTATGTTAAGATTTAGCTTCTGCCGACCAAATGTGGAGCTCAACAATGACACGGTTTAGGTCATTTGTACTTGATGAAATAAATGGATTTGGGCAAGTTTTCTATAATATGCGTGTTAAAGGTGTATGATTTTGAAAATGTAAATGTATTGGGGTCTACAAGTATCTTGGCGCTTATTGAATTAAATAGGAAGTCGATCTGATTAAGAAATTGTAGCCGCCATGTTGAATGATTTAATGTTGCAGGAACTGTGTTCGTTAATTTCATTCGCTTAATTCCGGAATGAATATGGAAATTATAGGTAGAAATAGAAATAACGTAATCTGATATTCGTGGAAAATCATCGGAGTGAACGGGAGCGGTCTTTGCGTATTGCTTTATATTATGTAGTAAATTAATACCAGGCAAATAAGAACGGAGTCTTTTGTAAAAATTAAACTGTGTTTATTAGTTCCCGGTGTCGATGAGTGGAGTGACAGTACAGAATTGTTAGGGAGAAAAGTTTTTGCTACCACTTATATGGAGTTTGGTGGAGAGTCGTGGATGGTGGCCCAAATGTAATATTTAGTGTTAGCTGGAAAAAAATAATAAATTTACTAAAACACGCTCGAGTGAATAAGTGTAATATAGTGGTGAGTTTAGTAGCCTGTGATGTATGTGGTTATTTTCCTATTCTCCGAGAAAGTACAGGGGAAAAATCGTCTTAACTTTATATATTAGATGATGATGAGCACCAGGTGAATGTGTAAAAAAAAAAAAAAAAAAAATTTGGATGGGAAACAAGATGATAATAGACATAAAAAGACAATGTCTAATCTAATAATTTTATACCTAAATCCGATATGGATTTTGAAAAGGAGTTATTGACCTTGAAATATTATAAAAACTTGAACATTGTATAACACAATTGATTAAAGATTAAGTAAGTAGAAAATAAAAGAAAGTTATTACATCCTGTCTTTTTGTCTATCATCTCATTTCTCAGCCAGGCATTCTTTCGATTCAATCGCTGCCCATAGCCTTATGTGGCATTGTCACGGACTTTTAAACCTATCTATGCAATGCGCCAAGCAAACTACAAAACTCTCTTAATTTATATTTACTTTTTACAATTTCGACTTCTTCAATCAATCGTGTTATACGGTGTCCAAGTATTTCTAATAATCCGAGTTTAAAAATTTAGTCAATATTGAAATCTTGTGCCCATCACTTGACATTACATCGTCACAACCTCATACATACAATATGCATAATGCTTCTAGCAAACTACGTTCTCTAAAAAAAAATGTTTTGTTTACTAATATTAATCTTTTCTTTTCAGCTCTCAAAAAGTTTCCGTCGAGGTCGATTTCATTAGGAGGAAACCGTCTTAGTGGGAAACGTCGTTTTAGGTCATCAGACCAGGCTTTTTTCCGAGATGGATCGATTAACTTTCCTTCTGCAACATTTAAAGAGATGAAAGAAGCTACGTTGAGGAAAAGACGTGGAGAGAGTGCCTTCGATATTAACAATATTGTCATTCCATACAGCATGGCAGCATCAACTCGTGTAGAAAAGTTGCAATATAAAGAAATCGTCACTCCTAAGTAAGTAACAACTTCTTTTATTTAATACTAGTAGGGCTACCCAGCGTTGCCCGAAGCAAAAGTGTAACATATTTTCTATTAAAACTTCTCTTTCCACCTCCCTAACTCTACCCCTCACCCCACAACTCCCCCACCTCCTTAACTCCATCACCCCCTCCTAACTCTCCCCTCCTAACTCTCCCCTCCTAACTCTCCCCTCCTAACTCTCCCCTCCTAACTCTCCCCTCCTAACTCTCCACTCCCCTAACTCTCCACTCCCCTAACTCTCCACTCCCCTAACTCTCCACTCCCCTAACTCTCCACTCCCCTAACTCTCCACTCCCCTAACTCTCCACTCCCCTAACTCTCCACTCCCCTAACTCTCCACTCCCCTAACTCTCCACTCCCCTAACTCTCCACTCCCCTAACTCTCCACTCCCCTAACTCTTTCCACTCCCCTAACTCTTTCCACTCCCCTAACTCTTTCCACTCCCCTAACTCTTTCCACTCCCCTAACTCTTTCCACTCCCCTAACTCTTTCCACTCCCCTAACTCTTTCCACTCCCCTAACTCTTTCCACTCCCCTAACTCTTTCCACTCCCCTAACTCTTTCCACTCCCCTAACTCTTTCCACTCCCCTAACTCTTTCCACTCCCTCTTTCTTCTCAGCCCATTCCTCTCTCTGAACATACACTTTTTATAGATTACTTGAGTCGGCGTAAGGGAAATAACTTTCTGAAAAAACCCAGTTTTAGTTAGTACATGAAAATGACGACCCCCCCCCCCCCCGACAAAATCGGTGGCAGTTTGCGGTCAAAGAATAGGTACTTTTTCTAAATTTAAATAACCCTTAAAAGTGTTAATATGCCGTAAAACAACCAATCCAAACAAAACCATTGAACGTTTATTGCTACTTCACATCAAGTGATCACAGATAATTTTCACTTTCTAGCTGCTCCTGATGTTATATAGTGAATTATCTCCCTTATTGTCACACACTATTTATAGACAAATACATATTGAGATAAAATGTGTATTCGTATGGTTTGTTATAGCTATTTGCGTGTCACTCTGCTGCATGTTGAGTGAGACTGCATAGATGCATGCTACAAATGACAGGCCTGCAATGGGAAACAAAATTTAGCTAAGAGAGGCGACCACCCAAGAAATCAGTTAGCCAATTTGAAAAAAATAATGACTTCTTAAAAATGAGGGTTCATGTTGAGAAAGCAAACCACTATAAATTCTACAAAAGTTATGACCATTTCAACTGATAGACTCCTTGGTCAATCAGTTTTTATGTCCAGTGATTAAACAGCCGATAATTCTAAAGTGGTCACTGTATGGTCCAAACAGGACTGTCATCAACTGATTGATGATAAAAGCGATTAAGAAAGTTTGCCTATTTTTAAAAACTTTATTTAATAATAGCTACAGTAATACTAATGATCGTAGGAACACTAGGATGATTCAGAGAAAAGGACTGGAAGAAATTTGATCCCTATTGTGAATAACTAGCCGGTATTGTATTGTGGATAGAAACAGTTTTTTGTCTCATCAACATGTAAGTCATTGCTCAGTGGAAAGTGACATCTCTCAGTGGTGACGTAGCAGTCGCAGAGATGCTGATCGTCTGTCCCCCTTTTCCGGTTGGAATAATGTAAGCAATTAAAGAGAACAACAAATAACTCAAATATTTTCGCTGGGATTTGACTTACTTGCCGTAATTCACAACAAGTCAATCCAGATGAACTGCATCCTCCCGACCAACCGTGTAGGATGCTGCCGAACTCCTAAGAGGAAAGAACTCTCTAGCTTCTCTGCTAGTTACTTCCCCCCGTGACGTACCTTCCTGTACACAACGCTAACTTCTAATGGAAAATTCCATCTAACTTTACGTGGAATTTTCATTTTTTAAAAATTTTATTTTTACATTCCCAACATCGAATCTTGCTCCAATACTAACGTGCGTCTGTGTGCATTCACTGCCAGGCGTTGATCATCAACTCGTTGTGCTGGTCACAACTCGTTGCTCGATTTTGACACCGGTCGCAGTGGTCTTAGTCAGTGCTGCAATAGAAAAATTTTCCTCCAAATAAAATTTTTACTCCAGTTTAAAACAAGTAACAAAGTTTTTTTCTTTGGAGGTTAGACTCGTTTTCTTCTACGGAACAACAAACTTGCTAATCAGAATTCTTAGACTTGTTTTGATTTGGTCGGGCTATCCATTAGATAAGGCCAATCTCTCTCTGAGGGGTACACAAACCTCAAATGACCGTGAGACACTCAGAAGGACAACTACCCCTCTCCCCGTCGCTGGGATATATATATAAATATCTCGGGATCACACCAGAAAGACGACCGATCCAGATGACCACTTGAAAAGGCTAATCTGCTGTCAATCTATAGGAGATCCTGTATCTGACCGGCCATCATCTTTGAAAAAACCCAAGTGGGTCATAACCACAGCAGGTAACCTCTTATCTGTATAAATATTATTTTCTCAAGTGGACAAATTGAATTCTGGTTAGTCAAACCCAAACCAAACATATTTCCCATTTCTTGTCTAGTTTCTCTTTGTTAAATATCTCTCACTCGCAGCAAGCCTA
This sequence comes from Sepiola atlantica, assembly GCA_963556195.1. Classification (NCBI taxonomy): domain Eukaryota; kingdom Metazoa; phylum Mollusca; class Cephalopoda; order Sepiida; family Sepiolidae; genus Sepiola; species Sepiola atlantica. The sequence goes on from OY744547.1 coordinate 286,791, forward strand.
TTATTCGCATTAATTGCAAACATGTAACCGCCCAGTGCATCCCAGTGCATATTTCCAACAACATGTAGACCGAAGAATAAAATTTAGTAAACCAATTTTTAGATGACGTAAGAATCATATCCATTTGCTATTTATTATTTTTTTATTTTGTATTTAATTTTTCAAATATTTCTTTCTTTTTTTTTTTTTTCAAAGATGGAGAAAGATCATTCAAGAATCGCCTGTTTCTGAAGATCAAGCAGAAGTCGAAGAGAGTCTAACGTCTTCAACAAATCCTTCGCTTCTCGCTATTAAAAAGCCACCAACTTCCAACCAAACAAATGGTATTATTCCTGCATGTCAGAAAGAGGAAGAAGAGGGGGAGGCACCAGCAACGGTGGTGAAGGAGGAGGAGGAAGAGGTTGACAAGAAGGAGGAAGAGGAGGAGGAAACTGCGGGAGAAGATGAGGAAGAGGTGAGTTTTCTCTTTATTTCTCAAGTTTTGGTAAAACATTTTGTTTCCTGCGAATGAATGTGTATACGTGTGTGTGACGGCTCTTATTTTTCTTCTTCTGTATAAATTGTATCTTCCCCATATTTAGGATTAATAGTCAGTATCTATGTTCTGTGTGCCGGAAATGTATAAGAATCGATGCAACACCGTATAACCTATGCCTACTGTGGGTTCACAAAAAAGTGCAGTGACCTGAAGGTTAAGTTTGCCCGAACCCCAACTTCAAGTGTAGTGATGCATGGGACAGGTGCATCCTATTAACAGTCGTTCCCCCACAAGGAGATGGCACTAGATGACAATACCCTGGAGGTAGTAGATTCTTTCTGCTATCTAGGAGATATGCTGAGTGCAGGTGGTGGATGTGAACTCAGTACAACTGCAAGAGTGAAGGCAGCTTGAGCAAAATTGTGTGAGTGGTTGCCTCTGATAACATCACGTGCTGCCCCTCTCTACATCCGGGGTAAGTTGTATAGCAACTGTGTCGGGAGCGTCATGATATATGACAGTAGATGCTGGGCCCTCACCCAGTCTTCTCTCGTTCGTCTGCAGATCAGGTCAGAGGATTTGCTGAAAAAACTACACTTGCCCAGCATGGTTATCCTAAGGATGAATCGATTATGCTGGTATGCATGTGGAATGTTCATCCTCCTGGATAAACTGTTGCAGAAGCATGAATGTCATAAATCGCAGGAAGGCTGGCTGGCCAAGGAAAACTTGGAAGCAGGTGATTGGACAAGACCGCACAGCGTGGAAATTGGAGACTGCTGAACCGTGAGAGATGAAAAGTGCGCTTGCGTAATATCATTGAAAGTCTGACCCCTGAACAAGGGAAAAGTGATAGATTAACAAATGATAAAAACAATACAAACTTTTTTATCAATTTCATTGATTTAAAAAAAAAAATTTTTTTTTAATTTTTCTTTTAATATACGTTATAAATAAAGGAGGCGTTGGCTTTCACCCTCAGTCGTAAGTTCTGTTATTGCTACCCAAATCGTCGGGTATTAATTTTATAACAGGCAAATATTTGGATATCCACCCGTGAAAATAAGAGGGTTTTGCTTCTTTAGTTGCATTTGGCTGACAACACAGTGTGCCTAGAATGGTGTGTGTGGAAGGAAGGGGGTGGGGGTCTCATATCTTGGCTATATACCAGAGAGCTTTGCCACATGCTTGAAAACAATATTCTGCCACTTATCACAGTCTTGGGCCAGTCTTTCAGCTGTCAGGAGCAGTATATCAGTCTCAATCCTTCTTATCTGGTTGGCCCATCTCTTTCCTGGTTGTCCTTGATCTTGAATTAAATCTTCTTCATATGATTTCTCTACATAGCTGGAGTCTGGTAGTCAGGAAACATGTCCAAACCACATTAACCATTTTTTTTTTTTTTTTTTTTTTTTTCTTTTTCAAATAACATTGTTGATGGATCTGTTAATATTGTTCCACTTAATACAGAATTAACATCACCATTCGATTCCTTATAAGATTTTTACTCAAAGCTTTTCGTTGTATTATAGACAAATGTACTGATGTTTTTTTTTGTTTTTTTTTCCCCTCTCTTTTCAGCCGGAGATTGAAGACCTGTCAGATGAACTTTACGTTCAGCGTCATGCAAAATGTGAAACTCAAGAAAAAAAGCGATTTGTTTCCTTTTTTCAACATGGAAGGCGCGGCCATCGTTCAGTTCGCTCCGATGATACGGAGCCAGTCTCTCCTGAATCTGTGGGTGCTCTTGACAACAGTTCAATGATTGGTTCTCCAATTCATCCACCTCCCTCCTCATCATCCTCATCCTCTTTACGCCATGGACCCTGTGCTGCTGATACTTTGGTTTCAACACTCTCTTCGCAATCCCCTTCACCACTGCCTGCTTTGCTGCCATCACAAGACCGTTCCACGTCATCACTCCATCATCCTTCTCCTAATAATAAACTTCATTTAGAGTTAACAGAAAGCCAATCGTTACTCACGTTAGATGAAACGGACAAGATGAGACACGGCAGAGGCTTGTCTTACCATCAAAGAGCGATCGATTTAGAAGAAAGTGACAGCCCTTTTGCTACGACTAGTTTTAAGCAGCAGGAGCTAGCATCTTGTTTGAGATCGGATGGACTCGAAGAAGGCGTCTCCACATCTCATCTTTCATCACATTTAGTACATCGTTCTCAAAGCCCATTGCTGAGCAAAATCTCTCCAAATGCTGCAGCATTGTCTGCTCATCACTCATTAATACAGTCCTGTAGCCCTCACCCTTCTCCCATAGATAGTTCCTTTCAGCCTCGCCCTTTGACACCAACCACCTTTCACCCAACCACACACCTCCAAAGGTTCTGCGATGAACAGTTGGGCCGAAGGCGTTGTAGTTCTTTGTCAAAACACGAACGTTCGTTCTATGACGATGACGGTGACCTTTTTGACATGGTTGAGCATTCGACTGTCGAACCATGGATTCCGCGGACTTTTCCGTTGACTGAGGTAGAATACGAAACGATGCGAATTGAACATTGCAATGAGACAAAAAAAAACGTTGAAACGGTTTCCGAAACTTTACCTCTAGAGTCGAGGACGCCGGGAAGTAGTCATCCGTGTTCACCACTGCCGAGCAGTTCTTCTGCGTCTAATGCGGACGAAGATCCCAACGATCCAGAATGGAAAGTGATTGGTTCAAAGTCGGGCATAGTCCTTCGCTTGGCTAAAAGGTGACTTCAATTTTTATGGCTAGCAGCAATTTGGTGTGCTGCTACGAATAAGGATGCCGATGACGCTATTACTACTATTACTACTACTACTACTACTAGCACTTTTGATCTGGTAAGCATGCCACCTCCCGTCACAACCACTCTTATCGCAGCTCACATGAGCCTTTGTCGGAAACAATGGCTCATGGCTGTGTCGCTGAAGATAGTTGTGTGGCAACTGCATTATGCAGTTTCCTGGGCTAAAATGAGTCCGCGGATTGAATTGACGGTGTGAGTAGGCTGACATAAACGGGGGACAAAAAATAAGGGGCAGCCCAAAAAAGGAAATTGCCGCTGCTTTTTTTTTTTTTATTAAGCAGGTGGCTGGGAGTTGATGCCTCTACACCCCACCCTATCCCGCTTTCTCTTTCACCCGGCAGGTAGAATGTTCCAACCACAGAAATAAGAAACCAGATGAGAAATATTTCTATTAAAATGAAAACCTTTCCTGAAGTATTTTATTAGTTTGCGTCTCTTTGGTTGGTATATATTTTTTTCCTCTGCGATTCTCGGGTTAGGGTTCTCTGTTTGTAGTGTGACTGAAAGATGTCCGAGAACTGTCACCGGAAAATCGGCCCGATAAAAACGGGGTGGTGGGGGAAGGGACGGAGAAGAAAACTTCCTCAAAGAAATGCGACATGCTGATGAAGAATAAGCGTGTGATGTTTGCTTCATGACAAAGGCAACCGTTAGTGACTTTCCTTTTTAATTTCTTTTCTTCTGGTCACTCGGAAGGTCTAATATTTCGGCCTTTTCAGGATACCTACTTTTTCTTCTCTCTCTCCCTCTTGGCAATATCTCAATTTTCTTGCTGAATTTTATTTTATTTTTCTAAATTCTGATTTCTTTTCTAGGTAAGAGTACAGAATAGTTAACACTTGTAAACAAAAAAACACATAATTTATATAAAACGTATTAAAATGAAATTCTCTACCTCACTCAACTAGTCTTAATGTTTATAAAAATTTTTTCATAAAAATTTCTTCTCGACATTCAATGGTGGCCAACAACTGTAGGTATGGCGGCCGTTAGCTGTACTTTCGATTGTTGAAAAGACAGATTTTTTAGAAGGAAAAGTTTGAAATAAAAAATGTTAAACCTATTTGAGGCGAGTTAGGTAGAAAATTTCATTCTAATACATTTGATATATAAATTATGAGTTTTCTTTTGTTTTTTTAACAAATTCTCAAGTCTTAGCTATTCTGTATTTTTACCCTTTTCTAACTAAACTTTTAACGTTTGGTTAACAAATGTTTTCTGTGCTTGTACACAACTTGTAATTTTTACGACATACTGCTGGCAGTACATGTTGTCTGGAATCGTCACCATTTATTGCAAATATCAGCTGACATGCACACATACACAATTTTCATATTAAACTACAAAAAAAGCAAATAAAGTAACCGATGACTAAATGTGCCGTGCGCCATCCGTCTTGTTTTTCTGTGATTCCCTTTTTCAGTTGATATTAATTTTTTTTTTTTTTTAAATGGTTCGATTCTGTTTTAGAATTTTTAAGATGGGCATCGATTATTTGGATTGCCGTTCTCATCTTGAATGTTATTCTCACGTTTTGGCCGATGTGACCTCTGACCATCTTCGTGTGCGTGTTATCAAACTCTGGAAACTGTAGGGAATTTTGAAGTGAACGCTTTATTTAATACACGGGAGTAGTTTGTTCTCGTTCCGTCAGCTATGACCAGATAGAAGTCTTAAGTAATTCTTAATTGTATTCTTAGTATCGTCCGTATTGAGGATTGAACCTTCAACTTCCAGAAGACTGTCACTTAGAACTGATATAACTTAGCACTTTTATCCGTTACACCACTGGGCTACCTCCGTGGATTCCATAGTTCGAGAAGACGTACCTGAAGAAAGTTGGAGATTACAGCTGCCGAAACGTGAGAAAAACATCCAAGATGAGAATCGTAGTCGGAATAATCAAAATTTCTACTAAACTGATCATTTAAATCTGCTACATTTGCATTTTTGTTAGATATTTAGTTAGTATCTCTCGCGAGATTTCTGTTTTCTTATAAACCAACAAACTGCTAAATTTTAATTTGTCATTTCTTTAAAAGATTTCAATAACATGAGAGGAGGGAGGGGGGATGTGTGGGGTTCCTTTTCCATTATCTACATCTCTGTAATATCGATATAAAATCGTAACTGAAGTGATAATATTATCAGTTACATTTAGGAACTGCCAACTCGCTTGTATTTTTAGCGAAAATAACTTTCTCTTGTTTGAAATAAAATCGTATTTGCCAACTTTGATAAAACGATTGATATTTTTTTTTTTCTTTTGGTATGTCTTTGTCATCGGCACAACAGCAAATATTTTTAACATCGGCTTGATGTCCCAAAAAAAAAAAAAGGACCTTTGGGTTCGTCATTAAATTTTCCTTACATAGCAATGAATCGGAGCCTCTGTTGCTAGTTCAACTTTATTCCAATCAGTTGATGAGGAAACCGCCACTAAAAAAGATGTGGAGAAATGGGGCTGCATCGTTCAATTTCGCGCTGCATTTAGTGATTAATCAGTGGAGTTATTTTTTTTTTTATAAATTAAAAACTAAAAAAAAAAAAAAAATAAGGAAAAGAATCTTTTTTTTTTTTCTTTTTTTTTTTGGATGACAGTCTTTTTTTCCATCCAGTTTATTTGGCGATAAGCCGACCTAGTGACTCCTCTGGACTTTGTTGTAGCTTCCTCCAATTTAGCACTTTTAAGACTGCATTTCTTTATGTTGAAATTGCGAAATAGCAAATTAACATCAAAAAATAAAAAAAAATAAAACCTTTGGATTGGAGTTTGTTTTTCTATTTAAATTGTATTTTTATTTATTTTATTCTCTTTTCTTTAGGAAAAAAGTGATAATGTACAAATTATTTTTGCTGATAATGTAATTTGGGCATTTTTTTTCTTTTTTTTGCATATATACTAATCAAACTAAGGTTATTCTTGACATTAAAGTGTAACATTTCCTTGGTCAGTAAAAAAAGTCATTCTCGACTGAGGTAATTTTTATTTTTGTCACAATTTGGGAGGCGGGGGCTGGGGTTTTCCCCCCATTAAAGACTGACCTTGCATCTAACTTTGCCAAATAAATTTTGACTTAGGTTAAAAGTTGTTCCTTTTTCTTTTTTTTCAATGATTTGTAATTGTGAATAATTCCACCTTTTGAATAATTTTTAAACTTCAAATAAAAATATTCTGTTTCATTAAGTTTTTAATCATTTTAACTTTAAGATTTCCAACACCATGAACTGAAACTTTCAATTTCTTTTTTTCAAAATTCTGTTTCTAATTTTTTGCTTATTTTCTATTCTTTATAAAAAGGCAATAAATTTATATTAAGATAAGTTATAACAGAAATGATTTTTTAAGATGGATCATTTTTGCTGCAATCATTTAACTTCAATTTCTTTCCTTGCTTGTCTCTGCTATTTATCTCCATTTCAACCATTTTGTCATTGGATTTGGATTTTTATAACTTAATTCAATCTGAAAATGCATCAAAATGGTAGACCTAAAACTAAAGAGACAAAAAAAACTACATTAAATAGTCACTCATAAAATTTATAAAGGTATTTTGTTGGATTTTCAAAGTCGAACCCAAATAGCATTTAAGCTGACAAATCAAACTTTGCTTCTGACTAATCAATTAAAATTTATTGTCTTATTTCTGCATTCATAATTTAGATCTAAAAATTTTTTGCATTTTATTGGACACTTTACATTGAACTCCCAAGAATGTATACAGGTACAGTTAAGTTGAAGTGATCGAAGACAAAATTGCATATTCTAAATAGAAATGGAGGGAAGAATGTATCAGGCATGTGTATGCAGTGTGATAATGTATGGAAGTAAGACCTGGCCAGTGAGGATTGAGGACATACGTTGCATGGAGAGATATGATGAATGTGTAATGTGAGTCTTAAAGACAGGCTTAGATCTGAACAGTATAGGAAGATGTAGTTTGGTCACATTGAAAGAATGGTGGAGAGTGCTTAGGTTAGTAGATGTAGACCAGTTGAAGTGGCATGGGAGGAAGTAATAAGGGTAGACTTGAAATATAAATCAAGACCTGGCCAGAGATAGGTTAGTTTTAAAGTCAATTTAATAAAAACTGTCCAATACAAGCCAACATGTTCAACCGTCTGTTCAAAATGCTAACATATTTCAGAATATAACAACAATATGGTAAATCATACAAAATTCACGGAGATAAATAAACAATGTTAACTAACATAAATTTTTATTAACAATAAAGAACCAATGTAAAAAAATCAAAAACAAGTTTTCATAAAGCTATAACAAAATGTTTAAAAAATATATGATCGAAATGGAGTTTTCTGATGACGTCAACTAAAATCAATATTTCTAATATTCTTGATTAAAATATACAACATCCACATTATATAGCAATTGACCTTTGTGTCTTTTCAGATTTCATAGTTTCTGAATTTCTGTAATAAGCTGGATGTATTTTGGGGTGTCGTCACATTCAGGTTTGGAAAATCTGAAAGGAAGGATACTTGATTTAGATTTAAATTTTTATTAAGTTCATATCTTTGTATAAAATTGACTTGGATATAAAATGCTGAAATGAAATAATCCTCAGATTTAAATGCAGTATATGAACCTGAGGGCACGTTGGCTGAAAACTCCCACCCCCTCTCCCCAAAAAAGGATATAAAATAACAAAGGATCAATTCAGCGGCATTGCAGAAAAGAAATCTATTAAAATGTTATGGTGTTTTGGAGTTAGTTTGTACACAAATAGAAACGTGATTAGTGACAAAAAAGGAATAAGTCGAGTATACACTACTAAGGCAGTAGTTATTACAATGTCAATATCTGGTTAATTAGTTTAGGAGTGAATCCTGTACATATATACACACACTTAACATTATATAAATAGATTATGAAAACCAATGAGCTCTACATTTGAAATATATACTGTTAAGACATTAACAGCAAGAACTCATCTTCTTAAAACAATGGAAAAAGGCATTTCTTTCTAGGCATCAATTTCGGCTGAGAATCATTCCGTCTCATTAACCCTTATCCTCAAGTGGCTCTTAGCCTTGATATGCGTCGAATCAACAGAAAAAAAAAATGATATAACTTTCCAAAACTTATCAAATGATAAATCCATTCCCATGTTTATAAGAAATAATCTCATGTTTGTTTGTGAGTTATGATTTTGCTCGTCAGACTAAAAGCAATGTCGACATTTCATAAAAGATGACCTGATTATTGGAGCTCATGCAATATCAGTTGACATGACGGAAATAGTTCTAATAATTAAAACAAAATAAAACTTGAAATCTAGAAGGTTCTGTCACTTTGTAAATTTCCATGAGAATTAAATTAAACATTTTTTTTTATGGAAGTCACTCCAGAAAAGCATGAAATCACTTGATGTAAGGAACGATAGATGATTAATGCAAAGACAGGAGATGCCACTCCGCTTGAAAGGAGACAAGATTCTTTCTAGAAAGGATAATGTCCACACCTCATATATATAACCTGATTTTTACTTAACTTTGAGGCATCAAAATCTATTCGCGGATGTGTCTGGAACATAACCCCGCGAATAATATAATATATATATATATATATATACACACACACACACATATAGAGAGTAGGCCCCCCCCCCCCCCCTGCTATTGCGTTTTTTTTGTCATTGGATTTAAGTATCTTATTTGTAAGTTTTACCGAATTTAAGAAGAAAATGTTAAGTCAATGCTTATGATGAAAATCTGGGAATTTTTGAAACCGTGAATAGCAGGGGTCCATATATATATTTATTTATTTTATGGAAGTTGTGCCAGAAAAAGCATGAAGCCACTTGTTAAAGAACCAAAGATGATTATGCTGCATAATAACAAAAAGGGAGAGGAAGGTAGAATCACTTTAAAACAAGGTAGTCTTTTAACTGAAGGTGTTAAGTTCAGAAACAAAATAATCTTAACCTAAAACCAAAACATGGTAATGACAGACCCAAATCATCCATGCTGGAATAACCTCAAAAGATACAAATCTTTGCACAACATGGCATCTGAGAATACCCCGACATTTAACGATTGCTGATGGAGAAGGGGTTACCTCTAAGTTTGGTCGCCTGTACTATCACCTGGGAAAGTGCCGACCAAAAAAGCACTGACCTCGACCTCTACCAAAGATATTTAACTACCTTCGTTATCTGTCAGTTATCAAATAAAGCAAGCCTGAAAGAGACACCACCACCAGTGTTCAATCTCCAAACACCATAGCTAAAAGGTAATCCCTTCAAGAGCCTAATAGGGAAGGGGAGAGGTTACAAGGCTGGCTGACAAAAAAGTCTACACCTAAATAAACAAAAATAGAGGGGGGGGGGGTTATAATACAGTTGTTACCTTTTGTTTTGTTGATTTGAGTTGACTCAATCATCGATTTTGGTTTGGAGTTGGCCCAGTGCAAAGACTGAAAGAAAAATAAATAAATATTTAATATACCTCTTTTTTCTTAAAATACACAACACGAAAAATAGAATCTGTTTAAAATGTTTGTAAAAAAACAAAAACGCACCCTATAAGATTTTATTTTATTATGCATTCTGCTCTCGTAGGGAGGCAAGTAAATAGTGACAAAAACATTTTAGAACAAAAATTCTGCAATGTTTCGTTTTATTATAAAAGTTTTGTAAATAAAAAAAACGCATCCTACATTAAAAATAAATATTTCTTAAAATAAATCTTTCCCTGTATTAAAAAGCAAGTTTTTGAAGAAAACCCCCAAAATACAGCGTTTTTATTCGTTTGTTTACAAAAAAACGGTATGGTCAACCAGTGTAGATCGAATTTCGACTCTTCATTTTTTCAATTTCCAGGTTTTTGTTAGTACGCGGATATGTAGTGTACGCAAACTGTTGCGAACAAAAGGATTCAAGATGGAGACTAATGGACAGCCAATCCTCCATCAACAAAAAATAGTGAATTATGTGTGCCGGTAATGAATGATGAAGCCTATAGCGACAGTGATGACGACAATAGTGAAGATCAACATGTCTCGGTAGAATCACTTCAAGAAGCTACTGAATTAGCTGTACCATGTCTCAGAGGGAGCCACAGACAAAGGAGGCTGCCTCGCAACTGCTGTGTGTGTGATGATGAGAACAGGGGGGAGTGTAATGGACCGAAGCCATCACCCCCCCCCCCCCCCACACATAAACGATGCTGTGCTGTGCATGAAATTTGCATAGCATCCAGGTGAATTGATAAAAAAACAGGATTTGAAAATGAAAACAGAATGAGCTGGAAAGCGGCAGAAACGACTAGATTGTTAGACGATTTTGTTTTGTGCGTTGCTTTTTTACAGAGACTCCTGGGGAAAAGGCTGAGAGGAGGGTCAAAACAAACGTGATTGGATACACTACAATCTCAAGACAGCCGGACTTCAGTGCGACCAAACCTTTGACTGTGTACGGTGGAGAAATAAATGCAGCGTGGACCTCACCGCATGGGATAAGCACAAAAGAAAATAATGATTATGAAATTACTTACGGAATGCATGTGACTATTGTGCGAATTCCACACTTCAAACGGCATATGAAGACCAGCATTTAACCATTTATCATATTTCATCCGCGATTCTTCACACGTTAGAATGTCTTTGGCAGCCTGCATTTTGGCAAACTTCTCGGCTAAAAAAGAAATCGTTAGACACATTTTTTGGAAAATCTTTTACACATTTTTTGTGTTGAACCAAATGTATATTGAGCACCACAATTACGCTCGCAAATCTGATGTCACGCAAAGGCCATGCCTTTCCAAACATAAGCAAAACATGTATTTTCGAATTGATTTGCTCTCAAAATATTTTTTCCATTTCAAAAATCTGAAATGTATATTTACTTTTTACAATATATGTATTTTTTTCTTCTTAAATGTGACCCGTCGATTGAGCTTGGGTTAGATTATTTGATTCGTGATACAGTGAGTTTGCAAAGCCAGTTAAATTTAAGAAATAAAAAGGCAAGATCCAAAATTAGTCTTTCTGCTCTCTCTATTAAATAGTATTAATACCTGTGGGAATATTCCCAAAGGTTAATGACTATTTCAATCTTCAATTAGTTTTATTACCTTTGATTGTTAATAAATGGAGAGTAATGGGAGTGAGAACTATAGACACTGTATAAAAAAGGGCGGGGAGGTGACTCAAAAAACATAAAACGAGCGAGGGTGAGAATAATAAACAGAAACTTAGTAAGAATGGCTGACTTACTGATTAGAATGATTAAAATGGATCAAAAAGAAAAAAAATGACTTAATCCCAAAACCAAGGAATATTTTAACATGTATTTTGTGTGATTAGAAAAAATAGAAGAAAAAAGCCTTAAGGAAACAAACGTTGATTAACTCGGCTTTAGTCTAATTAGACAAAGTTAATTTCATCAAAATAGAAATAACTATTTTGACACAAAATTTTTGTTTTACAATTTTTGAGATGAGGATTGATAATTTGGCTTATTCTCACAACGTTTCGGAGTGCATCGTTTCGAACTTGGGAGCCAATACAGAATTTTAAACTGAACACTTTATTTAATTCACAGGCTCAGCTATTTACTAGACATTTAGAGAAGATTAATCCTCACTACAGAATAACATAAAAATTAACATGGTCATGACTGATTGAACGAGAACAATCTACCTCCATGGATTAAATAAAAGGTTCAGTTAAAAATTACTTATAGGTTCTCCAAGTTCAAAATTAAGAAGATGTCACACATACAACTATTTATCCCTTAGACAGGATTCAAGCTGACCCTAAAGTGATACCTCGTTAATCATACTGTATGAATATACTGTTAATTAGTACGCTTTCTCCTTTATAAGATAATTTTTCTTTTCCACTTATATTTCAAATAAAAACGGAAATAGAAAAGATTGCAAAAAGGATTCAAAAACCTGATTGAGAGTCGTTAGGATTCTTGTCGGGATGATACAACAAAGCTCTGACTTTATACTCAGTCATAATTTGTTCAACCTGCAAAAGAAGAAACAATTTTTAAAAATAGAATCAAAGTTTATTTTTCAGAATTTTTGAGATGAGGATTGATAATTTGTATTATTTCGACTACTATTCTCACCTTGGTTCTTTTTTTTTTTCACAACATTTCGTCCGAATAAAACCTCTGACCTTCTTCAGCTACACTTTTTGAACTTGTGAATCTTTCTGTTCAACTCGGGAACCTGTATGGAATTTTAAACTGAACCCATTATTTAATTCACGGAGGTAGATTGTTCTCGTCCCATCAGTCATGACTGTGGAAGTGTTAAGTGTTATGTTATTCTTAATTACTATCGACTGTTATAAAAAAATTAAATATATATCTAAAAGTGTTTTCATTTATCACTCCAATATTACCATGGGTTACTGTTATTTAAATCAATAATACAACATATTTTTAAATATATAGTACAAATCTTTAAAAAAACATAGAGCTGGTGTGGAACACGTCCACCCAGCTCAAGCCTACAGCCAAGAAAGAGGGCAAGGTTCGATTTAAATCTCGCACGTGTGTAGTGCAAGTCATTTTTGTACTTCATAATTGAAGAGTTAATTCCCTGGTTCCACAGTATAATTCAGGGGAGATAACTTGAACATGGTTAAAGGGAAATAACTCTGAATATACTGAGCAGACAAAAGTTAAATCAGCTAAATGTGAGGAAGGGAAAAAAGCAAAATGAAACCAGATGAGGAATGACATGAGAAAGCTTTTGCTAAATAGTAGGGTAGTTCACAGCTAAAAGCAGAGCAGATAACACATAATTACCCCCCCCCCCCCGCCTGCAGTGTCTGCTGTGCATAAACCCCAAATAAAATGCCAGCTGACTAACTACTAAAAATATTGTAGTTGGTCTAATTTTATTTCAAGCACGGTTAAATATTGTTTAGCTAAAAAGACCTTGCTGCTAATGACTTTGATTTCAGCTTTTCCAGTAGTTCAGCCTCACTCATCATCACAATTGGATGATCAACATGAACGGCCATCAATTTTATTATCCTCCAGTGAAGGTCTGGATGGTGTTCTCCTTCATTGCTGTTTCCATCCTCCTTGACGAACATTTTCTGTGACACTAACAATGCTGATGCCACAGTGTTTTTTTTTATATGTGGGGTGAGGGTGTCAGATTATTTGAGTTTTCTTACATATTAACTTTGGCATTATTTTATCTCATAAATGTTATCATTGTTAATTAATAGCATGAGAACGGATGCAAAGCGAAAATATTTACAGGCCACTAAATGGATATCGAGACATGGCATTTCACTTGCGTACTATATAGCGAAATCGCACAAAGTTAAGTATTATGGTTCATTTTGTGCAAACAAACAAAAACTACGTTAAAAATAACCAATAATCTAAAACAAAAAACTTATTTATGTTATTTAAGATTGGGTAATCATTACTATTACCGAAATAAATTACGTAAAAGGAAATACAGTTGGGAAATTTGTCAAAAACAATTTATTTTGCTTTACTAACTTATTTCTGACCTATTTGCATTAAAAATGAAAATTTTATAAAAGTTATAAGCTTTTAATACTCTTTGATTTGAGGAAAGTTGCCATTTTTGTTTACGTTACTAACTGGCAAAATGGCTACGGTGCTTATCCAGAATTATGGAGACATTCGAAAAAAATAAAACAAACTGAGGAATGTACTTATCACGGAATGAAAATATCCTATACCAAAAATCACGTAAATTAATAAAGTAGTTTTTCTCTTATAAAAGAAAAACAAATTTTATCGATAAACGAACTAGAGATAATACGAACTTTTGTGAAATAGATAAACCAAAAATGGGTACTCTTATAGATGACGCACCATGTTTCCGTGACTTCACGTCGTCAATGTTCCGGCAGGTCACAGAATCGCTCAAATGATAAATTACAACAAATCAAACTAAAATACATAAAACAACGAACGAACACACCATAGCTAAACAAGATGTTTATTTTTGCATTCCTTTTGCAAATGTTTTCCAGTTGCTATATTCTGGGACCACAGGTTTCAGGATCTTTGAAATTTCCATCTTGGAGCGGGGGAAAAAGTTCCAGTTCTTTGTGAAATCCAATACCTGCATTCATTGTTGGAGCATCTCCAGGAATATTGGTCTGCAAGACTTTTCCGGAACTTCAACCGACAGATGTGTTGACATTTATCACATTTTTGTTTTGCTAAAATAGACCTTTGCTGGCAGAACTCAATTAGTCTTTACGAGCTGACAGAGATTATAGAAATTCATTTTTGTTGTTACTGAACGCTAGGGACCTCCAATTGCATGTGAAGAACGGTGACGTCACTATTTCATGTGTACGTTAAGAAGTCATACATTCGTTTTGCTTTACCGATTGCAAAAAAAACTCTCTCAAATAAAGTTATACTTGTTTTAAAGTAAAATAGTTTAGTTAAAGGTTACATTATCAAATTCTGAAAGAAACCCTTCTTCATTGTCCGATGAAACTACGAAATTTTCTTGTTTTACGACACACGGGGTAGTGTTTACTAAACATCGCGTGAGACATGGCAAGATATTATCTATGTACGGATGAACAGAAGTGAAACAAATTACTTTACTACTATGGTGTAAACAAAATTAACGGTTTGTTTTAACCATTTTTTTCTTCCTTGAGACAGATTATTACTTTTTTTTTACTGAAAAAAAACAGAATTGCCTGAATAACTTACATATTCACTTTGGCGCTGTTTTACTGAATGTGGAAGTGCCGCGATTCCGAAACTTAATATATTAATATATATATATATATATATATATATATATATATATATATATATGATAAAAAGTATTATAAATATATAATAATAATAATAATAATAATTACTTTTGTCAACGTTTTTTCTTATTAGTGTTACTGTTTACAAATTAGCGTGCGGCGTGCACCAATTTTACTCTAAAAATGTATGCGCGTGGGACAATTTCACTTTAAAAATTGACGTGTTAATTATGGCTAGTATTGCGTTCCATAGTTGCGGCAAAATCAGTTAGTGCAAAAAAATTTTCTTACTTCTAGCAAATGAAGTAGTTTTTTCCAAGTACATAATATGACATCCGCCACAACTTTTGTCTTTTACGATTCATAATACTTCGGGCTATATTATATTAAAATATTTTGAAAAATTTCGAACACGAATATGTTCAAAAATGATGTTTAAAACCGATAAACTCGATCAATACGATCAAATGAATAAATGTCTCTGAAAATAAAAATTATTTCGTAAAACTTTTTTTTTTTTTGCATTTCAATAAATCACAGTATATTTTATTGAGAAAAGGTAAAAAAAAATTCAAAACATAATAATATTGCTTTTATTTCCACTTTTTATTTGTGCATTCACGGACCAGTTTACTAAAACAGTTTACATAAAATTTAATAAAATTAATCCAATGTGTTTTTTAAAAGAGTTTAGTTTTATATAAGAAAAAAAAATCGCCGGATGACAATATATTTCGTTCAATATTTCATAAAATGAAACAGGGGGGGGGGGGGGGGAATCACGTAAAAAAAATATTTTCCCTAATATATTTTAGGAAAACAGCATTTTAAAGATAAATTAGTCCTATAATGAATAAGTATTGAAAATTTCGTGAAGATCTGGCCATAACTTGATTTATGCGAGATTTATTAAAAATGTGCCTATCACAGCGCACATAAATGCTTATACATAAGAACGTTAGTTTATCACGTAAAAAAAAGTACACAACATTTTAACTTCACATTTTCATGAGTTTCGTATGCTGGAAAAAATTCTAAAAAATCATCAGCAGTTTATTTAATGTATCCTCTTTTGAATGGTAAAAAAGTTTTGTTGATAATCTTAATCTAAATTAAAGTTACATCGTGTTATATATAGGGGGGGATAAATAGTTCACAACCAATTGGAGGTCCCTACTGAACGCGATTAATTTCTTCCAAAAGTTATCGGCTGCTTGCGTTAGTCTGATTGACTAATGCCTGCTGCAACCTGATTGGTTAATAGTTTAGTTAACTCTCGGGCGCTTCCGAGACCTGCCCGAACGTTGACGACGCGAAGTGCGTATCTATAAGAGTATCCAAAAATGCCGCTGATACATCAACATTACCCGTTTATCGGTAAAATTAAATTTTCTTTTATAAAAATAAAAAAAAATACTTGATTAATTTACATAATTTTTGGTATACGATATATTCATTCTGTGACAGATACGTACACCAAACAGATATTTCTCATTTTATTTATTTTTCGAATGTCTCCGTACTTCTGGATAAGCACTATCCCGTTCTGAGTAAAAAAAAAATAAATAAATGGCACTTCTGCAGTCTTTATGAAGCAGCAGATTTTCTGTCCTTCTACTGAAAATAAAGGGAAGTAATTCAACCGGAAGTGACTTATTTACAACCTAAAAAAAAAAATGCAAGACTGGTTTGTTTTTGGGTAACAATTAACAATTTCTTTTTTTTATTATATGAAGTAAAAAGATTTTAAATAAAAAACCCTAACCCTAACATTAAGAAATCAGGCGGTGTGCCTGTAAAAAATCTATTGATTTTTGCGGCTGGTTCCTCCGTGAGCATTTCCAAATAAATCCATCACTTCCATTGTGGCTTGCCATCTGCATCTGTCTTTGACATGACGGACATGTCCGACTGCAAGAAATCAGGCGATGTGCCTGTAAAAAATCTATTGTTTTTTGCGTCTGGTTCATTAAATTACCAATGTCGCGAAGATTCAACTCATTTAACTCTATTTTCTAAAAACTAAATTCTACTTCAACTCCCGGTAAATTCAACTTCCGGTGAATTCTGAATGAATGGTACTTGGAGAAAAAAAAACGGAACTCTTCAATTTCGATTTCTTAATCGGCAGCTGCTTCATAAAGACTGCAGAAGTGCCAAATAAATAAATAAAAGAAGCGGATTTCCGCTTTTTCTGATTTACAAAAAAAGCGGAATTCCGCTCCATCATACTTACTGTAGAAAGTTGAGTGCATCCAAGCAGTGAATAATAATTGTCATTCGGGTTGTTTTCATAGTTAAAAATTGCATCGATATTTGCCATATTGTTTTGAAATTGTCTTAAACAATTTTTGTTCTGCTTCGATCAAAACAAGAAGTGTGGATTCACTCACAGATTAATTACTAATATGATATTCGTATACGAATACATAAAAATTAGAAGTAATTTAGAACAGAAACACGACTGGTCAAATGAAGAATCAGAAATTATATTTAAAGAAGCCCGAAAAAATATTTGAAAATTAACAGCTTAAATTACAATATCATCAAGGAAGTTCTTCAGATGATAAAACGTTTTCCAAACATTAACGAGATGAATAGGTATTTAGAATTTGGTCGCATTTTCGGATTTTGTTATAAACTAATTAAGATGAATATCAGATAGAAAAAAACGCTTTTTAACATTTAAAATAAAATAGGTAAACAACATCGAAATTAAAAATTGTTTAATAATAATTACGAAACAGCGGCGATTTGTATTTATTTAATTAAATGCGTATGTACGTTTGTTCTCGATAGTGTGCCTGTATGGTAATTTTTTTAGCTAACGCGTGTGTATCTATTGGAGCGTGTGTTTGTCTGTACTCAGATACGTGTGCGTGTGGATGCGTGCGTGCGCTCGCTTTTTGTACATGCGCAAATCAGTGACCAAACATGGCTGCCAAAGATAGTGACGAGACGGTGGCGATGTTTTCACCTAAACGTCCGCGTATCGAGTCCGATGGCGTTTTCGTGCCACATCGAGCCTGCAGTATGGCGGCGGATTCGTCGGTTAAGACTTCGAGCCCGTCGACGGAAGCCATGGCCGCCCCGTGTTTTAATGACAGGCCATCTTGTCTCGATGTCGGAAACGCGAAGTCTCAAGTCCACCATCACCACGACGGGGAAAAAGCGAAAACCCAGATAACGAATAATAATAATAATAATAGTAATAATAATAATATTGGAGCGGATCCGAGGCAGCAGTCGATGGAGGAAGAGGAGGAACGACGGAGTGACGTACGCAATCGCACGAATACAAACGACGAGACTGGAGATGTTGGGGAGGAGCTCGAAGGCCAGAGAATACAGGGGCCGACGAGAAATAATAAATATAACTCCGAACAACAAATGTCATTAAACGAAATTTCAGGTAAAAAGAACTTTATTTGTAAAAAAAATTTTTTTTTTATTTATTTAATCCGAATGAAAACATTAATTTCGCATGCGCCCCTGTCGTATCGAAGAACGCCATGTTCTTTGATACGACAGGGGCGCATGCGAAAATTATTGTTTCCCCATTTTTATTTAAAAACAAAATTAAATCAATATAAAAACAAATTTTCTAACACGACCCTGTTGTATCCAAGAACGATATGTTCTTTGATATGACAGAGGCGCGTGCGAAAATGTTTTTCTCACTTGTATTTTTATTAAAAACATTTTTTTTTTCTAGAATAGTAACCCCAGAAATACATTTTGTTTTGGTTTAGAAGCTCAAATAAACCATAATACTCGACCCTTCTTCAATAATTCTAGCCTGGAAATTACTTTCTAAATTCGACAATTTAAAGGCTTCAAAAACACCATCGAATGTCTCAGTCTCCGATGTAAACATCGTGTTGGACGTGTTTAAAAAGAAAAAATATATATATTGAAAACAAAACATGTCCGACATGATGTTTACGTCGTTAACTTGAAATTCGAAAGTGATTTTGAAGTTTTTAAACTGTCGGATTTAGAAAGTAAATTTTTAGGCTAGAATTATAATTATTAAAGTTTATAGACGAAAAAGTCGGGTTATTATTAAATTAATAATATTATTATTTTTTTTAATTTTGTGAAAGAAAAAAACTATTTCTCAGCGGAGCAATTATTTTAGAAAAGAACCTGTTTTATTTATTAAATTTTGAATGTAGACATTTTTTATTCGAAAGTTGTGAAGCAAACAATTGCACGCACACACGCACGTATTGTGTTTACGTGCTGATTCTAATGCGTGTGTGTTCTAATTTGTGCGTCTTGACGGGCACTTGTTTACCCCGACCCCCTAATCACCCCCTTCCTTTTTTATGCGATTGTTGAAAAAAAAAATTGACTTTATGATTTTGTTTAAATGTTGTTTTCTTTTCTACGTTTTGATCGCTTATTCAAATTCAAATATATTAATGAACTTATGTTCATTATTTACAAAATATTTACAAAAGTGCTCAATAACCAGTAAAGCATGACTATACCAGTGTTTATATATATATATATATATATATATATATATATATATATATATATATATATATATATACACACTGGTCTGCTTTACTGGTTATTGAGATATCATTCTTTGGAAAGCCTGGCTTAAGGGAATAAAAATAATAAACATTCTTTTGTTGAATAACTGAACATGAAATAGATTTGTCATTCTTACATGTTTTATTTCTTCTTTTATATATATATATAAGATATATACCAAAACATCGACTGAAGAATCGGTTACATTCGTGAAACCGAAGGTATCGATGGAAGACTAGACTAGTGCATAGTGTCATTAGAAATAATAAAAATATATACGTGCTGTTGCACAAGTAATCGAGCACTTTTTTTCTCTTATACCAAATTACAGTAATAATTCGCTGAGCCATAATGATACCAGCGGTTTCAAAGTAGGTAGTAAATCTGTCCCATTGGCTTATTTGGTCAAGGCCGTGTTTGTTTATGTTTCTCTTTTTACTTGCATTCTTTTCCTTCTTTTAAAACAGTTTATGACTTTGAAACAACGCAAAAAAGTTTTGTTTATAGTTTTATCTTTTTAAAAGTAAATATTTATTTCCTAAAACAAAACAAAAACAATTGTTTTGTTTTTTTAGTTTTTGGTGTCGAATTCACTGGAGAGAGAAAAGGTAGATTTGTATTTATTTAGTTAATTTTAGTTAAATGTACAACACAAATGTTTTTGTTTTTTTGTTTCACTATTTAAATTTAAAAAAAAAAATGAACCCATGGAGCAATTTTGTTAATTCCTATTTCAGTCACGTAAATTATTTAGTGAAATTTCTGCCAAACAACTTATTTTTTACTTAAACCATGTTTTAATAAAAAAGTAACATTAAAAACATTAAGTTATAGCAAGTTTCACCGTACACGTGAAATGCCAAAATGAAAACTCGACCAGAAAATATAGTCGCTATCTTTATAAACAAAAAAAGGTCTAACTAAGGAAGACGATAGCTCAAGTCCATAATTTTCTTGTTAAGAACAGGAAATCTTTTTTTACTAAAAAAAAAAAAAATTGGTTCCTGTCTCTATCTAGAAAATTATGAACCTATAGCCTAGTTTTGACTTGTTTATAAAGATGGCGACTGTCTTTTTGAGAAACTCTCTACAACTTTGTGTTTTTTATTTGACTAAAATGTGGTTTAAATAAAAAATAAGTGTTTATTCGGAAGAGTAACCCAGCCCTGATTTATACGTTTAGCTTTTATAAGTATGGATGGCCGGTAAAAATCTAAAAAAGTTTTTTTTATTTATATTAAAAAAATTAAATAAAATTAACGTCATGGAATTTTTTTTGAAGAAATTTTTTTATTTATTAATACTATGTAATTTTTTCGGCAATATACTATATCCGTAGACATTATGAAATAAATTATTTGTTGACACAGAAAAAATACATAAATTTTGAACAAAAAACAAATTATTTAAAAATTTCATGACATTAATTTTATTAACTTATTTTTTTAGTATTAATAAATAAAAATTCATATTTTTAGACACAAAATATTTTTCTTCAAGAAAATTTTTTCCCCGAAATTATTGTCCTTCCGACCATCCATACTTACAAAAGCTAAACGTATAAATCAGGGGTGGGTTACTCTTCCGAATAACCAAATAAGTTGTTTAGGCTTAATGCCGAAACCCATTTCACACTAAATAATTTACGTGACTGAAATAGGAATTAACCCAGTAAACTACAAAAAGAAAAGAAAAAGAAAGCATCCCCCCTTCAAAATTCTGAAACTCCCTTCTCGTGATGAGGGGAAAGTCACAATTTTCTTAGATAGACCAGCAACAAGAATTGGACGCTGTGGAAGTTCTGCCACATCCACCCTGTTCAGTCCAGACATTGCACCATCTGACTACAGTCTATTTATGAAGAGCCGTCAATTTGAGTTTCTATCTATGGGAGATAACCCAAATAATTCTAAACCAACATTATATATATATGTTTCTATCATTACAACTTTGTCAAGTGAATAATGTCGATGCGACAACATATACAAAATATAGAAATTCAATTAAAAAAGATTTTTTCACAATGAAATGAGTAAAATCAAATTGAACATAATTGACGGAACCAAATTATAATGTGCGTACATTTGTACATATGTTGTCAATCATGAAATAGCAAGAATTAAATTTTTTTTAAAAACATGTTTCATCCCAAACAAGGCATGCTGCCACTGTAGACGTAAGGGGCTACTGAGAATTAGTGAAAGTTTTGGGGGTCATCCTAAATTGGGAGCTGTGCAGCGAGATACTTATTTGTTTAAAATTTCTGCATGTCAGGGAAACCGAGAGCAGGGAGGGAGTTCCAAAGGCCAGCAGCTCTAGCAAAGAAGTTATTGGAGTAGAAGGTTCTCCGGCATCTGGGGACCTCCACAGTGAATGGATGGGATTTAGCTGATTGTCGGGTTGATCAAGTGTATTTACGTCGAGGGGGCACTAAATTATTAAACTGTTATTAAATTAACATACGGCATAATCCCGTTGATATTCCAATTCTCATTAGATCAAAGTTAAGCAACATTGAGCCTGGTCAGTACCAGATGGGTGGCCATTTGGAAATACCAGGCATTATATGTGGGCGTATGGTTGGTGACACCTCCCTGCAAAAACAGATTGAGGTTTGACAACTGCATCATCATCATCATCATCATCATCGATTTAACATCTGCTTTACATGCTAGCATGTGTTGGACGGCTTTTATAAATTGACTTCCAAACCAAACTCTCTAGCCAGGTTTTACATCTACTGAAACAAGAACTCTTCCATTCTTTTAACATGGCTATACCATCAAAGTCTCCTGTTCTGCACACATCTCCCTATACTGTTTAGATTAAAACTTCCTCTGAGGATATGACGATGCAGATAGAGGTTAGCCTCCGTGTAATATCTACCATTTCTCAATGTGAGAAACATGAAGTTGTTGTACACAACATGTAGTGATGGTGAGGATGATGATGAGGATGGATGAGCTTAAATTTTCAATTTAATTTCATGTTTACTTATAACTGCTATCACCATGCCGTGGTCAAGTTGAGCTGGCTTCCTCCTCGGCCAGTACAGCATCTCTAACCATCGCAACTCACTTTCGCTGATCCTTAGCTAGTTCACATGATATGGCTAGCTAATCCCATCCCTTAGTTCAGGATCGGCGAAAGTGGGCTGCGACTTTTTTCAGACGTCACCCAGCAGTATTAGGGTCGCAACCCAGCTAAAGCTGCTCTGGTAAAAATTCAGGTGGTGTCTGTTTCGTCAATCAGTAACCTTGGGTCATTCTGTCTCTGCGTCTGTGGAGAATCTCTGGCAAACAGGACGTTTGCTAGGGTAGGACTTGGGACCCTTTCCATAACAAAATCCCAAAGAAACTTTTTTGGTGAGCATTTAATTTTGTTGACAAAACTTTGGTGATTCTGGTCTTTGATTTTGTTGTTTTTCTATTTTTGATTGTACTGAGATTTTAAAATCTAAATGTTTGTGTTTTTCAGAGGAAAAAGAAATGGACAACAAAAATCTGTCTTTTTCTCATGATCCAGATATGAATAATCAGGTAAGTTAACGATGAATTTAAGCCCAAATTTCCTTTTGATATAAGAAAAAAACGGTAAAAAATTCCTGATTTTATCAAAACTGTTGCTTTTCATGTTTTACGTATCGTTTTGAATATCTGAAATAAGGTCCAGTTTTTGAACCAAATAAAACTGACTTTTCCATATGTAGATTTATGTAAACAGCCGGAAAAAGCTGAATACAAATGAACCGGCATTCCAACAAAGAAAAATAATTAAACAATTTTTAAAGCAAGAAAAACACTCAGCATATTTTATTTTTATGAAAATGTATTGATTTTTTGATGAAGAAAATTAATGAAACAACTTAACAAAAATTTTTTTACAAGAAAGTTAAATTAAAAAAAGATTTTCTTGTTTTCGAGAAATATTTCAAATTTAGTCATCGTAGAAAAAATGCACCCACTCTTAGAGATGTCTGCATTCTGCATTGGCAAGAATATTGATCAGGCAAAATTCGATCAGTCCTTCTGTAGAGTGAATCGCCTGTCCATACGCAATGAAATTCATTATCGCTTTAATCAATTGCCTTAACGTGTTGTCTACCTGCCAGAAAATTGGATAAGCACTTCAGCATCTTCCGGCTGTTTGCGTAAACAGTCGGAAAATAATATAATAGCAGACATACCTGTTACCCGTTGGGTTAATGCCCGTATTATTTTGATTTTGCTCGAAAAATCATAAATTGTGATTTTTCTGTTAAAACATTCTTCTTACATAGCTAAAAGTAATAAGTCCTCTTTAATAAATCTGAAGTAAAGAGTCCTATTATTTTGATATCTAATTTACATATGTGTTTACAGTGTGTATGAACCCACTATGTAAATTAGTTGAAAAGAGAGGCTCATAGAGACATTAAGAAATATTAGAGAATGTTTGAATCAACAGAGAGTGAGACGAGCCGAGGCAGATAGGTGATTTGTGCAGTTAATTATGAATTACGGCTAATCAGAACAATTAAACCAGAATCTTGTTGTCTGGGTTTGTTATAAATTATAAATATTTAATTAAATGCAATTATATATTTAAATCCATAAAAAGTGTATCTAGAATTTTATTAGCAATGGAGTCAGTCCTGAAATACTACAACAAGTAATGGAAGTGTGAATCGGGGTCTTCCAATTGAGATTGGGTTACGCAAAACCGGAATGAACAAAGGACCGTTAGATCTTTACAAAACGGGAAGGAACAACAGATGCAAAGGACAAAAATAACAGAATCACCGGAAGCATGAACAGGCGGTTACGGGAGAGGTTCACCCGTCCATCAACGTGACATACACAGAAGACGACGGATGAAGAAACAAGTTTCGTCCGCTTATATTACACTTATGCAAATACTGTCAATAATTGGCTACTGAAACGACTCCTCTGTATAACCCTATACCACAAAGTAGTCAATCGTCATGACTATTTATTTAAAACTCAGCCTGGCTTGTTTATAAAAAGAAAATTACTGTCCAACCACAAACACAGTACACAAGACAACAGTGCTTCACCCGATGAGGACGACGCATCGCTACCGGAGGCAGAGGCCAATAAACTTCACGACAAAATGTATTAACATTTCGATTTCCTGATAATTTTACTGAAATAAAACCTGCATATTTATGTTTGTTTTCCTTTTCTTCTTTTCTGTTAGGATGATGATGATGATGATCTTGATAATGTAAGTGACATTAGTGATTTCGCAGGATTGGATGAAGAAGCCTGGAGGCCAGTTTCAGGTTTGTTTTCAAACACTTCTCTTTTTTATTTTTTTTCATTAAAAGATATTTTGGCTTGTTTGCCGGGACCTTGAAAATAAGGATTCCTTTCTTTTTTGGCTGGTCAGTCTATATAAAACCATTTATGAAGGATTTGATTGGTTGGTCGGCATGTCACCCGTCGATGGACAATTTTGTGCCCAAACCGTACATATGTTTTGGAGACAATTGGTTTGTGTTGCGTTTCAACCTTGTGTCATAAGTGCAGAAAACCAAGTTGCCGTAATCGTTACAGGAGCAGTAAAGTCCACAAATTGTATTTATATCCTGCTAGCTGCCTGTTCTCCTTGTACGGGCCCCTGCGCGATCCTTTCCAGACTGAGGGCTTGCTGCCTGTAATCAAAGCTCCTTATTTCGAAAGGACTAATGGACTGATGGAAGACAGAAGAGGTGTATTCGATTTGATCTTAGTTCCAAATCACTATTAATTCCTACAGTCTAGCAATCTTCACCTCGAGTTCATCAAGTTGACCTGGGCTGACCCTTCGTTTCCTGTTATTCTCAACTGACCATTTTATACGCCAATGGGTCGACTCGCCCAATTTGTAGATTAATACATTTTGCAAGCATATGTTTTGTAAACATGTAGTCGGTAAATGATACTTTCGATTTAACTCAGATGTGGCTCTAACAGGTACTACAACTCCCCGTTGACCTGGGAGTCAAGGTAACTAAGGGTGACTCCACACTCCCCAAAGCTCCCAAATTGGGGGATCACGACTGGATGCATTTTTTGTGTCATACCCAAGAGGCTTAATTAGTTGATAGAGTTGGGAAATAAGGTAGGCAGAAAAAAGAGGGGGGGAAAGATGGATTGTGATGGGGTGTCTGAGACAGTCGAATGTCGTACCCAGGACATATTTAGCTCATAGATGGGACCCTATCCCAGTTTTATAGTGACATTGCGTTAAATTTATCTGCATAATTGAATCATAATTGTTTTTTTTTACCAAATCCAAAGTTTGAATCTTTTCCATAAAAAAAAAGTTTAAAATGACTATTTTTTTTTTTCCCCCCCCGCAGGTCCATTAAACTGGGTCCAACGCCAAATGAGTATCGGCCGAAATCCGCGAATGCTGTTTAAAGAGTTAATCTCCCCTGACACATTCATTCCACCAGATTTAGATGAGATGACTCTATGGGGGTTGCTTGCGAATTTCATCACAGAACCCCCGAAGCGCAAAAAACTGAATAATATTAATACTATCGATGATGTTGTACATTTATTGAAAACTTCAAAGAAGATTATGGTCTTGACTGGAGCCGGGGTAAGTCATGTTGAATTTTAAATCTTAAATCTTTGCTCAAGCGAAACAAAATTTTATTTTTGGTTAGTCGTCATCATCAGCATCATCGTCATATTTAGTTTAATGTCTGTTTTACATGCTGATATGTGTTAGACTTTTAGAAATTGGCTTCCAAACAACCTTATCTCTAATGAGGTCTTCATTTCTCTCTCTCAAATACATCCTTATCACTTTCTCCCATGTTTTCTTTGGCCTTCTCCTCTTAACTGACTTTGCTACCTCAACTGTTTTACATCTACTAACCCAAGAACTCGCATCCATTTTTTTCAATGGGACTAAACTAGCTGTCTCCTGTTCTGTCAACATCTCTCTTTAATGTATAATCTTCCTCTGAGGTCATCAGATCTAAGCCTGTCTTTAAGATTCACATTACACATCCATTGTATCATTCTCATATTATTTTTCTCTATGCAACACATATCATCAACCAGATTTCACTTCCATACATCATCAAATTGTGAACACATGCCTGATAAACTCTTCTCTTGTTCAACAGTAGTAACACCCTGAACTTACTCCATCCACTCCTAATTCTTTCTATCACATTCACACCTTCTCAACCCTGTGCTCCATTGGTATCACCAAGGTAACAAAACTTCTCAATAGCCTCAATAGCCTTGCTATCCAAATATACTTTCTCCACATCTGAGTTCTCATCCATCTCCATTGTCTTACACTTCTTGCACTCAAATTATTAACCTATCTCTAATTCCATTACTCTTCTTCTGTACCCAATGCTATTAATATAGTTTAACGTACTTAATATATTTAATATATACGCAAACATCAACAGCCTTAATATTGTGATTAATAACGAAGACTCCTGTTAAATGCTCCTGGTTGACTTGGAAGAGGTGATATTCATTCTTTTGTTTCTTTAGTGACTTGGGCAATTACTCGATTAACAGTGGGAAGCAGAATCCTGAAATTTATGGCGATTGGTGCTGAATAAATCCACATTCCGATTGGCCCACAATATATGGTCCACAATATGGCCTCTCTGAAATGCTGACAATTCCTTCTCTTTAGTTCTGTTGTCTGTGTACAGTGTGTCCTAAAAAATGTGACATGCGTGTGTCCTAAAAAATGTGACATGCGTGTGTCCTAAAGAATGTGACATCATTTCGCAAGCCAATATTTTTTGCAATTCTTGTTGAGATAACCTCAAATTTTCACAGAATCGATAGAAACAGATGAAGATTTTATATTTTATATAAACCATGCAAACCTTTTTATTTCTTTTTAGCACCTACTTTTTCAGGTTGTTTAAATGGAATTGCCTAAAAAAAATTAATGGGCATGTGTTACCAATTTATTTTTTTTCAAGATTATTTGCATATTTTAAATTTATTTTCAAAGTATACATGAGATGATGTTATCAATTCCTTTTTTCTTTGATTTTAAAGGTTTCTGTTTCCTGTGGCATTCCTGATTTCCGATCCCGTGATGGGATCTATGCTCGTCTTGCCGTGGACTTTCCAGATTTGCCCGACCCGCAAGCAATGTTTGACATTAATTATTTCCGAAATGACCCCAGGCCATTTTTTAAATTTGCTAAAGTAAGAAATGTAAATTTTTTAATTTGCTAAAGTAAGAAATGTAAATTTTTTAATTTGCTAAAGTAAGAAATGTAAATTTTTTAATT
Organism: Sepiola atlantica; assembly: GCA_963556195.1. Classification (NCBI taxonomy): domain Eukaryota; kingdom Metazoa; phylum Mollusca; class Cephalopoda; order Sepiida; family Sepiolidae; genus Sepiola; species Sepiola atlantica. The sequence goes on from OY744547.1 coordinate 314,639, forward strand.
TGCTAAAGTAAGAAATGTAAATTTTTTAATTTGCTAAAGTAAGAAATGTAAATGTTTTAATTTGCTAAAGTAAGAAATGTAAATTTTTTAATTTGCTAAAGTAAGAAATGTAAATTTTTTAATTTGCTAAAGTAAGAAATGTAAATTTTTAAATTTGCTAAAGTAAGAAATGTATATTTTTTTAATTTGCTAAAGTAAGAAATGTAAATTTTTTTTAATTTGCTAAAGTAAGAAATGTAAATTTTTTTTAATTTGCTAAAGTAAGAAATGTAAATTTTTTTTAATTTGCTAAAGTAAGAAATGTAATTTTTTTTAAATTTGCTAAAGTAAGAAATGTAATTTTTTTAAAATTTGCTAAAGTAAGAAATGTAATTTTTAAAAAAATTTGCTAAAGTAAGAAATGTAATTTTTAAAAAAATTTGCTAAAGTAAGAAATGTAATTTTTAAAAAAATTTGCTAAAGTAAGAAATGTAATTTTTTAAAAAATTTGCTAAAGTAAGAAATGTAATTTTTAAAAAAATTTGCTAAAGTAAGAAATGTAATTTTTTTAATTTGCTAAAGTAAGAAATGTAATTTTTTTAATTTGCTAAAGTAAGAAATGTAATTTTTTTAATTTGCTAAAGTAAATGTCTGTTCTTCACAGTACAGCTTAAGCTATATAAGGAAGGATGTCTCATTTCAGGTGATAATTATAATCTTTTATCATTCGTTGAAAATTGCTTCTGCTACTTTTTAATTATATTGAAATGTATTTTTACAACTGTATTGGTAAAGGAGTTATCTACTCCTGTGTTGAGATAGTAAACAGGAGTTATCTGCCCATGGTACAGGAAGTACCACGACTTATCTGCCCCCTTATTACTATATGAGAAACTATGAGGGCAGCCATTTGCAATTCAGTAGTGAACAGAATCGTCTTAATTAAAGTTGTCTTTTAAAAAGAAATTGATTTCAGATATTTGATTATTTAAGGTTTTTTGTTTTTTTTCAGGAAATTTATCCTGGTCAATTTGAACCGTCAAAGTGCCATAAATTTATCAAATTGATTGAAGATCACAACCGATTACTTCATAATTACACGCAGAATATTGACACACTTGAACAACAGGCAGGCATCGGAAAGGTTATTCAATGTCATGGTAAGTTGGCAAATACCATTTCTATCTAATTGTCTCATTTTCACCCTTTTTCTTTTTTGTGTGTCTTAGCGGTTTAAGCTCGTACTCTGATATCATTTTAATCCCATACTCTGGTATCATTTTAATCCCATACTCTGATATCATTTTAATCCCATACTCTGGTATCATTTTAATCCCATACTCTGGTATCATTTTAATCCCATACTCTGATATCATTTTAATCCCATACTCTGGTATCATTTTAATCCCATACTCTGGTATCATTTTAATCCCATACTCTGGTATCGGTTTAATCATGCGTTATATAATCACGTGAATAACCAAGTGCATTGATGCGATGCTGTCTCGTAGTCTCGCAGCTTAGAGAGGCAGAGTCATCTTTTATGTAGAGACAAATAGGTCGTCGGATGTTGTCTGTGACCACTATGGTTTTCATCCATCTGTGCAAGGTTGTAAACATGAGGCAAGACTGAGTATTAAATCAGTTGCTGCATGGGATGGCCATCTTAAATCAAGAATGTACGTTCATGGATCTGTAAAAAAAATCTTATCAAAGAAACAGCAACACAGTTTTGCGGTTCAGATTTATTGATATATTCTCTTGACCAGGATCTTGTAAAACCGTACTTGTTAATCAGCTGACATGAAATGACCCCCCCCCCCCACACACACACATCTCTAAAGCTTGCATTTGAGGGAAAGAAGAAAAATTGGCCGACCCCAAAATTACATATCTTTCTCAGATGCTTGCTGCTGATAAAAGTGGCTGACTGGTATTTCTTCAACTCTCGTGATGTCAGTCACAAGATGTTGTTCCATCTTTCCAATTATACAACGCACATCTGCTGATATCATTTATGCACGTACTCCGATGTCGTTTTGTTCACGTGCTTATCTTAATTGCTTGTTACTCTTGCAGGTTCTTTTGCAACTGCCACTTGCATGAAGTGCTCTTCTAAGTTAAGTGCAGAATCGATTCGAGAGGATATCTTTCAGCAAGTAAGTCTTTTTTTTTCTTTATCTTTCATTCTTCCCTTAATGATACTTGAAAATTAATTCAGAACAAAACAAGAATTGATCATTTTCAAAATTTAGCAAGGAAAATGCGATTTCAAACTGAAACCCGACTGACAAACTGAGTCGCTCATGAATGTTGCGGTGAAACATTTAAAATGAATCTTAAATTAAGATTGAAAACATTTGAACGTTCTCTTCAAATTAGCGGTACTAATCAGATTTATTAACTGTGGATTTCATTTCTGGCCCAATGCAAGAGACATAACTCTACTTTTCAAAATGCACATTATCTCAAGGAAAACAAAAGGCAAACACAAACCATTTAATCAGTATTCTTAGGTGGAAATCTGCTTTCATCTAACACTTTATCATACTAGCAGGGTTACCTGATGTCACCCAGCGCCCGGGATCTTAATTTCCGTAAATTATGTAGGTTACAGAAAAGAATAACAAAATAAAACTAAACAATCTGCTTACAGTAAAAATACTTATCCGCAGCTGATGATGAAATTTAATATAAGTTTGTGTCTCCTTTGGAGTTGCTTTTTTTTTTAACTTACAGTATAGAACTGGATCACAATCCCCAGAAGTAAATTGACCCAAAATGCTAATATTTTATTCACAATACAAAAAACGCGTGTAGATAGTTTTCAGTTTATCACATAGTTCTATCATCGAATTAAAAAAAAACCAATAAGAATGAATAGTGAGACCAATTAGATTTCAGGCACCCCAGAATAAGCAAATAGGACGAATTCAGGTCCACACCGGTTTGTTTGACTTCCGGTTAACCCCTGTGCATGCACATGGAACCTGTAAATAAACGGATAATAAACCATTTTTTTTAATTATAATTATTCTGAGTTATTGTTTTTTTGTCACAAGGTCGGTTTTTAATATAGGAAAATATTTGTTTTAAGAAAAGGGGAGGGGGTATATTAAAATATTTATTTTTTGATATATAGAGTGCATATTTCTGTGTCCCTATTTACTTGTCTCCCCACAAGGGTGGAGTTAGACATACTAATCAAAGGCCTGTTCAAAAAATAAATCTGAGCAAATGAAGAAGTTCATCAAAAGATTGTCTTGGTGGTGTCGTATAAATGGGTAAACACCTTGTCCAAGAGAATACAAGGCAGCTTATGTTCGTGTTTAATCCATAGATGGCACCCTGACAAGTATTACGACTCCAGGTCTATGAAATAAAACCTAAATTGAAAGAAAGGAAATCAGTAAGAGCCGACTGTCCTGATTTGACTACACATAAGCCATATCAAACGGACTTGCTTTCAACCAAAGCTATAGGTCCACAATCATGTTCTGTAAAGCCAAAAACATTTTTCCTCTACAAAACAAGCAAATAAAACACCATGAATAAATATTTGAAGGTATAAAAAACTTGAATCATAAAATCTTTTACAAAAATGACCGGATTCGGCATTAAATAACCTGAAAAGTGTTCATATGCCACAAAATCCATACAACCCAATTCTACTGCAAATAACCTACACATAAGAATTTACAACAAATAACCTTTCATGGCATTAAATGACGTTACAGGATCGACATGCCGTTAAAAACCAATCTACCAACTACTTTTTTATCCAACGTAGGTTGCATATATTTGTTGCATAGCAACAAAATTTCTTAGAAGAATTTTGCAAAATTCAAATTCAAAGAAATTATGCAATTTAATTATCCCACATGAGATAAGCCATTTGCATTTCTGTTATGGTGCGAATGTTTCTGCTTTTTAATATTGTTTTAAATATGAGTGTACACCCTCCATCAAAAAAATGACAAAAAAAAAAATATGCTAATATTCATGTAAAATAACGTCTGAATCGGTGAAATTAAGAAATAAAGAAAACTTTTCAAACTGGAAAGTTTCAAAAACGAAAGAAAAAAACGTATACATCGGTATAGCAAGCAGGAAAGAAAAGAAACGTCTGATTATGGAAATAGATTTCTTTCTTAATTCTTGAAATAGATTCATCCAGCAGATTTTACTCTAACTTTCCTGTGATGTGACAGGGATGTATGTATACAAATGAAAACATGTTATAGAGTGGAGGATTTGTCTGTCCTGTAGGGAAAATCTAATTCTGTTATTGGAGCCTTTTGAGAAACTCAATGGATAATACATATTATTATTATGGCCTTCTTTTCTAAAAATATAATAAAATTATATTTTTCGAAAAGATGGCCATAAAAATACCAAAATGCAATTGGGTTTTCTTTTGTAAAAGAGTGACACAAATCTTTTCAGGTGATTCCTAAATGTCCAAAATGTCCGCCCGAATGTTCGACAGCGATTATGAAGCCAGATATTGTGTTTTTTGGAGAAAACCTTCCGGAACTGTTCCACTATCAAATGGCGGAAGATAAAGAACAGTGTGATTTATTAATTGTTATTGGTTCATCGATGAAAGTTCGGCCAGTTGCATTAATTCCGAGTAAGTATTACATTTTGTCTTTTAACACTCACACATGCATGTCTTTTTTTTTTTTATCTCTGTTGGGTGTTGTCCTCCTGCTCTCACTTCTAGTCGTCATCGTTTACATTAATTTTTATATATATTCTAGTGTACACCTCCGTCAGAAATGATGGGAAAAAACATATGCTTCACCAGTGTTCACATTTGCTATTTATCTAAATATATTTCTAAAATATTAGCATAAAATTATGTCAGTAATTTCATTTGTCATATATAAATTATCATTTCTGATGACCTAAAAAAACAAACAAAAGAAGAACATCCTCCCGTTGACTTTATTATTGAGTGGAAGATTGAATTCATTTCAGATGACAGGGTAAGTCTGAGGTGGTTGTCTGACTTACTATTTGCTTTCTCGCTACCTGTCACCACTTAGGCTAGAAAAGTACATATGTTTTACTCACCAACTTTTGTGTGACGGGATGAAAGTACACATATATATTTATATGCAAATAAATACACATTGATTTTTATTATAGAATGGAGGATATATATATATATGCATCTATGTTTATATTTGTATGTACAGGATTCACTCCTAAACTAATTAACCGATCATTATAAATTTTGGCCAGTGCATGTTTATTTCCTGTTAAATCCCCCCCATAAAAAAAAAGAATTACTAAGAGCTGTGTAGTAGTGTTGAATCTTTCTGCCAGGAAAGAAATCTGTTGGCAAAAATGTCAGAAATGTTATTACATGTGCCGGTTGATAAAAAGAAAAGGAATAACGGACAAGTATTGATGGAGGTGTACAAACACTAAATGTAGAGCTTGGAATTCCGTAAGAAGTGGCACTTTTTTTTTATTATTGGCTATCTTTCTTGGATATAAACTGAAAAAAATACGACACAGCAACGTATCGAAGTTATCATCTGCCACCATTCACCTCGTCATCTCTCGGGTGTTTACGTAACATGCCGAACGCTGCCGACGCTAAGTTCATGGAAACTGGTTCATATTCGATATAAGTACCGATATGTAATGTGACTTGAGGGATTGGCCAAAAAAAACAAAACAAAAAACTAATTGTTTATTTTTCATTTTTCTTTTTCTTAGATTACATTCCTGCCCATGTTCCCCAAATCCTGATCAATCGAGAACCACTCAGCCACATGACATTCGATGTCGAACTGCTTGGTGACGGTGATATTATTGTTAACGACCTCTGCAAACGTCTCGGTGATGAATGGAGAAAACCCTTTTGTGATTCTGGCCCTGTTTCCGTACAAGTCACGAAAGATCAGTTGGAGATTTCAAACCCTGCAACAAAATTGGCGGAAAAGTCGTCAGATAGTCGTCAGGTGGTGGACAAAGACACGGAAAATAAGGTGGAAAACACTAAAGGAAATTCGATCAACGACGTCACGGAAAATGATACAAAGTTATCGGAAAACGGACAACGAGATGATTCGTCTTTATGTAAAAAGAACGCAGAAAATGTGTCTTGCACTGAACCAAAAACTCCAACTTATTCAGGTATGGCGTTTCTATCTTCTCTACAGGGTGTCTGGCCAGTGATTGTAGATGACATGCGTTGCATGGAAAGAAATAATATGAGAATGATATGATGGATGTGTAATGTGAGTCTTAAAGACAGGCTTAGATATGATGAGCTCAGAGGAAGATTAAATCTGGACAATATAGGGAGATGTGTGTAGAACAGGAGACTTCGATGGTATGCCCACTTTGAAAGAATAGATGAGAGTTCTTGAGTTAGTAGATGTAGAACAGTTGAGGTATCAGGGTCAGTTGGCAAGGATAGGCCAAAGAAAATGTAAGGAAGTGATAAGAATAGACGTCATTCAATAAACTTTCCAATTGCAAACAAAGCATAAACATTTTTAAAAATTGACTTTCTCTCAAAATTACAAGTTTTCCATTAAAATATGTGACCCTATAAGACACCATTTATATTCATAACTTTATGATCTTTCAAACAATTCCAGCAAAAATCATTTTTGTTCTTCATCTCAAACACCTTCCATCATTAAACACTAACCTTAACCCTAACCCTAATCCCCCACCTAACCTTTACACCACTAACCCTAATCCCCACCTAACCCTAACCCTAATGCCCCACCTAACACTAACCCTAATCCCCCACCTAACACTAACCCTAATCCCCCACCTAACCCTAATCCCCCGCCTAACCCTAATCCTAATCCCCCCGCCTAACCCTAATCCTAATCCCCCCGCCTAGCCCTAACCCTAATCCCCCACCTAGCCCTAACCCTAATCCCCCACCTAACACTAACCCTAATCCCCCACCTAACACTAACCCTAATCCCCCACCTAACACTAATCCTAATCCCCCGCCTAACCCTAATCCTAATCCCCCGCCTAACCCTAATCCCCCACCTAATCCTAATCCCCCACCTAACAGTAACTCTAATCCCCCACCTAACAGTAACACTAACATTGTCTCAGAAATTTTATCATCTTGCTTCTTTTAAAAAGAAATTTGTTTTTCAGGTTTCTCAAAAAAACCTGTCGTATGTATTGTCTCTATTTACTTGTCTCCTCACGAGATCAGAGTTAGACACAAGGTCGTTTTTTAATGTGGGGAAAATTTAGCTCCTAAAAAAGGGGGGCACTCTGGATTGGAACAAAAATAAAAATTGCTTTAGTCTAGAAGGAATACTCCCCCCACTAACTGAAGATAGAAAAGATGAAGCGCAGCTCTTAGCCAAAAAGCCAAGGAAAACAAAGATTTAAAAAAATATATATATAATATCGCCATCTAATTTTTTCAAAGATAATTTTTAAAAATTTATTTACCCAGTGTTGTCTGGGTGGCAGCATATTGCCAGGTGGAGAGTTTAGAGAAAAATCATTCAAAATAGTCATGTTTACAATTTAAAAATTTTTTTTAAATAGGATTTAAAAAATTTGTTTTATGTTTCATTTATTTTATTTTTAATTTGAAAAGAATTTGATTAATAGAAAATTCACTGTGTATTTATGGAAGTTATGTATCGGCGAAGACGAGCAACCGGCTCGATTCACAAGGCAGTAGTGGCAGCCTCATTACCGGGAAGAGAAAGGAGGAAAACAAAGGAGCTGACTTAGAAGTAGTAACGTCTTCAGCATTCGAAGATAGAACTGTGACTCGCTGAGGAGTCGGCTATGGACAAATGTGAATGAGTTGCCTTGACATATGACACTGCAAATTCACTTGGAGTCAGTTCAACCCACACCAGGTGAATGCTGTCACGGATCCGAATCAAGATAGACGACCACAGACGTATGAGATTTTATGACAGTTTTATTAAGAGATTATCTATTTTTCACAATAAAGGGGAGACAACTCTGGTAATTAATCTGCAATTTACCTTCTTTGATTCATTTAAAAACAACAACAAAAACTTTGACAAGCTACTCAAATCATTGGTCTGCTTTAAAGAGATTTCTGATTTCGGATCATGTTTTTATACTGAATTCAAAAATATCTTTCAGTTTCTTGAGTCATGTTTGTTTTCTAAGATAGGCTCAATTTTTGATCCAACATATTTTTTTTTTCCAAAATAGTGCTCAATGGCTGTTTTTAACACCCCTTTTAAGATGGGATGCATAGAAACACATAATATCATGCACATTAAGTTGAAAAAGGCCAACAGTAAAATGAAAATAGTAACCTGAAGTAAACTGGGAAAAAATCTATTAATGACACAAGAGAGAAAATTGTCCATTTATATAGAGAGAAAATTGCATTTTGCTTACATACAAATAACCCCCAAATAAATGAGTTGAAATTGAAGGAAATTTCATGATATTTAATTATTCTCACACACTAAACTCTAGGCTGATTTGTGATCGGGAATATGTGGTTGTTTCAGATCGTCAAGCAAAAATCCCGGATTTTGTGAAGAAAATATTAACTTTGGCGTGAAACATCCATGGGGTATTTTTTTATGTGGTGTCCTCGTCTTGCTGTTGATTCTAAATATTTTGTAAACATTATCTGACTAAATTAGTACAACATTTGCGATTCTGTGGTTTATTAATCTAAAAATAGGTTGCAATATAGGAATTAGTGGTATGGGGCTGTATTTCAAAAACTGAATCTGATTAGGTAAAAAGAGCAGGATCGTTTGGATTCAGCACACGAAAAAAAGTTTGTTAAAAAACGGTGGTGACAAGTGAAAGGCAAACAATATTTGACTTATTTTAGTCATGTCATTTTTTTTACTAATGATTTTCTGTTTTTTTTTTTTGCTGTGTTACATTTGTGTCTAAACATGAAAATAAAGAGTTGAGAAAAGAGTAAAATTTCTGTTTTTTCTCGTTATTTCAGAATCGCATGAAAGAATGAATGAAATCTGTAAAATGGAAGAAAATGGAGAAAATATCGACCACTTAAAAAGATTATGGAAGAAAAACAAACACCGCAAACAAAGTTTGGCAAGACATTTGAAAGGTTTGTTTAAAAGTTGTGTTGTTTAATCTGGTTATCAACTGTATATTAAACATAAATTTCTTTCATATAATTCAAAACATTTTGGACAGTAATCATCCGAGCCCCATCAGTAAAACGATCTTAATTTAAGGATGTCGTGCTATATAATTTAGATTGGTAAAATCTATCAAGAAAGGGAATCCTCTTGACATTTGTACCAACAGCTATCAATGGGGAGGGGGGGGGGTTGTCTTAAAAGTCAGATTCATTCATTCAATGTTTTTTTTTTTTTTATGGAAATCGCTCCAGGCACGAAGCCACTTGATGTAAGGAGCTAAAGAAAGAAAAAATTACCACTTCCAGGTCAAAAACTAGCCAAAAATAAGTATTAGATGGATAGATTCCGATCCAGAAAACAGCAATTCTTCCCCCTTTGTCAGAAACATCGCTCATGGAATGTGAAGACTAAAGGACAAAATAAGGGAAGTGAGAGTTACGAGGCTGCCGAAAGGACACCCAAGTTCAACTTTCTACTCTCCTAGATGCTGATGAGGCGGCTCATCATAGTTGTTGCTTGTCAATGCTGAAGATTGGCAGATGACGCTTAGCATGACGACATGAAGCAGAAATTTTCAAACAGAGGCTCTGGTTGAGATAAAATCTGTGCGTGTGTTGTTGGTGGGAATTTAACGTTTAACTCTGGCATGAAAAAGCTGGCAGTTTTGTGGACTTGTCAGTGACGATTTGCTTAGTTTCTCGTGACATTTTATAGAAGTGGACATGGCTGATTATGGAACAGTTTTGTTCTGCGCTTAACACACTGATCGGCCTCTTTTTTTGCGGAGGTGTTTACGTTGAACATGCATGCTGTCATTTATTCTTTGTTATCGGGCTGATAACATCTTAAATTCAGTTGGTCTCAACAGTTGTTATTTTGCTCAAACAAGCTGCCAAGTGGGAGACAAACGAAAGCTGGTTGTCTCAAAAGGTCTGAGTCGACGATAGGATAATAGTTAATTTTTTCTTAACTTTCTTTGCCATCTATTGATTTTAAAACGTCTAGGTAGAATTCATGCTAGAATATCTCTTAACCAAAGAATATCTCACTTTGTTGTTCGAACTTTGCCATTTTACCGTAGATATATTGAACATATTAATAAAAATTAATGCATTTGTGAAAAAATAATTTTTAGATGAAAAAAAAGTATTCAAATGATTTTTATTTAAACATTTTTTTTAAATTTTTTAAAAAATTTATATATTTTATTTATATTTATTTATTTTTTCTCCCTGCAGACAATCAAGTTTTGTTTTTACCACCCTGTCAATATGCCTACCCAGGGGCTGAGATCTACTCAGAAGAGGAGGAGGAAGAAGAGGAAGATCTCTTGGGAGGGTTCGAGAGTCACAACTCTGAGAGCAGCAGCAGCAGCAGCGGCAGCAGTTGGGAAAGTTTTTCTGATGAAGAAGACAAGAAATCATCGATGGAGAACGGTGTCAGCAATTCTGTTGTTGTTCTGCATCCGAGCAACATTTCAGCCGCCAACCTCGGTGTTGATGGCGTTGTCGACAGCAGCAGCAGCAGCGGCGGCCACGACACAAGTCTTGTGTCGACTGATTTGAACAAGAGTTCATCTGGTACAGTTACTCTGAAATCTGCACCTGCCGACCCCAAGTTTCAGACAGCCAATTGTCATGTTTCAAGTAGTAGCGATCCTCTTCTACTCGGGCTATCGAATCCAGAGAACGCCGAGGAGGACGGATCTAAAACAATCAGCAGCTCTTCGACATTAAATGAAGGCCAAAGAAACGGTTTTATTGGCAAAACAGAAGACAAGAATTCATCCACTGCTGTCGAAACTAATGTCAGCCAATATGGTACCAAAGTGTCAGTTAGTGAACCGACAAGCCAATGTGTACGGACTGAGTATTCGGTTAGTACTGTCCTCTCCACTACAGCTACTCCCGAAAAGCATACAGAAATGGACATGGTGCGTAACACGCTCACGTTAATGGGTAATGAGCAGAACCATTAAAGTTCAGTTTTGCTAAGGTGCAAAAAAAAAAAAAAAAAAAAAAAAAAAAAAAATTGTTTCATATAGAAGTATTGACTTTTGAGAGAAATAAAAAAAAAGACAAATTAATGGCAGAAAACTGCAACTCACTGTTATTTTAATTGTTTTCTTTTTTTATCTCAGTCCGGCAATTTTTTTTTGGGCAACTGAAAGCACAAATAAATGTATTTTTTTATTTATTTATTTTTTTTGTGAGTGATATATTTCGGACAACCTTCATCCTTCAGCGATCACTAATGAAATGCAAAAATTGGTTGAAATTGGTTGACATTTTCCCGTTTGAGAATGATTGAATGTGTTTACGAATTTTGACCAGTTTTATTTTGTTGTTGTGGACTTCTTGTTTGTTGTTTGTCCAAATAAGATTTTAAATACGTTTTTGAGTGTTGTTTGCCATGAATGCTTTTTTAAGAGAAATCAAAATATTAACCAAAAACATGGGATACAACACGATACAATGTATTTAAAATCTTGCACGGACAGACAACAATTCCACGACAAAACAAAAAAAAAAAATGGTTGAGATCTATATATTTATAAACACATGCAATTATTTTCAAGTTTTTTAAACCAATGGAAAAAATTTTAACTGATTTTTGACTTTTGTTTGATTAGCGTCGCTGACTTTGAATGTAAAAAAAAAAAAAAAATGTTTTTTTTAAAACATCAGTAAAGGGCAGGTGAAGCGCTCTTTAGCCTTGGTGGATAATCGCCTCGAGGTGTTGTCTTGATAAAAGCACTGGTCCTTATCACATTACTGGGTTGGCGTCAGTAAAAATTTTGATCAGTTATAGAAATGACTTCAAAGAAACCTGACCAGAAATAAGTTTGGAAGTCAATTTCTAAAAGCTGTTCAACACATGCCAGCATGTAAAATGGACGTTAAACCGAATATGATACTGATGCTAGTGACCGCTAAAAAACAAAGATTATTCAAAATATATCACTCACCAAAAAATATATTAAAAAGCTTTTTCATGCTGGACAAAAAAAAAACAAAATAGGAGTTGCATTTTTTGTGATTAATTTTTTTTTCTGTTTATTTATCTCAAAAGCCAAGACTTATTTCTTAAGAGGATCATACATGAAAAACAACACGATAATTTATATATATATAATGTGCGTGTGTGTCTAGAAAAAATAAAATTGAAAAATTGACAAACCACAAAATATAAAATACAGAATCACATCAAAAACTCCTCAGTAGACAAATATTTTCGTTTTTATATTGAGAGAGACTTCTTCAGAGTGAAACAGATGCCATTTTAGCTTTTCTAATAAGAGAAAGAAGGAATAGGAAGGTGTATGATAGACATGAGGAGAGGGTTGACTAGAATGTATGGGTATAGTATTTTGTCACTTTAAACCAAAATGATTACAAATTTTTACAGTTTTCGTCCCCCTCCCTATCTCCATGATGCAAATATCTATATACGAGTCATATTGACCAACACTGTTCTTTCCACCTATTCCATGACCGTCCACTGACTTCCCTCTTCCCTCTCCCACGATGGGGCTACCCCTTAAATGTTTCTATTTCAACGAACTACTATACCCATAGGTTCTACCCAACCCTCTATCACATGCTCCTCTTCCATCACCCTCATGTTTGTCACTCATCCTCCCATTCTCTTCTTAAAAGTTTGTCTCTTTTTATAAAACCTATCTAAAATATCATCTCTGTTTCACTCTGAAGAAGTTTCTGTTAATAAAAAAAAAACAAATTAATGTACTGATGTTTTTAGATTTTATAGTTTGTCCGTTTTTCCATTTTATTTTTTCTATATCTTGTCGGATTTTATACTTATACAAATCTTATACATACATACATGCACACATATAATATATATGTTATGTATTATTCTGATATTTTGTTTTCATAAATAATACACAAAAAAAACGATTTATTTTGTCTGTGGTGCTGGAGATAAACAAAGAATACCACAAAGTGAAAAATGAGACGTGTACAGAATTTGAACCTGTACGCCTGCCATACTGGTTTGTTACTCAAGAAGCATCTAAGACGATGCTCGTCGCATTAGGTGGTGCCTCTTCTGAGGTACAGGTTTGAATCCTCTGAGTCGTATTCTTCAGTTTGTTTATCTCCAGCCCTGTGGACTAAATAAATCCTTTGTTTAATGATATTATCCCCATCGGCAAAAATTAAAAGCAGCATAATACATAACATATTGTTGTAAATAAATTCCAATATTAAAACGTGTGTGTGTGTGTGTGTATATATATATATAATCACTTTCCAACAGCCTTCATTTATTTTGTCATGAGCATGCAGCCATTAGCAAAATGTTGCTAATGTGAAAAAAATGAAATCCAAAAATGTTGCCCCAAAAAATGAAATCCAAAAATGTTGCCCCAAAAAATGAAATCCAAAAATGTTGCCTCAAAAAATGTTGCACCAAAAATGAATCCAAAAGAAGCAAAAACACATTCAGTTCCACTGACCGATTTGATATCCGTTTCAATTCAACTCGGATTTGCTCCAATTACCGCATTCTTGCTGTTATTATAAACTACAAGCGAAAAAAGCTTACACAGTTCGACGTTCGCGCTCGGGTTTTATGGTTTTGTTCACATAAAGTGGTTGCTCACATGAAATTGAAATTATTCAGGACGAAATCCACATTCTTTTTCATTTTTTTTTTTTCCTAAGAAATCACAGGATTTTTTAAAGATTTTTGTGTAAGTTTTTTATAAAAGGAAAATGGCTTTCCCCATCTTCATGACAAAAAAGAAAAATATTTGGTGCTCTTGTATGGCTTAAAAAAAGGATTTACAGAAAAGCACAAAAGATGTTAAGGAAATAATAACTCTGGCTGTATGTCTGAGGTATATATATATATGTGTGTGCACGATATATTGGTGGATGTACATGCCTATTGCTATTTTCTCTTAAACGTAGTACACATATATCAACTGATGTGATCGACCCACTCCGATGTTGCAAACCGTTATCCATTAATTTTTAACAAGCTGTACTTACCCGGCGTTGCCCGATAGTCTTTTTTTACTTTTATTTTTTATTTCGCTTTTTCTTTTCTTTTTAAAGCGCATAAATACTTTCCATTTTTTTTCCTTTTATTTTATTTTATTTAAAAAAATTTTTTTTTTTTAACTCTTAAATTTATAAATAATAATAAGCTAAGATCTAAATTACCAAATTAGCAAGCAGGCTAATGGAGATCCAAGAGTGTGACGAATGCAAGGAGGAGGGAAACTGGCTACAGCCTTGTGTGTTAGTGAAGGATGAAAAGAGTGTGAATATTAATGAAGGTCGAAATAGGATTTCAAAAAATGCTGTTTTAGTTTATACTATTGCATTTTTGATTTCGGTAAATATTCAATCAAAAGAATATTTGATTTAATAGTAAATAAAAAAATTAAAAAATTCAATGAGAATAAAACACATATGCAGTTTCCTCATAATTTTATTAACATAGATTCTAACGAGTACGTATTGACATAAATTATTTAAATGGTGTTGGCTACTGATCTTTTTTAATTTAAACAAATTACTGGCCTATTTGGCATAATGATTATTGTTCGCTAATGGTCTGGGAGACCAGGTTTCAATTCTCGGTCGAGTCATACGAAAGACTAAAAAAATGGTACTTGATGCCCCCTAACTAAACACTCATCCTTGATCCTCACCTTATAATGCTAAGTGGAGTAATTCTAAGAAAGGAGTGGCGCCATACTTCGGTGTAGTAGTTACCGAAAAGAGTTGCTCAACCAAATTACTTTTACGTCCTTATGCAAGTTTTGAACTAATTTAAATAATTAAAAAGCGAATGTCCACCTGAAAAAAAAATGCTAATATAGAAACGATTTGCAACATCACAGTGGCCCTATATTATTGCTGCTCTGTTAAAAAAAAAAAAAAAAAATGAAAAAAATTTGAGCACATTGGTAGCACTGCAAGTAAAAAAAAAAAATATAATTTTTTTTTAATGTTATCGTAAAATACATCTTGTAGATACTCTGAGGTCCGTCATCAGGGATGAACTGGTTTCACTGCAGGTTTCGGGTTTTACCACTGTAGTAAGATCTTGCACAAGGCCGGAAGAGCAGCTCCTTCAAAGGAGCACTCTAGTCGGGTGCAAAACTGACTGAGAACGGACCTTGTGATCATCAATTAATTAACCGCCTTCTCGAAGGAGGAAGTAATACCTGGGAGGGTGTACCTTCTTGGAGCCGAACCATATCTCATTCAGACAAAGAATAATCTGATGGTTCAAATCAGTTCCTAGGTTGCCAGAATGATGACAAATTGAACCAAGTCTCTTATGGCAACCGGCGAAAATCCAATTGTCAGATGTGTCCATATTTTACGGACACGGTGTATATATGACTGTAAATATCTCCTTCTTTTTTTTTTTTACTGTTAACTCAGGAGCTACATCTTCTTTCCGCCACAAAATAAACTCCTTTTTGCATGTTTCTAGTAATTATTTCTGTTGCCCTCAAATTAGTTTTCTAACCCAATTAATTAATTGATTGATTAATTAATTAATTACCCGGAAATCATGATTATTTACTTGTTCTTTTTTTTTTTGTATCCCTTTTTTTTTCTTTTTTTTTTTTTAAAATTTCTTTTATCTTTTTTTTGTTTTTGTACAATGGAAACCTAAGTTGTTTCTTAACTGATGAAAAAAAGACGAAAAAGAAAAACTCGACTGTACATAAAGAAGAATAAGACAAACCTCATTTCATTGTTGCTGCTGACTCGGAAAGCTGCTTCATCTTTCGCACCTCGACATAAAAAAAAGATGCATTTTGTTTGGAAAACAGCACACGCAAATCTAACGTGTCGTTACGCCTTAACTTTATTGTCTTTTTTATTGTATTCGATTTGAAATTTCTTTTGTTGTAACAATTGCGATTGTCCCTTATGCTTTTTTTTTGTTTGAGTTATCGAATTAAAATGGACTCTCTCTCCCTCTTCTTATTCTCTTTCTCTCTCTCTCTCTCTTTCTAGTTCTTTCTTTCTTTCTCTCTCAATATTATAACAATGGACTTAGTAAATTCATTAAAAAATCATCTCAATGAAATTTCTCAGATTAATTTATTTTGGACAGATTTCGGAGCCAACAATTATGAAATCTGCTAAATTTATTGCCATAAGGAAAGAGACTTACACAATAGGGTTGTCGCGATGCCAGGATCGTAATTTTGATGCGATACTAGTATAACAAACAAAAGATACACGATGCTATTTTCGTTAACGCATGTACGAAGTATGGAGGGGAGATGAGGGGAGGTTTGGTGGGTAACCAGAAGACAACAAAAAGACAACACAAATACACAAACAAAAGGAAAGAAAAAGACGAAGAAAATTTAAATGGTTTTCGCATCAGACGTATAAATAATATATATTGTATCATTTTGAAAGATGTGGTATCGGAAAATTTTAAAGCATCGGTACTTTTGACGGACAATTCTGGGCATTGCCCAGTTATTTATATTATGTTTTGGTTGCATGTCACAAACTTAAAACATAAACCCACATGAACATTTTTATAAACATTTTTGTATCGTTATGAAGAGTCTCTTCTGGATTGAAGAGAATATTTTAAAAGCATTTTTTTGTGACAAAATAAAAAAACAAATATTTTGTTTCACTAAATATAATTCTCATTAGTAGCCTTTGAAATAAAATGCTATCTGAACAAAACTAAGAGAATTTTTTATTATTATTATTATTATTGAATATGACTCCTTATCCTGATTGGGTCCCCTGGTGGAAGAAGTATGATGTTATAACGAAGAACCTTGTGATTTAAGGAAAACATTGCTGACGACACTGCGCAACACACTATTTAAGCGTAATTTCAAGATCTATTCCATAGTTATCGGATGTTTAATTAAAATGTCTAGTTTCAGTTTAAAATAATTATTCTCTTTATTTGCAAATCATTATCGTACGTATTTCTGAATTTGAGATAAGGATTGATAATTAGCATTTTTTGGATTATTCAGACTTTTTGTAATGAGAACATTTTTAAAAGATTTTTTTTATTTACCCCAGACAAGTCATATTGCCACAGACTAGTGCGCTGTCTTTTCAAACTACATCTGACCTTGTGTCCAACTTCCTGGAGAGGAGGTAAATACTTGAACATGTAGAATCGATTGTACAGTGTGTTTTAATAACATAAATTATATTTGATTTTCACTTGATTTGAAATTGTTATCTCTAAAATGCAAAAAGGAAAATTATTTTAAATAAAGAAGGAATGTCATTCTTCACGTTTAAAAAAATAAAAAATAAAAAAATAATAAAAATTAAAAGTAGAAACTCTTTCGGTATTTAGGGACTTCTACAGTGAATTTTTCTACTAGTCGGGTGCATCGGAGTTGTTTAAGGAGAGTAGAAAGTGGACCGTAGGTTTACTTTTCGCAGCCTTGTAACTCTCGCTTCCCTTATTTTGTCCTTTAGTCCTCGCATTCCATGAGCGATGTTTCTGACAAAAGAGGAAGAATTGCTGTTTTCTGGGTCGGAATCTATCCATCATTGGCTAGTTTTTGACCTTGAAGTATTATTTTTCTTCTTTTAGCTCCTTACATCAAGTCGCTTCATGCCTTGTCTGGAGCGACTTCCATAAAAAAAAGCACAGTAAGTTCATTGGAGTACATTCCCTGGAAGTACTTGTAAGCACACGGATGCAACAGAGAAATGCGGGATCTATTAGGTTTGAAATTCTTTTTTGCAACCTGTCAAAGAGAGAGAGATGCTTGGGATTGGTGCACCAGCTCATATGTGGCAACAATATTATTCTCGCCTTGGTTATTGTTTGCACAACGTTTCGGCCGATGTAACCTCCAACCTTCTTCTCGAAGTCAGGAATCTGAACCCTTTATTTAATCCACGGTGGTGGACTGTTCTCTTTCTGCCAGCCATGTTGATTATTAAATTATTCTTAGTTATTATTGCCTGCAACCTCCAGAAATGCTCCTTGGCCTTTTAGCTGAGAGCAAAGTGTAATATCTGTTCTGATACTACACTTAATTTTTTTTTTCTATCTTCGTTCAGTGAAGGAGAAATTTATCTGGACTGAAGCAATTTTTATTTTTGTCCCAATCCACAATGCCCCTTTTTGGGGGGGAGCTGGATTTTCCCCACGGGGAGGTAAGTAAATAGGAACTGTCATGTAGAACTGGTTTTAAATCAACGGATTTACCTGTTGTGCCGCGTGTTGACCAAGATGATAGTCGTCCAAATAATCCAAATTATCCTATTTCGTTAAACAAAAAGATTTTGTTTAATAGTTAATTTTAGCTCTTGAAATGGGCAGTCTTCTCCGGTAATTTTCCTTTGGATGTGATGAATGGATTTGGTGTTACGTAAAAAGTTTGAGGAAAAAACATGTGAATATGAAAACCAGATTTGACGAGCGGGGGAGGGGAGAAACATGGAACCTTTCACGAGCAGAATCCCAATTTGCTTAAGTTGAAATCTACGAATATTTCGTTTCAACCTAACGTGTTCGTAAGGGGGGGGGGGTATAGAAGTATACTAATTTACAAAAAAAATATCGTTATTGAAATTGGGTAAAAGTCCAGAATAATTAACACTTGAGAACTTGCCCCCCCCCCCCTCAATAGAAAAAAAAACTGGTAGAAACCGATATTTTCTAAGTGTGGAAACAATTTGTAAGAATTTTTTTAAGCGGTAAATCTTACAAATTGTTTCCACGTTAAAATTAGGCGGGTTCGGTAGAAAATTTCACGTGCTTATATACAGTTGAAGTCACATATGAAAAACGCATTTCCAAATATACTTATGTATCAGGCAAAAATAAGTATCCTCACCAAAAATTAGGGAAAATTATCGAGTAGAATTTAAAATAAAAAATAAAATCAGTTTTATCATATTGTGCCAACTGCCATTCAATTTATTACTTGTTTAAATGACAGACTGAGTTATGCCCCCCTGATTTACGCGTTTTTCGATCTAATCAATAGCGGATCCGTAAAATACGATAAAACTGATTGTTATTTTGAATTAAAATTCTACTTGATAATTTTTGGTGTAGATACTAATTTGTTCCTGATTCATAAGTATATCAAAGAGTTTTCCGGTTAATTTATTTGGAACTTACTGCGTTTTTCATATGTTCCCTCCTCATCTTGTATAAGCACCGAATTTTATTCTAATGCGTTTTGTATAAATTATGTTATTTTTTCTTTTTTTTACTATCCTATTTTTCTTTTTACTTTTACTATCCTGTATTTTTACCTGAAATTGTTTTTATTTAGCTTGTAACACCTGTTCATTTTAACTAAATGTTGCCATTTTGAATCAAGGGAGATAACTCTGAAAGGTTTCACCAGATTTGGACGCTGAGAGAAAATCCATTTTAAACTTAAAAAAAAAAAAAATATATATCCCCATTTTTTTTTGTTTTGTTTTACTAACAATTAACTTCATTTTGTACGTTCTTCCATTTTAAAATATGGATGTTTTTAATACGTTGTAAAGTCTGCTTTATTTATTGTTTGGCTTTTCAAGTTTGAAATTAAAACAATTTTGACCGATTTTTTTATGCTTTTTTTATTTGTCTTGTTTCTGTTATTTTTTAATTTTATTTTTTATAAATGTCTACTTGGTGCTTCTTATGACATGTTAGACCTCTCTTAACAAAAAAAAAAGTTAAAGAAATGCATAAACTTTTTATATACTTACGTGGTAGCTGAAAAGGAGACTGTACACCAAAAATTACGCAAATTCATCCAGTATTTAATAGATAAAAAAATAAAAACGATTTTATCTATATGTCGCCATTTAAAAAAAATATATTTGGACTTTTTCCGAAAGTTATCTCCCTTAAGGTCGTTTTTTTTCTTTTTCTTATAATTCAATGAATACTGGATGAATGAATTTGCGTACTTTTTTCTGTACAATCTTATTTTCAGCTAACACATAAGTACATAAAAGTTTATACATTTCTTGAAATATTTTAATGTTATTATGAAACTCTTGTTTCACTTATTTTATAAGTTATTTTTACTGTGTTGAAGATGGCGGTCATTTTTTTCGCGATTAGTTTCTTCTTTTTTTTTTTTAGCGGTGACAAGTCAATGTTGCCCTGTCTTAAAATTAAACCGGGCAATTTTTTTTTGTCCGTTCTTGATGGCGGTTAACGAGACAAAACCCTTCCTCAGCAATTTAAAAACAAAACAAAAAATATCCCTTAACCATCCTCCCAGACATTACGTCCTTTTTGGGTGGGGTGGGGGAACGTATGTCAACAAAAAAGTGCCACACTCAGCTATTCATTAGCAAACTCAACATTTACATTATATAAACTAGCAAAAATATGTGACCGGAGGGAGAGCGTATTATTACTAGTATATATAATTATCTTTCAACCATTACGCATCCAATGCAGCCGATACACACATCAAGTTGATGGCTGCGTTGTATGTGAAAAAAAAACTATATACAGGGTGTTGCAGCAAAATCCCATCCCTTCACTGTACAGGCAATAAAAACAGAAGTTGTATATGCAGAGACCCGACTGTTTATTTAGCAACAGTTAGAGTTACATACTACATTATTTTTAATGTAACAGCCGCCAATGGAGACGATCATCTCAAGACGGGTGCAAAATGAGTTACACGCTTTGATGACCATGTCTTTGTCTATAGCGGCAAACGCCTCCACGGTGGCAGCCTCTAGAGAATCGACCATGTTTTGGGTGTGTTTATTGGTCTTGGCCTTGATCACGACTCAGAAGAAATAGTCAAAGGATCGCAGTCGGGTGAGAGGGGCGATATATTAGTCATTTAAAACTCAAAACGATCATCAACCATTAAGTGAGATGATTTCAATTTGTCTAAGGAAATGCAGAGTAAATGCAAATTTATCTCAGAAATGTTCAGATTGACATTAAAAGATAGAATGTCTTAATATGATTTTAATGATTTTCACAAGAGTTGAAGAGACTCGGGGTTCTAATCCTGAGTTTCGATGCATCCTACTGATGAACCTAAAGGAAGGTGAAACTCTAGTCTAGAGCTTTTGGTCTGTGGCTTTCATGGCTTGTGTGGGTCGAAGCACTGTGTCTGATTGTGGAAATTATTATATCATATCACATCTTATATTTATGTATGTATCTTTGATATTGAGCACTTTAGCCTGATAAACAGAGTGTGTGTGTGTGTGTGTGTGATAAAAAGAATGGAAATAGTGTTCCGACGTAATCGAAAATGAAAAAAGAAAACCTAAAAAATATTATTTATGTATTCATCAACGTTTCGTCTTTATTTCAAGACTTCCTCAAGATGATTGTCTAAAGAAAATAACACATTTTTGTACTTGTGTGTTATTTTCTTCAGACAATCATCCTGAGGAAGTCTTGAAATAAAGATGAAACATTATGTATATGTGTTTATGCATTAAAAAATGTGTTTAAATCAAGTTTCAGAAGGGAAGATTTCATGTAGGTATGTTTTCACGCGTTTTGAAACATCTTTTTATTCAAGGCTGGCACAAGGCAAAAGCAATTGGTCTTTTTCATGGACATGCTTTTCATCAGAAAAAAACAGAAAGAACAAACATGTAACAAGCGAAAGGCTACATAATAGATATAAATATACATATAGCTAAATAAATCGGGACAAGTAGATGGAAAAAATGTTTATAATAAGAAATCGTGTCAGGAAAATAGGAATTTGAAGCCCGTCTAACATTTTGGTTGGTTGAATCGAAACAACAACGAAAATCGATACTTGAGAGAGAGAGAGAGAGAGAGTTTTCATCACAAGGGAGATAACTCAATTTCAAAGAATATTATTATTTTTATTACAGCTAAGGGGAAAGAACTCTTATTTTACATCATCATCATCATCATCATCATCATCATCCCCATCCCCATCCCCATCCCCATCCCCATCATCATCATTTTCGATTTAACGTACGTCCGTTTGACATGCTGCTGTGTTGGACGTCTTTTAGAAATTAACTTCCAAACTAACCTATCTCTGACCAGGTCTATTCTTCTTTCTCTCAAGTGCATTTTTATCACTTCCTCCCATGGTTTCTTTGGTCTTCCCCTGTGAACTAGACCTGCTACCTCAACTGTTCTACATCTACTAACCCAAGAACTCTCATCCATTCTTTCAATGTGCTAATCAAAGTCTCCCGTTCTGCACACATTTCCCTCTACTGTTCAGATTCTTCGAGCATTCTTTTGAGGTCTGCAAACAGCCAGTAGTCGCTGGAGGCCAGATCTGGTGGATGTGGAAGCAATTCAAAGTGCAATTCATGTAGTTTTGCCATCGTTGTGATCAACTTTTGACACGGTGCATTGTCTTGGTGGAAGAACATTTTTTCATTTTTCATTTATGGCCGTTTTCTTTTTGCGATTTCTTCCTTCAAACGCACCAATAATAATTTTCTCAAGGTAATGTATAAACAAAATACCGTGCACATCCGAAACTACGGAGGCTAAAACCTTACCTGCTGTTGTTTGCGTCTTTGGTTACTTTGGGCGGTTTTCACCTGCTGCTCCCCACTCAGCTAATTGCCGATTTGAGTCCGGAATGAAGTGTTGTATCCATGTTTCATCCATTGTCACATGTTGATGCAAAACTCCTTTTTGTTGCGTTGAAACAACGTTCTGAATCGTCGATACGTTGCTGTTTTTGATCAACTGTGAGCAAACGCAGCACCCACTTTGAACACAGCTTTCGCATATCTTTTACGATTGGCGACAACGAGTTTTGGGACTTTTTTTATGTTTTCCAAGACAACTGCTGAATTTGGGCGACCTGAGCGTTCAGCATCACTTGTGTCTGTACGACCGTGTTTAAAGTCAGCATACCACCTCTTAACCATTGTTTCTGATGGAGCCATTGCTTTGCTTGAACAGTATTTTTTCCCATCAAAAAGCAATTTTTTATCAACACACAAAATTCAGATTTTTCCATCGTTTTGAAAATTTGCAACAGAAGTTTCACTTAAATAACTGTAATTTGTAATCCGACTGGGCTCACATTTTGAAACGTGTCATTTGAAGGTTAGTATTTTATAAAAATCCTATGGATGTTTTATTAGTGACGCCATCTATAGACCTGGGACTTATTGAGTAATATGTTATAATGGATACCAAGTTCAAATCTCATTGGATCTATTTGTATTCACTTATGCCCTAATAGTATTAGGGAGGGGTAGGTATGAACTCATACGATTTCCTCTCTCAACTAGCAATGTGATCCTATAGAATGACCCCCCACAACCAGGACCACCGGGAGAGATTAGGTAGGAAATGAATGACAATAAAAAGACATTAAAGGAAGACATTTAAAGCAGCAGTTCCATTTGAATTACGCAGACAATGCAACACTATAACAATTAGGCATTAACAATCTGGGGGGAGCAAGATAGAGAATTCGGAAAGATATTGCTAGAGAAAAGGTCAGCTGAGAAAAAAACTGACGTTTCTGATTTTCGGGGGGGGAAAGTAAATATATTCGGGAGACGTTGGCTGTGAGAACGAGAACGATCATGGCGATGAACGGAGAACAAGAACACAGCACGGTTCAGAAGGATTATGTCAAGGGACGATAGAGTCAGTCTTAGATTCGGAAGTTGAGAGATGAGAGTTTAGCTCAGACGTAAAGACAGTAACGACAAACCCATAACGACACCCCCCCCCCACACACACACACACCCGTGCGTCACAAGTCACTTATATACAACGCCTGTATCTGTGTGTTGTCTATTTTTTTATCAATCAATCAATCCGTGGCAAAAACATAGCCAAGTGCAGCAAGCCATGTAAAAAGACATCTCTATACCGTTTGAATATTTGTCCAAGGAGACTTTAAGCCTTGATATAGTAGGCATCATCACGACCTCCTCTGGCAGACTGAGAACCCTGCTGTTGTTCTGTTGAGACAAAAGCAACGATGGTACATTTTCTATGGGTGATCGCGGAGACCGAAACTATGTACGTAAACCGTGGCCTATGGCTTCACTCCCCAGCAGTTCCATTAGACATTAGGCAACGTCTCCGTCCTGCCTCGTCTTCATTTTTGTATTTACGTGTTTCTGAAACAATGTTTTTAAAAAATTTCTTTTCAGTTTTTACCTTTGTCGATGTGCAATACACCTGTGCTTAAAATAATACTATGCCTCAGAGTCTTGCTTGTCGATAAGAGTTTAAGCTAGCTGTTCGAGGGTTGCACGTTTTCTACAAAACAAATGCATCCCGGAGATAGCATACTCGTAGTTGCCTGGATGATTGGTCGTTGAAGGACTTAGTGAAAAAGAAGTCAAAATATATACATATTAACTTGCCTAGCAAAAAGAAATCAAAATAAAGTGAATTGTAAAATACTTTGTTTGATAAAATAGTTGAAAATGTTTTATTTTGAAGAAAAAAAAGAGTTATCTCGCTTGTCCGTAGAGAACATCTTTATCTGAAACGTTTTATTTCTTACTTGATTTTTAAAAAGGGACTAAGTAGACATCATTTCTCCCGTTAGGTTTGATTTAATTTTGTTTACGGAAAACTGAAATCGTTTTACCAATTTATAATGTTTTATAATGATTTCAGGTAATATATGCTATGAAGCTCGTCATGTGGGTAAAACGGACGCGCACATATACGAGGCAATGGCTGAATCCTTAAAAAGTGATTTCTAGTCTGTAGTGGAATGGGGTCATAAATGGAGAGTAACATTTAATGCTGCTAAGACAAAGCTCATTTCTTTCAAACACTACAATAAACCTCTTCAACCACCGATTGTCATGGCAAATAACACCATACCTGAGAGTCCAACGTTCAAACTCCTCTGTCTAAAATTTACAGGTAACATGAATTGGAACAAATACATAGAAGACATTGCCAAGTCTGCTGCAAAGAAAGTCGGCTTCCTTTACCAGGTTAGAACACTTCTAACACCTGCCAGTATCCTATATCTCTACAAACGCCACCATCCGCCCATGCATGGAGTATAGTTGTCACATCTGGGCTGATGCACTATCTACTAGCCTCTTCCCTTTAGACAAGGTCCAAAAAAAGAGTCCCTAATCTAATAGGTCCCTCACTAACCACCAACCTCCAGCCCCTGTCCCATCGCCGCAATGTTGCATCCTTGTGCTTGTTTTACAAGTACTTCAATGGAATGTGCTCCGACGAACTTTTGTTCTGGTGCCCCTCTCGACGTAAATACACTAGACCAACCCGACAATCAGCTAAGTCCCATCCATTAATTGTGGAGGTCCTCAAATGCTGGAGGGCGTTCTACTCCAATAGCTTCTTTTATCGAGCCGCCTGCTTTTGGAACTTCCTCCCTGCTTCCTGTTTCCCCGACTATACCGACATGCAGAAATTTAAAACTAATGTGAACAAGCATCTCGCTGCACAGCTCCCTATTTAATTCTTTTATATATTTATCCCACAACGTTTGCTGAACACTCTCTCGATAGTCCACTGTCGGTGCCTGTTTGGCATAAATAGAATTTAATTCCCTTTTAAGTGGTAATTTTTCGTGGCCATTTAGTTAGAACGCTTGCTTGTAGAGTCTATGGTGATTCTGTAACTGGGTTCGAATCTTGCGACCGTCTGAAATTATCATCTCCTATACTGATGATAACTGAAGCTTGAAACGCCGGCGTATGTAGGTAAAATAATTTAATATCTACTTATATATATATGGGAAAATGAAAAAGATATATGGGAAGAGAAGGATGAAGGTAATCCGACGTGATGGGAAAATGAAAAAGGAAAACCAAAAAATGGATGTTTTTTATGTGTACATCAACGTTTCGTCTTTATTTATAAGACTTCATCAGGATGATAATATAGAGAAAAATGTCATGCAAGTACAGATACATGTAGGGTAGACATATTGGGAGGAAAAATAAAATAAAATAATGGCCACTACTGGGTGGACGTCCGTACTTGTTGGAGAATAAAAATGAATGTTGAAGAAAATGAGTGGGGGAAAAATGGATATTTTCCTTTATCTCTGTCTTCTGTCTCTTCACTCTTTCTTTCAGCATTTTCCCGACTTCGGCAAGCGACGACTGAACCGTGCTCTTGCTAAATAAATTTATCGAAAAAAAATTCTTTCCACGTTATAGACGCTCCGCATATTTTAAATTTAAACTTCCATATTTTTGTTCACATAAACTATTTTGAGAAAGTTTTGAACGTCGATGAAAATATAAATATTTTTCGGTTTTCCTTTCATGTCAAATGATTAATTCCATAACTATCATCATAATAAGTATACTAATAGGCTCCTGTAATTGTGGTACCCTTTGCCAGGAAATCTGTTATCACTACTCCGTCCTGGTCCCAGAAGACTGTGAGCATGACTTTGGAGGTGGTGAGTCCAAGTGCTTCCATTGCATTGACTGAGTTTTGGTCTCTGGATCATAGTGATGGACCAAAGTTTCATCCCGTGTAATCAGTCTTTTGAAAAACTTTGACTCATCTTCTTGGCACATCTCCAAATTCATCTTCGAGTACTCGACGCGTTCTTGCTTCTGGAAGGTGTGAGCAACCTGGGAATCCATTTGGCAGACACCTTATGCATATGCAAATGGTCATGGATGATAGTTTCCACATACCCTGTACTAATCTTGACCTTTTCGACTATTTGGCGAATAGTAATGCGTCGATCTTCCAAAATAGCAGTCTCAACTTGACGGACAGACGCCTCATCAATGGCAGAAGAGGGACGACCAGGTCTGGGAGCTGTTTTCACAGACTTCCGGCCATGTTTGAATTAACGGTGCCAGCGTTTTACAAGGTCATATGATAGCCCATCATCACCATAAGTTTCTTTTATTTCATCAAAAGTCTCCTTTGGTGTGCGTCCGGATCACTGCGCGACACTTAACTGGCTCCATTTCACACCTGACTCAGTTCAACCACCTGTAAATCAGAAACCACAATCATAGCTGTTTTTGCAACATAACCCATACAGATATAGATCATTACACATGCAAAATTTCATCTAGATCAGAAACTGGAAGTGGGTCAGGGGCATTACTTTTTGAAACGCCCCTTGTACACAACACATATATACACACTTATACATACACAACACATATATACACACTGCGTACACATGCTCGATAGCTCGGTTAAAAACAAACTCGTGCAATTAATCTCATAACAATAGATTCAAGTGGGATGATGCAATGTTTGAATGATTCAAACTTACCACAAAGACTTGAATATGAATAAGTTCTGCCCTACACGTGGAGGGGAGATCGAATTGCGCTCACGTGTTTCGGAGAGAGAGAGAGAGAGAGAGAGAGAGAGAGAGAGAGAGAGAGAGAGAGAGAGAGATGAGAGAGAGAGAGAGGAGAGAGAGAAGAGAGAGAGAGCGAAATGAGAGAGAGAGAAAGAGAGAGAGGAGAGAGGTGAGAGAGAGAGAGAGGAGAGAGAGAAGAGAGAGAGAGCGAAATGAGAGAGAGAGAGAGAAAGAGAGAGAGGAGAGAGAGAAACAATGTCTAAAACAACTTTTTAAAGGTCTATTAAATATCCCCACCTGTTGTCGTTCAGTTAATTAATCCAGCTTCTTCCAATATCGATTTAATGTCTTCAAAATCAATAAAAATCAGTGAATGAGAATGTTGTACTTTACCAGTTGCCATCTGTTAAACACGTTCATAACATTTTAATGTCGCCATCAAACGCAATTTTAACTTCTTCGAGCCGGGTGAAGTACGCCTCTAAGTAGTGCTTGACTTTCTCTCTTCTTTCGACGGAGATTTCTCGTACTCTCGTGTGTTCGGGTGCCTCCCCTCAGATGGCTCGTTGCTAATACTACTACTACTACTACTACTACTACTACTACTACTTTGTCAAAAAAGGGACGAATATTCTTAAGATGTATCCATTTCAGTCTGAGGAAAAATGCTATTTAAACCTTAAGCATGACAGACTGGGAAAATGCTAGTTAAAACTTAAGCTTGACAGACCAACGAAATAGCATTTAAAAGTTGAGCGTGACAGACCAACGAAAATGCTATTTCAAACTTAAGCTTGACACACCGACGGACAGAGACGCTTATGACATTATACTAGCAGAAATACCTGCCACACAACGAGTTCACAATAATGGTACACACTTGGAAGCTTTACTAAGTTCGAGAAATCAGACTCCAAACTACTTTAAAATAAAAAGTGTGTTAATTGACATTACACAACTGAAGTTATGGGTCTTAGATTGCACAGTTAAAGGCGGCTTGTATGAGGGAAATTTGGGCCAAGTATTTGAATCGATTTATTTCTGTTACTTATGAAAGGGAAGACACCATATTAACACGTATTCGTATCGGCCACACAAGGCTGACCCACATAATCTGTTTGGAGGAGAAGATGAACCCCGGTACAACCATTGCAATCAAGCACTAACAATAAAACATATAGCAATAAAATGCAAAAAAAAATCACACATACGCAGCAAATATTACAAAAGTAACAAATATAAAAACACAATTTGAAAATATAGCTTTTTTCCCAAATAATAGAGTTTGTTAAAGAAACTTATTTGTACAAACATTTAATAAAAAAACAAACATTACTAACAAACTACCATCGGACAAGAAACAAATACCAATTAACTTACATAGAAATGTTAATTATCTTGTTACCAAGAAAACCATTAAAAAAAAAACTGTTCGAAAGAATGGCACAAATAAAAGCCTAAACGAAACAAAAAACGAATACACAAAATCTAAAAATACAAACAAAATCAAAATAGTCAAATTTTACACCCCAAAAACACCCTAAAAAAGAAACAGGGTAAAAACTGTCTTATTCTAGGAAAAAAAACTGTTTGACCTGAGATGACCTTATAATGATTAGAAGGTCGTTAAACACTAACTCAAACAAATAATAGTTACTTATGGCTTAAATGTAATTACAATCAGAGATTAAAAAAATCGATGAGAGGGAGGGCGGTCCTTTAGAAAGTGCAAAAGGTCAGGCTCCCCACCCCCCAAAAATACTACAATACTACTATGGTGCAAACTGTGAGAAAATAGGGATTTTAATTTAATTTTATTTTGTGGAGTCGGGTGAGCAATAACACCCGACACACACCTCTCTTGACACTGCCCTGCTTTGGGGGCTGTGATGGCCCTCTTTAGTTCAGGATTAATCTGGGGATTGTTTTGATGGATTAAAATCGGAGATACAATTGGAACGTGACCCCTTTATGACTGAAATTTGATATGAAAATACCTTATTTATGTATAAATAAGGTATTTTCATATCAAATTTCAAGTTCTTAGGTCCAATAATCTAAAAGTAGTTCGCGGAAACAGATATACAGACACTTTTCGTAGTTTATACAGATATGTGATATAAATATAGGCCAGTACATGTAGAAATCTAGACGACCCGTGTCTGAATGAAAAGTTTGAAATCATAAACTTTAAAGACCCTCGAAATCTATTAAACTGTAGAAGAGAGATAGCAAACAGCTGCCTACATAGAAATAAATTTACTTTAGGCTAACGATACATAAATAAGTAAAAAAAAAAAAAAACTAAACAAAAACCTAACAATTTAAAAATTAAAACCTAAAATAGAAATACAAGGAACCACGTGTTAAAATAAATTCACCGATTATATTGAAAGAAACGGGATATAGGCCAATCTATAAAAAACAGAACAATAGAACAGGATATAGGAAGTAACACTAACCGAACCTTTGTTCGTAGGAAGCCCAACGATTGGCTGAGAGAACAACAAAGAATCTGATTGGTTAACTAGCTAGCCGTGTATATAAAAACACCCGGCAAAAATAACTCCATGCATTTTAGCCTGAAGATTCCACCCGGGGATGCAACGCGGGAGTCTCTGTGTAGCTTAATCACCATTTTCATAGCTTACTATGGAATTTATTTTTTCGATATTACCAAACATCATGTATATTTTGTAGCCCCGTGCTTTTGATTGGCAGTCGTGTCTGCGTAGAGAATATCATTAAATAAACGATTAATTTATTCCACGGGACTGGGAATAAAAAAAGCAAACGATATTTCGTTCTTGTTAGTTCCTTACATCAAGTGGCTTCATACCTTGTCTGGAGCGATTTCCGTAAAAAAATCTCTCTTAATGTTATTAATTCAGAGTAACCAGGATCTCCTTGAAATTGCATCGAGTAAGTAATAGCATTAACTAGACGATTAATTTAGTCCACACAGCTGGGAATAAACAAAGAAAATCACAAAGTGAAAAATGACATTCGCACATGATTCGAAACTGTACCCTCGAAAGAAAGACCACCTGTTGTCTTTGACTGCTTGACTAACGAACCGCATGATTGGAGAAAGTCATTCCCCAATAAATCTGCGATAAATCTTTATTTATATTATTAATGCAGATGGAACCACGATCTCTTCGAAATTGTGTCGAGTAGCGAATACGGTGAACCTGTTATATATTGAAATTTATTTCCGACAGTATATTTTGTATCACGCTCGTTTTTGTTAACAACCGTTTTTTAATATCATTAAATCAACGGTTAATTTAGCCCACTCGTGTTTGCGTAGGTAGCAGTCAATTTAGTCCACGAGGCTGGGAATAAACAAAGAAAAATACAAAGTGAAAAATGAGACTCATGCAGGATTCGAAACTGTGTACCCGTGGCCACCTCACGCGGGTTTCGTCTTTGGCTGCTGGACTAACGAGTCGCACGGTTAAAGAAAGCTGAACTTGTACAAATGAGCCATCCACTAAATTCTGCGATAAATGTTTGTTTACGTTAACCACGCAGCGTCCTGAATAACTTTTGATAAACCCTTCTTGTCTGAATCAGCTCCAGCGGCGGCGACAATGATTTCTTGTATATTTTCATTAACGAATTTCAACACGAGGTAATTATTTTCATTACCGAATGTTTTACGAGAATCTAGTTTTAATTGAATAAAAGGCCGCCATCTTGTTTGATTAGCGATAAGTAATTCCTGTTTCTGTCATTCATTTTTTTGCGAAGTCGTCGCACACAGTTGCCTTTATTTGGCCAATGACGTCATTCAGCAGCGGGCATGAGGCGACAATTCCAAGCGTGCAATGCAAACAGAAAACAAATAAAGAAAACAACGTCGCCATTTTCTTAGCGAACAACAAACAGGATCCTTGCCCCCCCCTTTTCCAAACAGCTGCATTCGTCATAGAACCAGACAAGATGTAAAAAAATGTGGGCCAAATTCGTAGGGGCGAGGCGTTGCATAACTCGTCCTTAAAAAATGTAGCAACATAATTGGCTCATACGAGCCCGCCTCTGTTCTAGTTTCACTGGTGGAAAATATTTCCGTCGCGAAAAACGAGAAAGAGAAATAACATCGAGTAAAAATTATTTTTTTTTTAAATTAAAAAGTAAATTTGAATGGAATTCCCACCTTTTCCGAGTTAAAAAAGTGGAATTCGTTTTTATTTTCTGAATTACGAAAAAGCGCAATTCGGCTAAAAAGCAGACGTCTCACATCCCTGTGATCTTCATTAACGATATTCAAAATCATATTCTGAGATCATTTGTTTGACATCTACGCAGAAGACAACCGTCTATGGCAGAACCTCAAAGAGCATTGGTGATCAAGACCATGCTCTTCTGATCTGGATCTCATGCAGAAAAAACCCGCGACCCCCACCCCCCAAGCGTTGCCCGGTAGCAATCACTTAAAATGTTTGAAGAAATTCTTTGATATTTTGCAGAAGAAACCTACGAGAAAAATATCCCTGCTACCAAAAAAACAAAGAAAACCACGGACAAAATATGGATTGTAGTAAAAAAGGTTTTATTACCAAATCAAGAAGATGAAATCCATTCATATCATTGAGCATTTGCAGAAAAGACCGTTTCCCTTTATATTTCTACCCCCACATAAACACTCACTAATAGCTGCCCACTATTCCGCGATGCAATCCACAGTGGCATTTATTCGGAATTTTGTACAGACTAACCTTAAAAACTAACCATATTCTATTCATATTATTTTGTATTTGCATAAAAGAGATCGTTTCCCTTTATATTTCTCCCTCCACATAAACACACGCATTCACATAAACACACACTCACATTCACAAACATTCACACCAACACAGACATTCACATAAACACACACTCACATTCACTTACATTCATACAACCCCATCCATTTACATAAACACACACTCATAGCTGTTTACCATTGCATGATGCGTTCAACAGTGGCGTTTATTCTGAATTTTGTATGAGAAGAAATGCGAAACTCTAACCCGACGCATGTCTTGACAGAACTCGCAAAAGTATGATAAGGGCGTGTGCGCACACCGTGCATGACTGGCGCGACTATTTTTTTTTTGACAAAATTCACTTTTCCATAAGTAGTGGGTTCTTCTACAAAAGAACCCATTTTATGACATATCTTGCTCTGTATTTTTATGACATACATCTTTGTGACATATGACATACATATCTTACTCTGTATTTTTATGACATACATCTTTGTGACATATGACATACATATCTTACTCTGTATTTTTATGACATACATCTTTGTGACATATGACATACATATCTTACTCTGTATTTTTATGACATACATCTTTGTGACATATGGCATACATATCTTACTCTGTATTTTTATGACATACATCTTTGTGACATATGACATACATATCTTGCTCTGTATTTTTATGACATACATCTTTGTGACATATGGCATACATATCTTACTCTGTATTTTTATGACATACATCTTTGTGACATATGACATACATATCTTGCTCTGTATTTTTATGACATACATCTTTGTGACATATGGCATACATATCTTACTCTGTATTTTTATGACATACATCTTTGTGACATATGACATACATATCTTGCTCTGTATTTTTATGACATACATCTTTGTGACATATGGCATACATATCTTACTCTGTATTTTTATGACATACATCTTTGTGACATATGACATACATATCTTACTCTGTATTTTTATGACATACATCTTTGTGACATATGACATACATATCTTGCTCTGTATTTTTATGACATACATCTTTGTGACATATGACATACATATCTTGCTCTGTATTTTTATGACATACATCTTTGTGACATATGACATACATATCTTACTCTGTATTTTTAGTTATTTCAACGTCCATCATGACGTCATCGGTTTCTGTTTGCTGTCTGTAATTTTTTTCTCCACCTATTTTCCTTCTAAGCTTTTTCTTCGTTGCTCTCCCCTTTTTTCACCTACGCTCGTTCTGTTTTTATTTTCCCTTTTTTCGCTTGAGAAATTGCATGTTTTCCTACTTTGACGATCTTTAGTTTTGTATTCAACCCAATAAAATATGATTATTTAATCTCATATCGACCTACGAAACAGTACGAAACGTGCGTAAGGCTCTGACAAAAAGAATTGACATTTTGTTTTGCATTTGTATTTTACTATATATATATATATATATATATATATATATATATATATATATATATATATATATATATATATATATATATATATATATATATGATGGAAAAAGACAAACACATAAAATACAAATTTATATACAGGAAAAAATCATCAAGAAACGAAAGATTTTACCGGTTTCGTTCGGATCACCGAACATCTTCAAAAAAAGTGAAAATTTATTCGATAACGGTAAAAACATAGGAAAAGGAAGAACGCACAAAGAGACGTCATTGGCGCGCGTTTAACTATTTGAAAAAGGAAAGAATAATAAAACGCGCGTTAAAATGGGGAAGGGGGGGGGAGAAGGAAAAAAGAAGAAAAAGGAAAAGAAACGGAAAAAATATTGATGAAGTGTTGTAAAAAAGAAAAGTTTCTTTAACCAAGATCGCAGTGGCGCAATATATTGCAATGTTTCAGTGTGGTTTTTGCCAGATGTTTGCACTAACGGTCGAGCACATACATTAATTTGAACAAAATCACAAGAGGGAACTTGATAATCCCGCTGTTGCCAGACTAGTTTATTGGCCGGTCAATAGATGGCTCTGCGTGTAATGCGCGATCAACTTGTTTGCACCTGGTGGTGGTAGTCTCCTTTTATTTTGAAATTATATATTATATTATATTATATATTATATTATATATATAATATATTATATTATATATTATATTATTTTAACTCTAGTTAAAGCGTCACAGTCCAAGGGAGATAATTTAGATAAAGATCAAGTTTGTTGGGGGATTATAGAATCAATATGTTAATAGATAATTCAAATCCGGAATACGTGCCTAACAATGCGAGTTGGATTGACTCAAGTTTTAAAGTTATTTTTTAAAAAGTGCAATTTGCATGATAAGTCGAAACGCCGTATCAATTGGGCATATTACATTATTGTGGAGCTCTTTTCTTGCTGACTGTTTTCCTCCTACCTATAGCACTGATGTTTTCAACGCTAAGGTCGATAGGCATCTCGTGTCATCTCGTGTCGTGTCATGTTTCATTTTTTTAGCTCCTCACATCAAGTGGCTTTTAAAAAAAAAAATGGAAATCGCTCCAGACAAATCATGAAGCCACTTGATGTAAGGAGCTAAAAAAAGAAAAATAATACTTCATGGTCAAAAAACTATAGATATGGATAGATTCCGACCAAGAAAACAGCAATTATTCCCCCTTTTTGTCAGAAACATCGCTCATGGAATGTGAGGACTAAAGGACAAAATAAGAAGAAGCGAGAGTTACGAGGCTGTCGAAAGTAAACCCAAGTTAGTCACTTTCTACTCTCTTTAAAACTTCATGCCTTGTCTGGAGTTATTTCCATAAAAATATAGATAGAAGAAAGAAAGAATAAATAAATACATTGGAGGTTTTATATTTTACTTAAAACTTGCTGTATGATTGATTGTGTGGTTTTTAGTCTTACAGACTTCGAGAAGTGATGATTATATAAGCATAGAATGAGTAAGTTAAAAGAATTTGATAATGAGCTTTTGTGACAATCATGTGAAGACGTTCGAGTCAAAGTAAAAGGTCAGCCACCTGCAGCTATGTGCACCCGTTCACTCCTACCGACAGTTGCAGGGAGATATCAAGCAAATTTGAATTGGCGAAGCTGTGATGTGAATTAAATGATTAGAACAGAATTTGGAAAGATTATTATCCCGCCGAAAAGTGGTGGACTGGGTCACTTCGCTGTACACATTTCAAGTTTTATCAAATTAATTTTTTTTACAAACATCTTTCTATCCTTTATAATTGGCTTATGCATACCACATAGCAATGAAAATATGCCGAGTATGTGTCACTAACGAGGATGGGGGAGTGGGTGCTATAACGCATAGCTCTTGAGGTTTGCGGGCATAGCGAGCATTTTCAATTATTCGCAAATAAAGTGAGAATTAATCTAGAATTAAACTGGAATTATTATAAGTGTGTATGATGTGAGGACGGACAATGAAAGTGAAAGTATGTTATAAACAAAAAATGAATTTTATCCCAGATAAATCTACAAAAAACAGAATTATCTGATTTTACTGAAATTTTAAGCATACATTAATTAATAAATGAATATTAATAACAAGCCGCGCGTGCGTGCCCCTCTGTATGTGACTCGATGTGGCGAGTGTAAAATTTGGGGCATTTTTGAAACCCCCTTTGACCCCCTGGGGGCGCGAACCAGAATTTTTCTGAGGTCAAGGATGCTCATTTTATATCCAGAACAATTGCCTCTACATTTTGGCCAAGTTTCATAAAAATTTAATGGATGGGAGAAAAGGGTAATTTTTTGCCATTTTGGGGGCTTTTGACCCCCTGAGGGCGCGAACCAGATTTTTTCCAAGGTCAGCGATACTTATTTTCTATTAGGAACAATTGCCTCCACATTTTGGCCAAGTTTCAGAGAAATTGAATGGATGGATGAAAAGTTATGGGACAAAAAATGTCATTTTTTGCCATTTCGGGGCCTTTTGACCCCCTGGGGGGGGGGGGCTAACCAGATTTAAAAAAAAAATCGGAGAATGTCACTTTCTAACCTGACCAAAGTTACAACTTCATGCAAAATTTCAGAAAAATTCAATGGATGGTTGCGGAGAAAAATCCGGACGGACGGACGGACGGACGGACGGACGGACGGACCTCAAAACATAAGTCCCCCGATTTTATAAATCGGGGGACCAAAAATATTTATTGATTAATAAATAAATATTGATATAAAGTATTTAATTATTAATAAATGAATATTAATAAAATATTTATTAATTAATAAATTAATATTAATATAAAATAATTATTAATTAATAAATAAATATTAATATAAAGTATTTATTAATCAATAAATTAATATTAATATAAAATAATTATTAATCAATAAATGAATATTAATATAAAGTATTTATTAATTAATAAATTAATAATAATATAAAATAATTATTAATCAATAAATGAATATTAATATAAAGTATTTATTAATTAATGCTCTACTGCGCCTAATTTCCTTAACAGCAACCGAACCTTTTTAAAATTGGTCCAGTTTTCACAGTCTGTATTATATGTCTTCATAATGCCTGAAATACGAGGCAAAAGGAACCTTGTTGTCCGGATCGTAGTTGAAATTATCAATGTTGTTCAAAATCGTGTTCAGAGAAAAAATTGACAATTCGAATATTTTTTCTGTTGCTGTTGGGTCTGAATGAATATCTCAAATTTGTTATTTTGTGCCAGATGATTTTTCTGTAATTCCAAATTTTCTGTTCCGATCTTCTTTTGGTATGTTCTTTCCGTAATTGTAGCTGTTCATTTTGCTGATGCCTGAAAACCTCCAGGATTGCATTTTTCAAATCCTCCATTTTTATTCCGTCACTTGAAATAACTGATTTTTCCGTATATATATATATATATATATATATATATATATATATATATATATATATATATATATATATATATATATATTACAATTCACACGGTTCGTAGTTTATTCTCACTGTGAGATAAGTTCGTAACCTATCAGTGAAAAAACAAAATTTCGTACAAAATAAGTTAAAACCCAAATAAACTTATCCAGATTAGTAGAAGAGTAACTTATCTTGCCTTTCGTAACATTTATTTGTTTACTATTTGTTTTTTACCCCTTCCGTCTTCAAATGCCGTCTTCAAATAGAATGCTTGGCTCACATTGGCAATATACAGGGTCTGGTAAATACGTCGTTTCCCGACCCATGTAATTTTATCGCAAGGACGATATGCAGTAGTTAAAAAATGTATTTTAAAAGATAATGACATACTGAACGTATTAGCGTTAAAAGCAAATTAGTATTACGTAAGAAAGTAGGGGAAAACACTTCTAAAATTAGCCCACACAGTTCTAACTGGCAAAATGCTAATGGAAATTTGGTAAGTTAGTTGATATAAAAAAGTTGGTGTTACATGATGGATTTCGGTATGTGAAGAACGATTACATCAGCTAGTAAGGATTTAGTATCTAGGTGGACCAGTGCAAGTTAATCTGACACGAAAAATCTGAAAAACAAGTTCGCTCTCGAACTAAAAGAATAAACACGCCTGAACTCAGATTTGGAGTCCAAGGAAAGGTCAAACAGGTGCGTTGCGAAAAATTCAGTGTCCCACTTGCAGAGTGGCGTCACAATATCGTGTGAATAAAAAGAAAGACGTCTTTAGTCAGTCTGAGCGGATGTGAAATTCGAGATGTAATTTAAAAAAGGAAAATGAGAATTTAATCCTTAAAAGAGTTGAGAGCGAGTGGTCTGCCCGT
Organism: Sepiola atlantica; assembly: GCA_963556195.1. Classification (NCBI taxonomy): domain Eukaryota; kingdom Metazoa; phylum Mollusca; class Cephalopoda; order Sepiida; family Sepiolidae; genus Sepiola; species Sepiola atlantica. The sequence continues at coordinate 352,499 of OY744547.1, forward strand.
CTTTTTCTTTCCCCATAACTAAGTAGAATTAAGTTAAGAAGAACAATTTGGCCTCTCTCTCTCAATTTAATGAATATGTGACATTTAATCGGGAGACGACGTTTTTACCCAAGGTATCACCCCCCCCCTTCGTTGATAAAATGCACAATCCTTTTTGTAATCCAACCATATTTGGTACAAATAAACTTCAGTCTATGCCTGCCTTGTTCACCAAGTTTCAGTCATCCAATAATATACAACATACCGGATAGATAATTTCAGACGTTAATATACGTCGTCACTAAAACAAAACAAAACAAAATAAGGCATCAACAAAGAAGAACGCTCGTCCACAATTCCATTAAAATCTTCATTGAATCGTTGGATAAAATTCATCGTTTCGCTAATGAGAAGTTTAAACGAAAAATCAGTCGACAATTCCTTTGAGACGTGGATTAAATGGCTAATTCAAGGTCAAATATCAAAACAAACATCATTGCAAGATAATGATATTAATGATGGAGATAATAGTGAATTATTTTCCTAAGACAGGATCATATTACAATGGAATAATGTAGAACCTCAGTAAAAGATGTCTTCTTCTTCTTCTTCTTCTTCTTCTTCTTCTTCTTCTTCTTCTTCTTCTTCTTCTTCTTCTTCTTCTTCTCCTTCTTCTTCTCCTCCTCCTCCTCCTTCTTCTTTTCCACCTCCCCCTTCTTCTTTTCCTCCCCCTTCTTCTTCTTCTTCTTCTTCTTCTTCTTCTTCTTCTGGTTTAACATCTGTTTTACACGCTGACACGTGTCGGGCAGCTTTTATAAATTGACTTCCTAACTAACCTATCTCTGGCCATGTCTTTATTTATCCCCCTTTTTTTTTAAATCCATCCTTATCCCTTCCTCTCACGTTTCATGGGTCTTCCCCTGTCAACTGACCCTGCTACCTCAACTGTTCTACATCTACTAACCCAAGAACTCACACCCATTCTTTTATCCTCATGTTCGGTTTAACATCGGATTTACGTGCTGGACGGTGTTAGGCGGCTTTTAGAAATTGCCTTTCAAACTAACCTATCTCTGGGCAGGTCTTTATTCATCCTTCTTTCTCTAAAGTCCATTCTTAGCACTTCTTTCCATCTTTTCTTTGACCTTCTTCTGACAACTAATCCTGTTACTTTAACGGTTGCACATCTACTAACGCAAGCACTTTAAATCATCATCATCATCATCATCATCATCATCATCATCATCATCATCATCATCATCATCATCATCATCATCATCATCATCATCATCATCATCATCATCATAACGTCTATTTTACATGCTGGCATGTGTTGCATGGCTTGTAGAAATTGAGGAATATGCAGCTTCACAAAACGGGCACTCTGGATTGGAGACAACAATAAACAAATTCCTCAGTTAAGAAGGATTTCTTCTCCTCTGATAGAACAGATACTACACTTTGAATCTAGCTCGAAGACCATGTGGTACCAACACCTTTTGATCATGACAGAATTCTATTTATATCATATTCGATTTTGGAACAATTCATTTTAAAATTGACAAATCTAAATTTTTGACACTAGATAATCAACAAGTATTTTTCTGCAAGGTTAACTATATTTTCTGACCTAATTTTCATTTCGACGTTTCACGTGTACGATGAAACTTGACATGATGTTTTTAATGTTTTCAATGTTTTTGTTTGTTTGTTTACTAAAACATGGTTTAAGTAAAACATATAAGTTGATTATGAGTAATGTCAAACCTTTTCCACTCTAAATAATTTACGTGAATGAAATAGAAATTAACCCCAAATGAAAGGATAATTGTTGATAGAATAGTTTTTCCTATTTCACTTATGTAAATTGAACGAAAATAAAATAAGACAAGCCAGCATGGCTGTTTTTTTATTTTAATTTATTTATTATTGAGGAGGCGAGAAATATTGATAACAGGATTTATTAAGAAGTGAAACAAAACTGTCAATAAAAAAACTTACAATTTAAACAGAAAATTCAATATTATTTTTTTGCTCTTCTACCTCATTTAGAAGAGTAGAAAGCGGGCAATCCTGGGTTTACTCTCGCTTCCTTTATTTTGTCCTTTCTGAGGGAAAGAATTGTTGTTTTCTGGGTCAGAATCTAACCATCTAGCAATTATCGTTGGCTAGTTTTTTTTTGTTTTTTTTTTTACCTTGAAGTGGTATTTTTTAGCTCCTTACATCAAGTGGCTTCATGCCTTGTCTGGAGCGATTTCCATAAAAAAATAAAAAATAAAATAAAAATATGCGCTTCAAAAATAATAAAAGAGAAAATTTGGCGAAAGAAAGAAAATTATATACGCAACTGATCCCCCCTCCTAAAATATATGAAGGGAAATTCCAAAAAAAAAACCAGAATTCTCTAGCGACATGATAGGTAATCGTACACAAAAAAATAATTTGAAATGCTCAAAAAGAGGGGGATCGGTTTATGTTAAATCTATATAGGAAAATGATCCTCCTTCCTAAAATCTAAAATATTTGAAGAATTTTATCAAAAAAACACGGAATTCTCTAGCGACCTGATAAGTAATTGTATACGGAAAAAAAAATGGTTGAGAAAAACGAGTTGTCGTAACCGCCCAGAATTCATTAAGTAATGTACCATGGACCGGTCGGACAGGTTTAACCTCTTTTTTTCTTTCTTATCATTGTAGGCCACCCTTATGAGTCTGACGCGGTCAACCAACCAAACAACGTGAACTCTCCGATCAATTTTGCAAGCGTGAGAGACGTTTTCCAATGAGCATCTCATACGCTGGCCTCGGCGGACGGATGTTTCGTGCATACACACCTCGTCACCACTAACCGGAAGTCACATCGTCCCGCGGTCGGACGACGCAATGTTGCCAACTGAGATTGTCAAAATCCGCTAGATTGGAATCCAAAAAACCTCCAGAAAACCGCCAGATTTGAACTTTTTATACATAAATAATATTCCGTGTTTTTTTTATAGACAATTTTTTTTATTTTAATATTATTCAAATTTTTATTTGTCACTTTCATGTTATTTAAATTTAATTTAAAAATTAAAATAAATAACAAACAGACAACAAACCAGGGATGTAATTTATGAATTTATTTTAATTTTAAAATTATTATTTTTTTTTTTACAAATGATTGGTACAAGGCCGAGGGAGTATGTTATAATTAGCATGAAGATTTAGTTGCACCTTGTGCTTGTAATACAGTTACAACATTATAATCTAATAATAAATTTAAAGCAACTTCTTTTACACAACACCACAACGAACGATCTCAATCTCAATCTCAATCGTCTCTCCGAGCTATCAAATTTGAAACTGCCTGTCTTCCCTCATTAAAGTAGTTGTTCTCCTCATATGCAACTGAATGCCACCCATAAACAATGTAACTGCGAACACAAGTTCTTTTTCCCACTTAAAATCGAATTCCCACCAAGTGAAACGGTCAACACGCTTCAAAGCTGGTAATCCTTCATTTTCTTTCCATTTTTACAGTACGCCACATTAAACCCCCCTTTGTATTTTTTAAACCACAAACGTTAACAAATTAATATTTTCCGTTAAAAATTCAGTTATTCTGAGAAGTTGTCAGGATTGTTTTTACTCTCAAACCATTCTTCTTGTGTCTGGGATGTCTTACTGGTAGATATTTGCTAGTGTTGGTGTCGTCTCTTTTGTCTCTATACGCTATCTTAAATGGCGGTTGTGTAGGTGACAAACGAAATCTTCATATCTAGCGATAAAACGGCTAACTCGGCAACACTGGATTGGGTGGAGGTAAATACCAAGTAACCGGAAGTGTGTACCTCCGAGTCGAAAGTCAACACTTTCTTAAAACAAAAGAAAATAATATGTAGAAGGAGGACAAAGTTTCATTTAAAACAACTTTATTGGTCGTCTTTGTTAACATGTAAATAAAAGGAGAAATGAAAGCGAAGGGTGTTAGTGAATGAACTCGTCCGTAAGTATGGGCGAAGAAGAAAGGTTAGAAAGTCTGTAGCAGACTGAAATAGGATCTATTTCTTCTCGTCCCCTGTGAGCAAATTGGTCATACGCTGACCAATCGGCTTGCAGGGCGTATTGATATCAACTGTCCCCTCATGGACTATGTTCTACCACCTGGTCAGTTGAAGAATTGAGCAGAGAGAAATCGGCCAGCAACGAAGAAACATCTCTCTCCTGCCTTTCCCCTTGATCGTTCCAGCAGCAGCCATCTCCACTGGGAATATATTTTCTGATGACCCGGTAGCCTCTTTTCTTCACTGGGACACAGTTCCAACCCTCTGTTAAATAAACCCTTTTTTGTTGCCTGTTACTCGGTTGTTGTTCGTTCAATTCATTTCGTGCGATAAATGTAAGGAAGGGGCCAACACCCCCTTCTATTACAAGTCCACATGGTGTTAAATAAATGTCCCGTTAGTAGGGAAGATAAATAAAAGTTCATATATGAGAGAAGGGAGGAACGTCCTATTTGTAATAAAAGAGAAAGAGTTCATATATGACGAATGTTTACAGTACACAGGTGTGAAAGTCAGGCAATATCCGTGTATGTAAGTATGTGTGCGTGCTGCATTTAGTTGTCCAGGTGTGTCGGCAGAGGTAACCATGTTGGAATCTTGGGCCTTCTTGTCGAAGTCGCACCCCCAACAAGTTTCTGTTGCGTCCCAAGAAAGAAGTTGCATGTTAGTAGGAGCGCCGTGTTATGAGTCAGCTCGCTGTAAGGTCTACAGGCCGGAAAAAGAAAGAGCCTAGCGGGCGCTCCCTTTTATGCTCTCTTGTCACGTGGTCAGCTCACATGAGAGATGCCCCTGATTGGTCAAGCCAGAAAGAAAGTTAAATGCTTTCACCAATCAGCGCCGAGCTTATGAATTAAGTGCAGATTCAAAATCGTAATGGCGGCTGTCGCTGTAGTTGTACGACTGCTACAAATATGCCGATCGTGAATACTTATCGTCAATTGGATAATCACGCACGTGACTTTGTGCGATTTTCTTAAAAACTGTAAATAGACTTAATAAAAGTTCGGAGTTTGAGAAATTTACTCAGACTGAAAACACGTATTACCTCATCTATCAGAACTATTAATTTTACCCCCTAAAATATTGTCCCGGGCACGACACCGAACTGTCTTGGACACCCTTGAGCAAGGTGTTTGCTCCTACCTTAAACCCTACCACCTCAAAATCCATCTTTCTCAGCCCTTTTACTTTTTTCTGCCTATCTTATTTCCCAACCCTATCAATCATTCAAGCCCCCGCCCCCTAACAGCCCTGGGTATAACACAAAACTGCATTTATCTGGTTATAATCACGTTGACACACTAGTAAGCGGACGTTAAGCTCGGCCAGCATTAAATATGTAACTATTTAGGAGGACCAGGTTTTGTATGTGACACGAATCTCTTCAAATTCAATTACATGTACAAGCGAACCCGACGGTCTTGGCAGAAAATCACCCAACGACGGTTGACATGCCGTAAAACCCAACGCTTATGCATACCACATAGAACAAAACGGCATTCAGTACTGAGGCTACAATTTAAATAGTTCAAAAATTCCGTATAGAAAAAAAACTGATAACACTATTAAACTGATCAAACATTGGGGTATTGAGAGCTTCATACACTCCAAGAAATTCCAACAGAAATCAAACAGCCAGCTTTCGTATATCCCTGAATGTGTCGCTGCCATTATTCACAGAAATCACTTTTCCAATTGCGCTCAAAGAAATAGATGCCCTGAAACCAAAACCACCTGTTAGGAACCATTGCAAAAACGTTATAAATAACGGGAATGAATCGCATGCCCTTTCCGTTAAATATAGAGTGGCTGAGCAGAAGTATGGTTCTCAAGAGTTTTGGCGGATAAAAAATAGGGTCCTGAACAGATGTATGATCTCTATTCCTACCATCATAAAAAAACTTTGCATCAAATTCCACCCTTTGCGATCAGGGCCGCCTACCGTCTGAATATTTTCTCTAGGACGATAAACACTCTGAGAGACATCCCTATATCTGTCCGGGATGTTGCAACATTCCAATCAAAGTGCTTAAGAAACTGCAGTTAGAACTAGCTCCCATCATTACAAAGCTGTTCAATCGTTGCTTAAAAGAGAAATGCTTCCCATCACCCTGGAAAACTTCATCAGTCTGCCCAGTATTCAAAAATAATGGAGATCGGTCTTCTGCGTCTCAGTAAAAACTGGTGACGTTTCTAAAGCGTTTTTATACAGCAAACAATTAGAAAAGTTGTTTCCAGATTTATAAATATACATCGTCGCGGTCTTATTTTTGTAAGGTAAAGAAAATGAGATAACACCGTAGGCAATACAAAATTCCAAAATAACCGAAACGAAATTTCAAATGTACAACAATATTTTTAAAGGGTTGAATTGAGAAGAATTGTAAACAGGTAGATCACCAGAGAAGTACAACAAACAAAATCAAACAAACAAACAAACAAAACAAACAAACAAACAAACAAATAAACAAAATAACAAAACAACATAACAAACAAACAAACAAACAAACAAAATAACAAACAAAACAAACAAACAAACAAAATAACAAACAAAACAAACAAACAAAACAAACAAATAAACAAAATAACAAAACAAAATAACAAACAAACAAACAAAATAACAAACAAAACAAACAAACAAACAAACAAACAAATAAACAAAATAACAAAACAAAATAACAAACAAACAAACAAACAAAATAACAAACAAACAAACAAACAAAATAACAAACAAACAAACAAACAAAATAACAAACAAAACAAACAAACAAACAAATAAACAAAATAACAAAACAAAACAACAAACAAACAAACATTCGTATGTACAAATTTGATGGACATTTCTAAACGGTTCATATTTAAAGCAGATTAAATTCGAAACGTTGTCTCCAGATTTATAACGCAACAAGATCCTAACATAAATCATCGAATGAAATAAGAGAAAATTCAGCCCGTCTCAGATTTCCACCATTTCTGATTTTGTCTTTTATCAGTTGTCAATCAAAGAGAAATATTATTTCCATCTTATGTAATCAGAAAAACAAATCCGTTCTGTCTGCTGACACTCCTTCATTTCAGATTATTTGAGAATGGTCTTTTAAAGACGATTTTCTAATGGTTAACTCATATTGTAAGAATTATTTAACTCATATTGTAAGAAATGCATTATTTAACTCATATTGTAAGAATTATTTAACTCATATTGTAAGAAATGCATCATTTAACTCATATTGTAAGAATTATTTAACTCATATTGTAAGAAATGCATTATTTAACTCATATTGTAAGAAATGCATTATTTAACTCATATTGTAAGAATTATTTAACTCATATTGTAAGAAATGCATCATTTAACTCATATTGTAAGAAATGCATTATTTAATTCCTATTGTAAGAAATGCATTACTTAACTCATATTGTAAGAAATGCATTATTTAACTCATATTGTAAGAAATGCATCATTTAACTCATATTGTAAGAAATACATTATTTAACTCATATTGTAAGAAATGCATCATTTAACTCATATTGTAAGAATTATTTAACTCATATTGTAAGAAATGCATTATTTAACTCATATTGTAAGAAATGCATTATTTAACTCATATTGTAAGAAATGCATTATTTAACTCATACTGTAAGAAATACATTATTTAAATCATATTGTAAGAAATTCATTATTTAAAGACAAAAAGTTTGACAGATTTAAAAAAAAAATTCTTTTTCCATTTTATCAAAATAATCTATTTCTTCCTCTCTGTACCTGGAGCTAAACAGAACTTCCATTAGCAGAGTTTCTTTCCCAAAACTGTCCGTCTGTGGAACGCAATATCACAGGGTTGCTTCCCAGCTGACTACAGAATGGTCGTTTTCAAGTCCAATGTTAACAAATTCTTGTTGAGCCTTCTCCTTAAGTACTCAAATTCTGTTCAGATCTAACCATGGTCTGCAATCCTCAAGTTTTTTTTTTATCTCAGCATCCACCTGACACAAAAACAATTAACCCTTTTCCGCGAGTGGCCTTTGGGCTTTGATGAGCGGTGATTCGTTAGTAAAAATAAATCTTCCCTTCAATATCTAGCTCATAAAACATGTTTACATTTTAAAAAATAGTTAATCTTAAGACACCTAGATAATACATGGTCATGAGAAATATGAACATGGTCATAAGAGGTCTGGAAAGTAGATGATCTTAAGACATCTCGAAAGTACATTGTCATAATAATCTGGACAATACGACGATTGGACAGTACATGGTGCTGAAGGAGTCTGCACAATATATGGTTAAAGTCTGGATACTACATGATCTTTAAATTACTGAAAAGTATGTGGTATTAAGACATTTAGACAGTACATGGTCATAAGACATCTGAACAATGAATGGCCATAAGACATCTGGACAATATACAATCATAAGACGTCTGAAAATACATGGTGCTGAAGGTATCTGAACAGTACATGGTTTAAGATAACTGAAAAGTTCATTGTCTTAAGGTATCTGGACAGTACATGGTCATAAGAGATCTGGAAAGTCCATGGTTTTAAGATATCTGGACAATACATCGTCTTAAGATCTCTGAACAGTACATAGTTTTTCAAGATGTCTGAACAGTACTTGGTTTAAGACGTCTGGACACTATATGATCATAAGATAACTGGAAAATATATAGTCATAAGACGTTTTGACAACCATGTGGTTCTGAAAATGTCTGAACACTAAATTGTCTTAAGACGACTGGAAATTACATGTCTTAAGATATCTTGGCATACATAGTTTTAAGCTTACTGAACACTATATGGTCTTAAGAGCTTTGGAAAATACATGTTCTTACAAGGTATGGACAACACATATTTTAAAGAATCGTCATCTAGTCGTGGTAGTATCACGGACCTTCTAAGCTCTTTCACACCATCTCTCTATTCTCCATCGTATCAGGTAGGTATTCATGTGTGCATTGTGAATCCCCTGTTAGTTGCTTAACGTAAGTTCGTGCGGTCCCTGTTTTGGCATGAACGAAAGATCATCACTGACGATTTAATCCTTACCGTTCAGCTGTGACCTGCAAATCTGTTTTTTCTTTCTTTGATCCAATAAAGTTGCTCTCTAGTTGAATGCGTAGAGTTTTAAGCGATCAGAATTATCGTCCTTTCACTTGGCGGTAGGAGTGATCTCCCTTGGATAGATTTTGTAATATAAATAAGGCTGACGTGTCCTTAATCAGCCGAGCGACGAACACGATAACAAACGTGTCCTGTCTTTGATTCTTCCCTTTGTTCTGCTTGTGTTTTCCGTTCTGTATTTCAGAGAGATAAATACAATTTTACGACTGGTGACAGGATTTACGTGACGAGCTGACAATCTCAAAACAAAACTACATCCCTGTTTTGGCATCAACGAAAAGAACATCACTAACGATTTCATCCTTTGCCCGCCAGTAATGACCTGCAAATCTGTTTTTTTTAACTCTTCTATCAAGGCTGAGATCCAAGAAAGTTGCTCTCTCGTGGTAGGCTTCCTCCCAGTGGATGTTAAAGAGCAGCTCTTAGCATTCTGGTGTACACACGAATCTTTTGGTATACATATACGATAACTAATGTAACATCTTGATAGGAAGATTTGACTTTCAGCTTGCCTTAACCTTTTCTGAATTTTTGAGATGAGGATTGATAATCTGTATAATTTAGATTATTCGGACTACTATTCTCATCTTGAGTGTTATTCTCACAACGTTTCGGCCGATGTTACCTCCGTTGTGATAATAACACTCAAGATGAGAACAGTAGTCCGAATAATCTAAATTATACAAATGCTTTCACCTTGTCCTGCCCAGCCTAGGCTTTGCTGATTCATACATTTTGTTCTCTCTCTGTGAAATTTTCATTTACTGCCAAGATAAGTAAACTCATCAACATTTTTTAGACAAGTTCCATTTAGGGAAGAGATATGTCCACGTTGGTTTAGGAGAATGTGCTGTTTTGCTGGTGTTAACCAAAAGCTGTCTTAAGACATCTTAATAACATGATATTCCCAGGATGAAGCAACGAATAAGTTTTTATTCATTTAAAATTTGCATGAGAATGAATTGCATGCTGGGGGGAAGAGATAACATGCAAGGAGATAAATAAATTTTCGTTCCCCATAAAAAGAAAATTATGTTGAATGTCAGGTCTTGGGTATTAGACATAACACCTGGCCGAAAGTAATAACACTCGGCTGATTGACGCATACACCCACCTGTCCGGAAAATAAGCATCCGGTGATTTGATGCAGAGACACTTGCAAAGGTAACCTGTAGACGGAAATACACCTGTTACTAAATAAATAATAAAATGGATCAAAGTCACGTCCTGTAAGAGGCTTGGTTACATTGAGTACATAAGCAAACTCCCAGAAGGATCGTTGCATTTGAGGATACGTGGAGTTCCAAAAATGTTATATTAACTGGCCTAAATTGAGATCGAGTTCAGACTACTGGCTAGCGAATTCAAGAGATCAACTTTCATCAACTCTCGTGCACCCGCCACTCTCTTTCTAACTTGTTTGCTGTAACAGAGCAATAAAAATACACAATTAATCGTTTACACATGTTTATTCTTTTAAGCACAATTTAGACAACAACTGTGAAGTGAAAACAGAACAATAAGATTTCATTTGCTGATCCAATTTTATTATAACTGAAGCTTTTCAACAATATCAGACATTTGCCGCCGATTGAGTTTTATCGTCTCGCAGACGAGAAAATCACATCGTTTGCCACCAAATCAAAATACTTGAGAAATCTAAACAAAAAGATAAAAGTCTATCGTCCTCAAACATTTTTAATAACGCTTTCACAATTTTTTATTTACTCTTTTAAAAATCGCTGAATTGACTTTACAGTGAACAAACAAATAAAAGTAAATACTCTTTTTTTTTTATTAAATTTAAATTTACAGAACAATTTTCAAAATAATTTTGACAAAATTTTTTTATCTAAATACTTTAAATTAAAAAAACAACTGATTCTCTTCTCCCCCTCCCCCAAAACACACACACTACGAATTTCAACTTTTCTTTTTTTATTATTATAACAACAATTGAATTGTACATTCTAAATAGTTTAGTTTGGTTCTAAGACAGTTGCTTACTGGACACTTGTGTCATGGACAATTTTGTACCAGACAATCACATACCCGGACAAATACGTCCCCGAATAATTACGTACATTTGATAATTCTTTTAAGTTTTCAAACGTAATTACCATAATTTATTTAGAAAGGTTCAGTTTATCAGGAATTATCTCCCCTGAATATTACGGGACAAGAGAGTGCACTCTTTTATTTAGAAGTCTTGTTTTCAATCTAGCAAATGCTTGGGGAAAGTCTTTTTTTTGTAATTCTAAATAGAAGAGTGCACTCTCTGGTTGACCAGTATGATTCAGGGGAGATACCGTATATATGGTTCATAGGAAACAAGTCTTCAATATATTGCACCTACAGTAGTAATCGTATTTAAAAAAAGGAATAGAAAGGAATAAAAAAATAAACGTTTATGTTTATGTAAAATGCAAAGAAACCCTAACCCTCACCCTAGCACTATTGTAACTAAAAAAAAGTTACCCACCGATATGCGACTTAGTGGCAAATCAGCAGGCTTCTGTCTCTAATTTTTGCATGATTAAAAGTTGGTTTCCAAATAAAGAAGGGTTAAGGGGTTCATACAGAAATGGCCTTCTGTGGTGTTCTCGACTTGTTTCTATGCACTCAGCAGTATATGATGTGTCTCAAAGCACTTTTGTGCAGCTACAGTTTGAAGTTAGTCTCTCTATCGTGAATGACCATCCGTGCGTGGAGAAGTCACATTCTTTCATGAGGTAACTCTGTTAATTAATATGCATGGACATAGGCAGGATACGGGGGATCTAGAGGAGTGTAACCTCGAAAAAAAAAATCTATGCTTTACAGGTAGTTGTATTTTCTATGTCGATCATCAGAAAACGGCAGAGAGAACGTGGTAGCATCGGGGAAGATCATCCTGCATGGCAACCGGAAGGTATATTGCTCCAGTCAGCGGAGAACCGTAATGCATCTATAGGAGTGGCGCGTATAGATGTCAGCAGCCATCAAAAGATTCAACTGACAGTTCGTAAAAAAATAAACTCATACTGCATCGCCCGTCGCGCGCTTAAAAAGGGGGCGTGTCTTGCAAATCTGGCATGGTACCCAATCAAAAAATTCAGCTAAAATGACTCTGGATGCCACCTGGAGGACCTGCCGATGGTTGGAGGGAACGAATCAGAAGAATCCAAGAAAGATTTCCGACTTGATTGATTGAAAAAGCAAAAGGTATGGTAACTTAAAAATATATTAGAAGTATGAAATTATCGTGGGACACAGTTGTCTGCTACACAATTGTCCAGGATGCAAATTGTCCAGTACGCCATTGTCCGTCCACTAAGTTAGTCTTTATATTAAAATACAGAATAAGATATAATTTCACAAAACTTTTTGGCACAGACAAGGTAATTCATTTTTCTAGAAAATCTAACAGTTTTTATTTTTGGATTAATATTTTATTTCTGAAGCCGCACCCTATTTATAATTTTATAAATGTTTATATTTGTATAAATATATGCATTTAATGGATTTTCGGTTTTTCCGTCGCCAATAAACAGTTTTTCATACAAGAATCTTTAGAAAACTCCATCTTTGAACTCATCTTTATAAACGAAAGTTGTTTAACTTTTTTTAAAAACAGTTTCAAAATATTTATTTTACAGATGGACGTAATGGTGATTCAAACATGAAATATTGGCGAAAGAAAATGTTTTTTTAAAAATGATTTTTAGTTCCACTGAAGAATAAACAAAATAAAAAATACAAAGTAAATTTAAAAGTGATAAATAAATTGCACATATGCATCTTGGGGTGCATATCCCTTGATGCACTTCTGTGTATCTATTCCGCATTTTTAAATCAAAATAATATAATACTTAGGCAATATCTTAATGATTGGTTGAGACTTATTTACAGTGAAATGGGTTTCAGCATTATTTCCAAACAAACTATTTTGTATTAAAATCATGATTTATGTCATTTTCTTGAGCAAAAACAATACTTAACAAATATTAGGTTGGTACCGTTTTTAGCTTCAAAATTAAACTAAAATCAAACATGGCTGCGCATTTTCCCCACACAA